>CM021100.1:181108486-181455885 GCA_007115665.2 Sequoiadendron giganteum
GAAAATATGAGAAAATTTGGCAAATCTTGTTAATTAACACATCCAAAGCAGGCCATTTGGCAAGCGCCAAATGGCCAGCTTTGCACAGAACTAGAATTTCCCCTCTTTGGTGAACAACTTTGATAATTCTTAGAGTGCACAGTTTATGATCGTAGATGGATAGTTGAGGTTTTACCTTTCATACCTTTTCTAACTCGTTATCATAACTGGATAACTCTTTATCCCTCTGAAGTCTCTATCTTTCAGGTCTCACTCCCTCCCACGTGACCTAGGCTACTCTCTCAGTCCAATCTCCTCTCTCAGGTCTCTTTCCCTCCCACATAGGTACCTAAATAAATCTATCTCACTCCAACCCCCTTTCTCACTCTCCCTCTCTCTCTCTCCCTCTTTGGTCTTTTTATCTCTCTCACTCCATCTCCCTCTCTTAGGTTGTTATCCTTCTCTCTTTGTCTCTCTCAAGTCTCTCCCTCCTACCCCCTCTCCCTCTCTTAGGTCTGTCACTCACTCACTCCCTCTATCTCTCTCCCATTCCCTCTCTCTCACTCACTCTATCTCTCTCCCTCTCTCTCTCACTCTCTCTCGGGTATCTCCATCCCCCCTCTCTCTCTCTCACACACACACTCCCTCTCTCTCTCCCACTCCCGCTCTCTCACTCTCTCCCACTCTATCTCTCTCCCTCTCTCTCAGGTCTCTCCCTCCCACCTCCTCTCCCTCTCTCTCTCTCTCAATTATCTTCATCCTACCCCCTCTCCCTCTCTCTCTTTGTCTTGAGTCTCCCCCTCCTACCCCCTCTCCCTCTCACAGTCACTCCCTCTATCTCTCTTCCACTCCCTCCCTATCTCACTCCCTCTATCTGTCTCCCTATACCTCTCCATCTCTCTTAATTCCCTCTCTCTCTCATGCCCTCTATTTCTCTCCCACTCTCTCCCTCTCTCTCTCAAGGCTCTCCCTCCCACCCACTCTCCCTCCCTCTTTTTCTCTCAAGTCTCTCCCTTCTACCCCATCTCCCTCTTTCAGGCCTCTCTTTGTCTCTCTCACTCACTCCCTCTATCTCTCTCCCACATCCTCTCCCTCTCTCTCACTCTATCTCTCTCCCTCTCTCTCAGATATCTCCCTCCCACCCCCTCCCACACTCTCTCTCTCCCTCTATCTCATGTATCTCCCCCCCACCCCCTCCATCTCTCTCGAATCCCTCTATATCGAGTACTCCCTCTCCCCCGAGTACTCCCTCTCCCTCCTACCCCCTCTCCATCTCTCAAGTCTCTCTCTCTCTCTTACTCCTTGTATCTCTCCCATCTCTCTATCTCTCACTCCCTCTCTCTCCTACTCTCTTAGGTCTCTCATCCCACCCCTCTCTCCTACTCTGTCTCCCTCTCTTTCTCTCTCGGGTGTCTCCCTCCCACCCTTTCTCCCTCTCCCTCTTTCTTAGGTTTCTCCCTCTCACCCCCTATCCCTCCCTCTCTCTCTTTCTCTATATCTATGTCTCTCCCTCTCTCTCTCTGTATCTATGTCTCTCCCTCTCTCTTTGTATCTATGTCTCTCCCTCTCTCTCTCACTCCCTCTATCTCTCTCCCACTTTGTCTCTCTCTCCCTCTATCTCTCTCCCACTTTGTCTCTCTCTCTCTCTCTCTCCCTCTCTCTCTCACTCCCTCTATCTCTCTCCCACTTTTTCTCTCCTTCCCACCCTCTCTCCCTCTTTCTCTCTCTCAAATATATTCATCCTACCCCATCTTCCTCTCTCTCTTTGTAAAGTCTCCCCCTCCTACTCCCTCTCCCTCTCACAGTGACTCCCTCTATCTCTCTTCCACTCCCTCCCTCTCTCACTCCCTCTCTCTCTCCATATCTCTCTCTCTCTCTCTCTCTCTCCCTCTCTCTCAAATATATCCTTCCCACCACCTCTCCCTCTCTCTCTCTCTCAAGTAGAGGGTTTAGGGTTGAGGGTTGAGGGTTGACGGATTAAGAGGGTATGGGGGTTGAGGGATTAGAGTATAAGGGTTAAGGGTTGAGGGTTGAGGGATTAAGAGGGTATAGGGGTTGAGGGATCAGGTTTTAAGGGTTGAGGGTTAAGGGTTAAGGGTTGAGGGATTAAGATTGCAGAGGGGTTGAGGGTTAAGGGGTTGATAGATTAAGAGGGTATAGGGGTTGAGGGATTAAGAGGGTATGGGGGTTGAGGGATTAGGGTTTAAGGGTTAAGGGTTAAGGGTTGAGGGTTGAGAGGGTATAGGGGTTGACGGATTAGGGTTTAAGGTTTGAGGGTTGAGGGTTGAGGGTTGAGGGATTAAGAGGGTATAGGGGTTGAGGGATTAGGGTTTATGGTGCAGGAGCACCTTAAGGTCTTTTGGAAGATCTTGGCAATTTTGGATTGTAGGTGGTTCTATCCAAAAACCAAGGGAATAAGGACTATTATGTAAAGTCCCAAGAGTGCTTTTGATGTCTGATTTAACAATAGGTTTGTTAGGGGTTTGAGGTTTGGGTAAATCTTAGACAATTTGAGCTTTTTGAGCAATGTTTCCTTAGCTATTTGTCCTAAAAGTTGGAAAATAGCATTAATATTGTTCTATGTCCGACCCAAGGGTCCTAGCACGTGGGAGAAAGGTATATAAGGTCATCCAAACCCTAATACCGGGGTTGGAAGTTCATTTTCACGAATTGAGACTTGGAGAGCATATTGTGTGATTGGAATTCAACAACTTTTGACTAAATTTTTGTGTTTGAGCCTTCATCTAGTCAAGAATGGATTGAAAGGACTGATCTGATGCTTTGATTGTTTCATTTTTGTCATTTAATTACTGTATCTAGCACTAGATTATTCATTTAGACCAACTGGTCTTAATTTTGCAAGTTTTTGGGTTCTTGGTCTCACTGCCAGTTTGGGCCAGTTTTGTGAATAATGAGTCCCACTTGAATTCCCATGGATTTCCTCTCATGTCCACTTGGAATCAAGTTGGGGACTATGTAAATAGTGTATATAGTGAATTAGGAGTTTTTTTTTGCAGGGAAAGTGATGAAACCATCAAGCACTAGGCGAGTGCAAGTGCATTCTGGCTAGTGGCTTGGAGAGGACAATAGTAAAGAAAGATGCTAAATGGATTGGTTCATGCCAATAAAGAGAATGGGAGTGTGGGAACATGTATTCTAGACATGTGTTTGAAAGGAGGAGAGTTGAGGAGGTCATTAAAGCCCTCAAAGTTGGAAAAAGGAGCCAAAACCCTAGGAACCCTTGAATTTAGGGGGAATGAGGACAGTCATATTTACGGCAACTTGGGAGACCTTACACTGGTAAATCTTGAAGCCTATGGTACCACTAGAAATATCCAAAAATATTTGGGGGTTGTTAAGACTGTTTTTGAGAAACTCCAAGAAAACGGGTTCTAGGAGGCCTAATTGGGCAAAAGGCTACAAGGCCTAAAATTGGGTTTTTCAAGAAAGCGATGGTACAAGGTGAAAGAAACCTATGATATGGATCAGTGAGGAGTCAAATAAACAAGGGGATAGTGAGAATACCCTTTTCCTAACCTTGGAGTGGTTAGGAAGCTTTGGGTCAGTGTGGAGCCCAGGGAAGCTGAGTGGTGAATTGAGAGCAATGGTGAAGAATTTGAAATTGGTGGAGAGTCTTATGAGGTGAGAGGGGTTTAGGAGAGATCCATGAACAGGCTAGAGAGGAATACCCTAGGAATACCAGAGAATAGGTCTTGGGAAGAGCAATATTGCTCTTGAAAGATAAGACTCCCCATCAGTTTAAGGGTTGAGGGTTGAGGGATTAGGGTTTAAGGGTTAAGGGTTGAGGGTTGAGAGGGTATAGGGGTTGAGGGATTAGGGTTTAAGGGTTGAGGGCTGAGGGATTAAGAGGGTATGGGGGTTGAGGGATTATGGTTTAAGGGTTAAGGATTGAGGGTTGAGAGGGTATAGGGGTTGACAGATTAGGGTTTAAGGGTTAAGGGTGAGGGCTGAGGGATTAAGAGGGTATATGGGTTGAGGGATAGGGTTAAGGGTTGAGGTTGAGGGACTTAAGAGGGAATGGGGTTAAGGGATTAGGTTTAAGGTTAAGGGTTGAGGGATTAGGGTTGAAGGGTTGAGGGTTGAGGGATTAAGAGGGTATGGTGGTTGATGGATTAGGGTTTAAGGGTTAAGGGTTGAGGGTTGAGGGATTAAGATGGTATGGGGGTTGAGGGATTAGGGTTTAAGGGTTGGGGGATTACGATTGTAGAGGGGTTGAGGGATTAGGGTTTAAGGGTTGATGGATTAAGAGGGTATGAGGGTTGATGGATTAGGGTTTAAGGGTTAGTTGTATAGGGTTTATGGTTTAAGGGTCCCATTACCACTCTCTCCCACTCCCTCTCTCAGGTCTTCCCCCCACCATAATTGAATAAATTCTTTCCCTCTCAAGTTTGTCTCTCTCTCTCGGGTGTCAATCCCTCCCATTCTACCTACATTAATCTGTGTCACTCCAATGCCCTCTCTCACAATCCCTCTTTATCAGGCCTCACTTACCTCCCACCCTAATTTCTTAGGTCTCTCCTTCCCACCCCCTCTCTCCCACTTTGAATCCATCTCCTTCTCTCTCAGGTGTTTCCTTCCCACCCTCTCTCCCTCTCTCTCTCTTAGGTTTCTCTCTCCCACACCCTCTCCCTCCCCGTCTCTCTCTCAAGTCTCTCCCTCCTACTCCCCTCTCTCTCTCTCAAGTCTCTCCCTCCTACCCCCTATCTCACTCCCTCTATCTGTCTCCCTCTACCTCTCCATCTCTCTCAAGTATCTCCCTCCTACCACTTCTCCCTCTCTCTCTCATCCCTCTCTCTCTCTCTCATGACCTTTATCTCTCTCCCACTCTCTCTCCCACTCTCTCTCCCACTCTCTCTCTCAAGTCTCTCCCTCCCTCTTTGTCTCTCAAGTCTCTCCCTTCTACCCCCTCTCCCTTTTTTAGGCCTCTCTTTGTCTCTCTCACTCACTCCCTCTATATCTCTCCCACATCCTCTCTCTCTTCCTCTCACTTCCTCTATCTCTCTCCCTCTCTCTCCCTCTCTCTTAGATATCTCCCTCCCACCCCCTCCCACACACTCTCTCTCCCTCTATCTCAGGTATCTCCCCCCACCCCCTCCATCTCTCATGAATCCCTCTATCCTGAGTACTCCCTCTCCCCCCCACTCCCTCTCCATCTCTCAAGTCTCTCTCTCACTCCTTGTATCTCTCCCATCCCTCTATCTCTCACTCCCTTTATCCTACTCTCTTAGGTCTCTCCTTCCCACCCCCTCTCTCCCAATTTTTCTCCCTCCCACCCTCTCTCCCTCTCCCTCTCTCTTAGGTTTCTCTCTCCCACCCCCTCTCCCTCCCTCCCTCTCACTCTCTCTCTCTCTCTCTCACTTTGTCTCTCTCCCTCTCTCTCTCACTCCCTCTATCTCTCTCCCTATCCTTCTCTCTCAGGTGTCTCCCTCCCACCCTCTCTCCCTCTCAATCTCTTAGGTTTATCCCTCCCAAGCCCTATCCCTCCCCCTCTCTCTCTCTCTCAAGTCTCTCCCTCCTACGCCCCCCTCTCTCTCACTCCCTCTATCTCTCCCCTACTTTGTCTCTCTCCCTCTCTCTTAGGTCTCTCCTTTTCAAAACAACATATTTGGCACTCACCAAATGTGTTTTACCTTGAAATGGTAAAATAAGGGTTGACCCCATGATTTAGGCCCACATTCTCTTGTATTTTTCTTGTTCAACGCTTTATCTGAGTTAGAAACACCTTTTTTTATGCAGTTGACTTAATATTGTATCAATCTATGCTTGATCCATCACCGTTTTACCACCAATTTGCATGGTAGGCAACGTAGAAGAAGACATTTTGAATTTTCTACATCATTTTACATTATCTAAGGTAATATATTCATTTTGGTAATATTGAAATGTTTATATTTAGTATATTTGTTTGTTTTTGACAATATAAACTAAATTTCCTTAATGATTTTATTAATCATAACAATTGGACATAGAATTCAACATTGAATTAGATGGGATTTGCATAAAAAAGTTCAATTTTATGAGTTTGAAGAACAAAAAAATTAAAAAACATGACATTTAATTAAGATAAATTTACTTATGAATTCTATTTGCATTGCTTATAGTAGTCCATTTCCAGCATGGCTAGTGGAATTCACTATATTTCATTCTTTTTTCAACTAATTTGGAAAACCTAATAGCTTTCATCAATGTTAATGCAAAACTCCATTAATTTTTTTGTTCCATAAAAAATTCACCTTCATCACATGTGCTTAGATAAATTCAAGTGAGTTGACATAGTTGTTAATGCAAGTTTCCATTCATTCATACCATTTACCTTTCTAATAAATAAAAAAATGGGAAATTTTGTGCAATTGAGAATGCTTATTGTCTTTTTGAGTTACCTCATTGCCAAAGAAATAGTGAATAATTATAAGATGTAGCATCGCAAACCCTTCTTTGAATTCATATTCTTCATGAATTCATTGACAATCAAAAATTTGGTTTTGAGAAAAATAAACACAAGATTCTCTAGTTTTCAATTAGGTGGAAAAAAATTATACCCTAGGTTTGTGATGTAGAGCAGGGAGACAAAACCTTCAACAATCATAATTAGATCATTTTCAAACAATCTTCAATCTCAAAAACCTTAATTCAATACTGAATTGACCAATTCATATTCACTTCCTTGTAGCATTCACAACATAGAAAATTGTTCAAATCTTATCATATCTTAGTCACTGGAACCCTATGTAATGCATCTAAACAGTAAACCCTTGCTTTAGGCCTTTCTATTCTTGAAACAAGGAGGGTTTATTCAAAATCAACGTTCCAGGCCTCTCGTGCAGGAGCATAGGTTGTAAGCTCAATTTTGTCAAAAATGTCATATTTAGTGAGCATGGTCAAATGCTAGGATTTTAGTTAATGTTGAGTATATTGTGTTCATCAAGGCCAATTAGACCATTTTATAATGTATTTGGAGCTAAGGGAGTTCAGTTGTGTCATAGCTTGCAATTTGGCTAAATGTGGTCAGAAAAGTTGCTAAAAGATGCAAAAGTTGCAGAGTTTGAGGGAGTTGGAATGAAGTAAAAATATGTATAATAACCTTCAATGCCTTGAAGGAGAGGTTGATGGTTGATTTGTACCCCATTTTTTTATTATCAAGAAGAATGTTATTCTCTAGAAATTTACCGGTTTCTCTCATTTTTCTTGTTGTTATATGGCCTGTACGGACTCTAAGATGATATGAAACCAGTTGGATGTTGTAGATTAATGAATTAGATTTCATTTTCATCTATTTATAGGTTCTAACTCTTTGTATAGCGAAAGTTATATTATTTTTACTATTGCTACCTACTTTCATAGTTTTATTGGATTGAAGGGTTTCATTATGTAATTCGACCCATTACACTTTTTCTGCCTATTGTAACTTGTGGAATGGGTCCTCTAACTCTTAAAATACATGTCTAACCTATTTAGAATGTTGTGGGGTCAAGGTTGGGTGTTTGGGATGATGTTCTAGGACTGTAACAGGGTCTTTTCATGGTGAAAATTAGGGCTTCAAGTGGTGTTTTGAAAAAATGTGGGAAGGACTGTCCATGTAATGTATTATTCACCATGTGCAGGGTCTGGTAAGTGTGTTTGGTGCTTTGTATGGGTCTGGCAGGTCCGAGAGATAGGATTTTCATTAAAACCCCAAATATTTTGCTTGAAATTGAGGGTTTGGTGTATTAGGGGTCTAGAGGTCTTGGACCTAGAAACAAATTAGGAAATTGGAGGTTTTGACACCTAAAATACTACTGTTTGAGGATTTTGAGTGAAGATGTAGTTTTTAAAAGGTACTCTCTTTGTAAATTAGGCCAATTGAATAACCTTTTCCAAGGTGGGTCTATTGGAAGTCAATGTTGGTCCAAAGGAGTTGATGCTAGCGTTTACCTATGTTTTATAACTTGAAAATAGGTATCTTAATCATCCTTGAGTTTGTCAAGTGATTTGGAAAATCTTGGTGAAAAAGCCCTTGAACCGAGTTACCTATGCTATAAGGGAAAGCTTGGTAGAAGTTGGGATCTTCAGTTGAACATCTGATTTTTCTTTGGAATCTAATTGATTCTCATTGATTTGTTGTATTGAATGGTTTCCACCCCACTCTACATCAAAAATTGTGCTTCTTGGTAAGTTAAGTGATCAAGTTTTGTGTAAGTCTATTAAGAGCCTTCCTCTAAATCTTTGAACAAGTTCATTGTGGATCCCTACATGTATTGCATCAGCCTCTAGGTACTTTTCCAACTCTTCAAACACACTCAAAATCCCTACTCTAATATCTAACCCTACAGACATCTAACTCTATCATGTATGAAAAATATTGTGTAGCATGGACATGTTTGATAATACCAAACAGCTCGTTGCCTTCTTTCATAAAATGCTTTGGTGTGTTTCATATTTAATGCAATGTAATAAGTGATATCAATATTTTTGTAAAATGCATTATTTACTTTTGTTCTATGTGTGTTTGTGAACATGTAGCATTCAAGGTCATGCCGAGGAAATGACTGAAGCCTCTGACACTAGAAGAACGTGCAACTAAAAATGCAAGGAGAAGAGAATAAAAAAATGTAGCTCGTGAAGCAATGGAATTGTAGCCCATACAACCAAAAATTCCCATGCAATCTAAGAGAGATTTCAAATTGGAAAAACAAAGGGAACGAATGAGGAAAGTTTGTGGAAGGACAAGAATGGATACCAAAGTTGGGGGCACATCATAAACCATAGGGGAAGCTCAATGCACATCTCTAGTTGAAGACACATTGACAACAACATGTGGTTTTCTAGGTACATCGAAAATCACATCTCCAATTGAAGACACACCATCAAAAACATTGCATTTTGAAAGTACATCAACAAACACATCTCTATTTGAAGGCACTCCACAAATGACATCTCAAGTTGGAGGTACAACATTGTTTACATGACAATCTCAAGGTATGTCATCAATTGCACCTCCAATTGAAGGTACACAATCTATCCCCGATGTTGTTGACCTTCCTAATATTGACACAAATTTACATTTGAGAACTCCTCCTAAAGTTTTGCATAGAAAACCTACATTTTTGATTGATATTGATTCCAATGTTTTGAAATGGATTCCTAATAAGATTCCAAAACGTACATGTCAAAGATATGTACAAAGGATATGGAGTTTGTTTTTTGCAAAGCTAAGTGAGGGTGGAAGATTCCAACTATTTGTTGAAATGATGAGGCAACTCAAATTTAGGCCCACCATGAAGGCTCTTGGGCTAAGAGTTTTGAATGACTCAAGTGAAAATTCCATTGTAAAGAACTTGATGAGTGCATACGAGAGTGTGGGTTCCACCTCACGCACGAAGGATAGTTGTGCCACACGACGTGTGATGAAAACAACACTGTTAGGCAGTTAAAAAAGGAACAAGGTGAACCTTACAAAGGGAAGTAAGTCTTTGAAAATAAGTAGATCATATCTAATGAGAGAAAAAGGAAGGCGTGAAAGAGTGGAGGATCCAAATAGCAATGCATTATGGGCATTTTCAGGTAGAGTGCCATGAAAAGACACAAGAATTTCTCAATGCTTGAGATATTTAATTGTAAATTATTGGAAGGATAACACAAGGACCTCTCCTAATCAAAGAAATGTTGTAAGAATGAGAATTGGTAGTAAAAACCATGAGCCACATCCAATGCATTATTTGGATACCACTCAAACCCATTTTTTTGCTGATTTTGTACATAAGTTTCCTAAAATTAAAATATGTTAAAGGTATTTTGAAATGCTAAAGCCTTTTTATGTCAAAATAAATCAAACACACACTACTTGTTGTTGTAGGGTTCATATTGATTTTTCTAACCATTATGATTTTTATCGACGTATATGTGTAGATATGCATACTGACAATGTTTTACAGGAATATAACATAATGCCTCCACTCAAATCGTCAAGGAAATTTTTGTCTTCCATTTTATGTGAAAGAGAGGATGGTCAATTTTTTTACAAAAAATCATGTTTGGATGGCACATGTGATCATTGTGCTGGCATGCAACATTTGCCAATTCGCCAACGCATGGCCAGTACACACACAATTGGAGACAAAATTATGGAATTTGGAAAATATAAGACAGTGGCATACAATCTAAAAGATGGGAAAGAAGCAAAGAAGTGTGAATTGGTCAGTGACAAGATTCTAGTGTATCAGTTTATGGGAATTTTTTGTGATCAGGTGGTCTATGATTATGTAAGGCATACACATAGAGCACAATGGTTGGACTCACAGTTCAAGTTATGCAAGGACACATTTCCACTTCGTCATATTGTTTCAGTTGTCGACTTCACTGAGAACTACACACTACAACCACATAACGAGGTGCAATCACAATAATACAACTCCATGTAGGTTGCTATACTTGTGCATATACCATTTATTCATGCAAATGATAGTACAAAGGAAAATAGGAAAGTATTGAGGGAGTATCACTTTTACATCAGTGATGATCGCACACATTCTATAGAGTTTGTTCAAGGTTGCTTTCATATGTTCTATGTTGATCTGGATAGCAGGGGAATATAATTTAGTCAACATATCATATGGTTAGATAATTTTACATCACAATTCAAGAAAGCCAGAATGTTTTACTGGTTGAGCAGGATGCATAGGATTAGTGGTGTTCAACATATGTGGAACTTCTCAGAGGCCAGACATGGAAAGGGCGAGCAAGATGGAGCAGGTGCATGTATCAAAAGAGCCCTAGCATGAGAAGAGTTAAAGTACACAAACAATGTAAAGTTGACAGATGCAAGATCAATTGTCCAGTGGTGCAATGGTGCAATGGGTCCAGGTAGTGAAGGTAATTCTTTAGTTCATAGATTTCTTCATTTAGTAGATGATACTTACATTGAAAAATATGAGGATTATTGTACACTAATAGGATCGAGCGAGCTACACTCTTTTGGAAGCTCTAATGCAGGTACATGAACTATCCATACAAGGAAGATTGCATGCTTTTGTTATGCATGTACACTTCAATCATGGAATGATTGTGAGTCAAAAGAGTGGGTTGATGAATGGTCTGTAAGAAGTCTAACCCCACTTGACACTTATCAGCTCTTGACAGCTCTACAAATCATGAAGATGAAATCATCCATTAACTTTGATCATGTATCAGACCTACTAGAACTAGGTAATATATCTTACTTACAAGTTTTATTATGTTGCTCAGTAAATAAATCTAACAAGATGAACATATCAATGCAGGGCACATTTATGTGGTGATTGCAGATGAAGACAATGAAGAGGGTACAGATTATTACCTGTGTCATTGTATCGAGGCCAAAAATAAACTTGAGTCCCCAGTTATAGACGGAGAAAACATAGAATATCCTATAGGTTCGGTGGTTGTTATTGGAACATGGCTTTGAAGGTATCCAATTAAGAATGTTGCAGTTTGGTTGTTTGAGAACTTCGAGACACATCAAAAAATTCTTCACTATTTGAACCTTGTCGTCACCACCAACGTTCATTTGATCAAATATAAGGGCATACCTGCGAACAAGAACTTGTGGAAAGTGTGTGAGTTTGACCACGAGGCAATACTCGACAAAATAAAGAGTAGAGAAGACCCAGATGGTTGCATGGATTGATTTGTAAGTATGCACATTGAATTTGTAAAGTCATGTTATTGATCACTCTTTTGGACCAACACCTTGCAATAAGGATTTTTCACCATTACTGTTTGATGTCATATGTATTTACGACTGTCATTGATCCTTTTCTGATTGTGACTATAGGTAATACTGAAGTTTGTCAAAGTATATAAGAAAAGAACAACATCAGTTGGTGGTGCAAGTGTTCAGTGGCATGTGAAACATCGGTTGCTGGTGCATTTTCTGGTTGTCAATATTCTCTTTCTTTTCCATCTCCTAGATTTATCAGATTCTTATATGCTACATTTTTTATGTTAAGCCTCTCAGTGATATATTTGAAATTTATACATAGGGTCATCGAGATATGATAAAATAGAAAAGGGGCACATCACCATTGTAGGACCTTCAATCGACCTCCTTATCTAGCATGCATGAAGGTGATATTAGGTTTCGTCAGCTGTATGACTGACATTATTTAGTTATTTCTCTTTTAATGATTTTTATGTGAGTCTATGTCTAAGATTGAGAGGCTTTTGCAGGTTTTTTGTGGACCAAATTCCTATGATACTACATGACCACAGAGAGGCTACTGCCCATGTGTTTTGTAGGGAGCAAGGGATGTACATGTTTTGAACCATTTTGGAATGCAAATAGCTGGGCTAGCTGAGGTGGAATGGAAAAATGAAACTTGGCAGCAGCTCTTTTGTTTCTTCTCAAGTACAATATATTTCATGATCTGTGTTGGAAATGGGAGGATTATTTCCCTGCATGTATTGCTACAAGTATTGACAAATGGGAAGATTTTCAAGATGTTCTTCCATCACTATTGTAATATTTTTCATTGACTAAGTGTATTTTTATATACTAAAATTATGAGAAATTAATACATGCAAATGTGTATATTCCTTAATATATGCCTAAATTAAATGTGTATATTACATTTAAAATTAGTTGTAATGCTTCATGGTTTACATTTAAAGTTGTCTTCAAGGAAAAACATGTGGATTTATTAGTAAGAATGAAATAATGTTTAATATAACTGTAGAAAGGCATATTTTATTGCCCCTACTGATGCATAGGTGGTGGTAACCCAAGACACAAATTGACACAACTTCTCTCAAATATACCAAGCAAGACATCAACTTTCAATTAACTCAACCTTGTAAAATAGCATCAAAATCAACAAGGACCCTACATAGGTTGTCAAAATCTAATCAATGATAATTAAATAAAATTTGCACAATCCCCATGGTAGATTAATTGAATTCCTCAAAACTCACCTATTGACATATGTTTCCCTTGCAATAGTTGGAAATCGGTTTTTTAGACTTTTGGCCAAACTTTTCCAAAACACTTAGGAAACTAATCATGGATTCAAATACCCTTCTAACCCAAAAAAATTCTTGACTCAAGTTCCCAAACCAAGTATTTTCCAAGTCTCCTAACCCCAAATTCTCAAACAAGCCTCCAAGGAAAAAACCCTCCTTGTAGCCTAAATAACTAGGGTTTTAGGGTACCGTCATTGAATATTCACCTTCCCAGCCATTCCTACCTAATATAACTATGTAGAAATATTTTAATAGGTCCACCCATGCTTAAGGAACACTCACTTGACCATTAAAAATACGGATTATTCATTCCATAGGTCAGACCCACTAATTTCCAAGGGAAAACACACACCTCTAGCCCTTCCTTTAATTCTTCAAGCCATAGGATCATCCTTCCACACCCCCTACTCCTAAAATAATATTACCTACACTCAAATGCATCATCCCACCAAGTTACATTTGATGACAGTAGGTGGGATGATGGTTATGCCATTAGAATAACCCCAAACCCTTAAGGTTGTTCTGGAACTCGGTAGGAGCAATTTGATGAATTAAGGCACTAAAAGATTAAACCAAACCTTGCCAAGGCACCAAAAACAAGTTAGAAAATTTATCTACTGTTGCTCAAGGGAATTCAATACATACAAGACCTGTTCGGCCTGTACACAGGTAGGGAACTCAGAAAAATCAGTAAAACTATGAGAAAACAAAGTAATTTCCAAGCTTTATTCTTTTACCTCCAATCCAACAACCACCACTTGAGCCTCTCCAGGCTTTACATAGAATTTATCATCCTCCTATGACTGATCAATTCCCCTAACCACCAAGAAACCAAATTTTCAAAACACATAACTGTTGCAATTACAAATTTGTTGCATTATGCAACTCACAAATTTGCAACTATATCACTTTTCCTACTAACTAAACTAATGAATCCATTATGTCATTGAGATACAATATTTCATGTTGCCTTTTAGGCTTTCAAACTCACTTGTTGACACATTTTTAATGCAAGGGTGCATTTTGACCATCAAACATGGAGATTTGTGACTAGGTGCCTAGGTGCTCCTGCACCAACTACCTTGTCAATCCTGCCAAATTGGAAAGCTAGTGAGCTCACTGGCTTACCAAATCCATAGGGTTGACAAGGTAGGGGCAGTGTATGCCTCATAGAAATCAAAGTAACCTAAGTCATCTCTAACATACCTTAGGGTATGACATTCAACCAACAACTACTATGGACCAATCTACAATGCCACAAGGGGACCTAATGAGGTTGTTCCAAACAAGAACCATGATGAAAAGTGGATCAACCAAATAGGAGAGATGACAAAAATTCTCTCAAATATGCCTACTTGGACATCAATTCGCCAAACTCACAATAGGGTAACCTTGCCACTTGACATGGGATTTTGGCCAATTAGACTGAGATAGAGGTTTAGACCATATTTTTTTACCCCAAAACATGTTTCTCTTGACCACTCCAGGAAATAACACCATAACTTGCACCTAAGGAATTCCATTTTCTCATCACTCTAGCCTTTAGGCCTCTTTAACGCTTAACCCTTATAGCACTGCCCGACAGGATAGCCAAGACAAAAACCACATACAAGCCTGTACCAAGCCCAAACCACTGAATTTGGACAAAAAATGGATGCCCCTATAAAGTCTCAAAGCCTCCCTTCTTGATGACCAAAGGTAAAGTCACAACAAGCCAAAAGGTAACATACAGTGGGTGGAAGGCTTAATATTGCATTTTAATGCACTCAAAACCCTTAAAATAGGGTATACAGACCGACCCTCAGTAATTGGCTTCTAAAATGCACAAAATCACTTGAAATCCAACCAAACTATAACTAAAATGGAGTTAAGTCTGCTGCCCACCTAATTCCATAAAAAAGAGAACACAATCACTTTGAGATAGGTTCAACCGACTTGATCCCTTAAGGGTCCAAAGTGCAAAAGGGCAACAATATTTGATAGGGTATTACTCGTAAATTGTAGTAATTAAAAAACCTTTGTCTAAACCTACGAGATCACGTTGAGCCCCTCTGCAATAACCTCTCCCGGTTTTTGCTATCTCAGAGGCATTTTCCTGTGGTGGCAAATTTTCACTTGGGGAAAAAGTTGTCAAATGTAAGTAGTTGAAAGTTGCAAAGTGGTGCAACTTTTGTTTTGCAGCTCGTGTGACCAAACGAACTGTTCCAACGTGTCTGAATAAGTATTTTTACGTCAGGAATGGTCCTCTTTCACACCCAAACACGCAGAATCGCTCTAAGCTATGTTCAACCGTATCAATCCCTTAAGGGTCCAAAGTGCAAAATGGCTACAAACTTCAGCATGCTATTACTCGAACACTGTGATGCTTAAAAAAATCTTGTCTAATCCTACGAGATCATGTTGGGCCCCTCTACAATAACCTCTCTCAGTTTTTCTATCTTGAAGGCATTTTCCTGTGGTGGCAAATTTTCACTTGGGAAAAAAGTTGTCAAATGTAAATAGTTGAAAGTTACAAAGTGGTGCAACTTTTGTTTTGCATCTCATGTGACTAAATGGATTGTTTTGATGCATCCAGGTGGGTACGTTTATGCTAGGCATGGTCCTCTTTCACACCCAAACATGCGGAATCGCTCCGAGCTATGTTCAACCAGATCGATCCCTTAAGGGTCCAAAGTGCAAAATGGTTGTGAACTTCAACATGCTAGTATTTAGACACCGTGATGCTTATAAAATTATCATTTGACCCTCTGAGATCATGTTGGGACCCTCTACAATAACCTCGCTCGGTTTTTGCTATCTCTGAGGTATTTTCCTGTGGTGGAAAATTTTCACTCAGGGAAAAAGTTGTCAAATGCAAGTAGTTGAAAGTTGCAAAGTGGTGCAACTTTCGTTTTGCAGCTCGTGTGACCAAAAAAATTGTTCCAACGTATCTGAATATGTAATTTTACACTAGGAATGGTCCTCTTTTGCACCCAAACACGCGGAATCGCTCCGAGCTACGTTCAATCGGATCGATCCCTTAAGGGTCCAAAGTGTAAAATGGCTACAAACTTTAGCATGCTATTACTCAGACACCATGATGCTTAAAAAATTCTCATCCAATCCTACGAGATTATGTTGGGCCCCTCTACAATAACCTCTCTCGGTTTTTTCTATCTTGGAGGCATTTTCCTATGGTGGCGAATTTTCACTTGGGGAAAAAGTTGTCAAATGCAAGTAGTTGAAAGTTGCAAAGTGGTGCAACTTTCGTTTTGCATCCTGTGTGACCAAATGGATTATTCCTACAAATCTGGGTGGGTACGTTTATGCTAGAAATGGTCCTCTTTCATACCCAAACATGCGAAATCGCTCCGAGCTACGTTCAATTGGATTGATCCCTTAAGGGTCCAAAGTGCAAAATGGCTGCGAACTTCAACATGCTAGTATTTAAACACCGTGACACTTAGAAACTTCTCATCTAAGCCTATGGGATCATGTTGGGCCCCTATACAATAACCTTGCTTGGTTTTTTCTATCTCAGAGGCATTTTGCTGTGGTGACGAATTTTCACTCGGGGAAAAATTTGTCAAATGCAAGTAGTTGAAAGTTGCAAAGTGGTGCAACTTTCGTTCTATAGCTCGTGTGACCAAACAAATT
The DNA here is from genome assembly GCA_007115665.2 of Sequoiadendron giganteum. Lineage (NCBI taxonomy): Eukaryota > Viridiplantae > Streptophyta > Pinopsida > Cupressales > Cupressaceae > Sequoiadendron > Sequoiadendron giganteum. The sequence goes on from CM021100.1 coordinate 181,125,095, forward strand.
GTTCCAATGCATCTGAATAGGTATTTTTACGCTAGGAATGGTCCTCTTTCACACCCAAACACGTGGAATCGCTTCGAGCTATGTTCAAATGGATCGATCCCTTAAGGGTCCAAAGTGCAAAATAACTGCAAACTTCAACATGCTATTAATTGAACACCGTGATGCTTACAAACTTCTCGTCTGATCCTATGAGATCATGTTGGGATTCTCTACAATAACCTCTATTAGTGTTTTCTATCTTGGAGGCATTTTCCTATGGTGGCAAATTTTCACTTGGGAAAAAAGTTGTCAAATGCAAGTAGTTGAAAGTTGTAAAGTGGTGCAACTTTCGTTCTGCAGCTCGTGTGACCAAACGGATTGTTCCAATGCATTCGAGTGGGTACGTTTACACTAGGAATGGTTCCCTTTCACACCCAAACACGCGGAATCGCTTCGAGCTAGGTTCAACTGGATTGATCCCTTAAGGGTCCAAAGTGCAAAATGGCTACGAACTTCAGCATGCTAGTATTTAGACACCGTGGTGCCTATAAACTTATCATCTGAGCCTATGGGATCATTTTGGGCCCCTCTATAATAACCTCATTTTTTTTTCTATCTCGGAGGCATTTTCCTGTGGTGGCAAATTTTCACTCAGGGAAAAAGTTGTCAAATGCAAGTAGTTGAAAGTTGCAAAGTGGTGCAACTTTCGTTCTGTAGCTCGTGTGACCAAAAAAATTGTTCCAATGCATCATAATAGGTATGTTTGCGCTAGGCATGGTCCTCTTTCACACCCAAAAATGCGAAATCACTCCAAGCTACGTTCAACTAGATCGATCCCTTAAGGGTCTAAAGTGCAAAATGGCTGCAAACTTCAACATGCTAGTATTTAGACACCGTGATGCTTAGAATTTTTTTTTTTGAGCCTATGGGATCATGTTGGGGCCCTCTACAATAACGTCTCTCAGTTTTTCTATCTTGGAGGCATTTTCCTGTGGTGGCGAATTTTCACTCAATTTTTTTTTTGTCAAATGCAAGTAGTTGAAAGTTGCAAAGTGGTGCAACTTTCATTTTGCAGCTCGTGTGACCAATTGAAATATTCCAACACATCCAAATAAATATTTTTATGCTAGGCATGGTCCTGTTTTGCACCCAAACATGTGGAATTGCTCTGAGCTACATTTAACCAAATCGATCTCTTAAGGGTCCAAAGTGCAAAATGACTGCAAAATTCAGCATGCTATTACTCAGACACCATGATGCTTATAAAATTCTCATTTGATCCTAAAAAATTGTTTTGGGCCCATCTACAATAACCTCTCTCAGTTTCTGCTATCGCAGAGGTATTTTTCTGTGGTGGCGATTTTTCACTTGAGGAAAAAGTTGTCAAATGCAAATAGTTGAAAGTTGCAAAGTGGTGCAACTTTCATTCTGCATCTTGTGTGACAAAATGAACCATTCCAATGCATCTTGGTGGGTACATTTATGCTTGAAATGGTCCTCTTTCACACCCAAACATGCAAAATCGCTCTGAGCTACATTCGACTAGATCGATCCCTTAAGGGTCCAAAGTGCAAAATGATTTTTGAACTTCAGCATGCTAGTATTTAGAAACCAGGATGCTTAGAAACTTCTTGTTTGAGCCTAAGGGATCACATTGGGCCCCTATACAATAAAATCACTCGGTTTTTTCTATATCGGAGGCATTTTCTTGTGGTGGCAAATTTTCACTCGGAGAAAAAATTGTCAAATGCAAGTAGTTGAAAGTTGCAAAGTGGTAGAACTTTCATTCTGCAGCTCGTGTGACCAAATGAACTGTTCCAAAGTGTTTGAATAGATATTTTTACACTAGGAATGATCCTCTTTCACACCCAAACACGCGAAATCGCTCCGAGCTACATTCAACCAGATTGATCCCTTAAGGGTCCAAAGTGCAAATGGCTGCAAAATTCAGCATGCTATTACTCAGACACCGTGATTCTTAGAAACTTCTCATTTGATCCTACAAGATCGTGTTGGGCCCATCTACAATAACCTCTCTTTGTTTTCGCTATCTTGTAGGCATTTTCCTATGGTGATAAATTTTCACTTGGGAAAAAAGTTGACAAATACAAGTAGTTGAAAGTTGCAAAGTGGTGCAACTTTTGTTCTACAACTCATGTGACCAAACGAACCATTCCAAAACATACAAATAGGTATGTTTATGCTAGGAATGGCCCTCTTTTGTACCCAAACACGTGGAATCGCTTTGATCCACGTTCAACTTGATTGATCCCTTAAGGGTCCAAAGTGCAAAATGGCTGCAAACTTCAGCATGTTATTAATCGGACATCGTGATGCTTAGAAACTTCTTGTCTAATCCTAAAAGATCGTGTTGGGCTCATCTACAATAACCTCTCTTGGTTTTCACTATCTTAGAGGAATTTTCCTGTGGTGAAAAATTTTCATTTGGGGAAAAAGTTGACAAACATGATTTGTTTCACAGTTAAAATAATAATGTTCTTTTGACAGTTAAAATAATATCCCAATAGACGAACCAAGGAAACACATCAGGGAACTACATCATCCCAAGTTTGTGTTTTCAACTTTCATTCCTAATTCATATCTTGAGATTCAAAACCAGTTTGAAAAGGGTAACAATCTAATAATCATTTCAGGCTGCATAGTAGGAAGTCTTCAAATTAAGAGATTTATTTGGCATATAGGGTCTTGATGAATTCTTTGTCAATCGGTTGCCAACAGTATTTCAATGTTGTCTAGGTTCGTATTCCACCCAAGCTTCAAATAATTAGGGTGGATGTCTATGCTTTGTAACCCTTCTTAAATTCATCATAAGAATGAATCTATGACAACTTATTAAATTTATGTATTACTCCATCCATCACAAACTCATTTATCCTACTAATATTAATAATCTATCTATTAAAAAATCTAAGAAAAGAGGTCCTTCATGCACTGGCGTCACTCCTACCTTTATATCTATCTAATATTTTTGTAATTTGTAATCTATTTCTAGATCCTTTTGATATCTTGAATAAACTTGGGTTATTTAGGTGCAAAATATTTTAAGGAGAAACTATGTTCTTAGAATAAATAGCCTTTCAGTTCCCCAAATGACTACACAATGTAGCTATCTAGTGAAGAGATATTCAACTTTAACGGTCTTGATGTGATCAGATTTAAATTGATCAACAAGGCTTTGCATAATTTTTGTAATGGTGTGCTACCAACCTTAAGCCAATAAATTGAATTTGAGTCTGACCTAAAAATTTGGACACTTAAGCAAGTTTCTACACTTAATGGCCATATATAGGATTCATCGTCCTAATAAGTTTTCTATAGAAGCTTATCAACTTGCTCTATTTCTCTAGGCATGGATCTATGAGTGCTCCTACCAATAGTTGTGACTTATCTGTCATAACCTCTAAGAAAATAGAATGTTTACACAATGAAATTATTTTGAATAGAATACAGGTTGTTAAGGTTCAAAATATAAAGGATGACCTAAAATATAAGATTACAAAGGTTATCATTTCTCCATACAACTAATAATTTGTTGCCAAATGGTCTGGGAGAGTGGTCTCAATCATAAATTACATAGTTCTGAAGACTCGAAAATTAAAAGCAACTCGATAAAATTTTGTTGGCATTGATCCATCTGGAATCCAGACAGATATCTCTTTCCTCTATGGAAATTGAACCACATCATTAGTCCCACTATTAAACCAAAAATGAGATTGGGTGATGGTATGGGAGGGTGATCTGAACCAGAAGCTACACAATTTTTAGATCCTGAGAAATCAAGAGAAACTGTACCCCAACTTGACATCATAAATTTCTCTAGACATCTCTCTTATTCTCTCTAACATCACACAATAGATACCAAAACAATAAATATCAATTGAGATTGTACATAGGGCTTGAACATTGGCCTACCATCACACAAATAGAAAACCAAAAGGAGCAGATATACAAAGTTAAAGAAGAGTGAAAGCACAACTAAATTTAACATTTCAAAGAAATTTTTTTGATGCATTTTTTCAAATAGTTCACTGCCTTGTCTATGCTATTGCTTACTATTATGCTTTTGATATATTTTTTCGAAGCATCCATAGCTTGTTCAAAATCACTTGTTTTAGGCTTTTAGCCATAGCAACAAGGCAATGAACTATTTGAGAAGATGCTTTGGTAGAAATGTATGAAAAATGTGGTAACATAGACAAGGTAGGGAACTATTTGAAAAAATATCTCAAAGAAATTTGGTTTCATAGAATGCCATGATAAGAAAATGCAATTGGCAGCTGCTCCTAGTTAATAGTTATGCAATGTGAAGAAATTGCATAACTGCTTAGGTTGACTTTGTACAAACTATATTGTAATTAAAATTTGGGCATCTATCAACATCTACTTATTAGTTATGCAAAGTGAAGTAATGCTTTGACTTTGAAAGTGTAGACACATAAAAGTGACCTATGCCTGCAAGCTCTACTTCTAACCTTGGTTGGAACATTTTAATTATGTTTCTGACTCACTTTCAACTATTAATTAAATAATTCATAATTATTTGATTAATTCATACCTATTTATTCTTCATGATTATTAAATAAATAAATTTTGATTATTTATTTAATGCGTCACTAATTAAGTCTTTTCCTTCCTAAAATTAAATAAATGCTTATTTATTTAATCCACCTTCCACTATAATTAAATAATTATATTTAATTATCTAATTATTCATTAGCCTTTTCTCTCCTGAATTAAATAAATTCTATTTATTTAATCCACTCTCCTAAACTTTAAATTAAATTCTTATATTTAATTTAAAAAATCCCTTTTGTCACAATTAATTCCCTCTTTTAGTAAATAATTTAAATTATTTACTGACACATGACCCACTCCCTTTTGGAATTCCAAAGGTCGGCCATGTGTGTGTGTCTTAGGCTCCATTTTAGTTTGCATATCATTTTAGAATCATATCATTTTTTGCATCCACCAAACCTTTCAAAAGTCTCATTTGCATTCCATAGCATTCCTTATTCTCAAAAACCCAAAAACATAGTGTCACATTTTAGGTCATTATCCATCATCATCCCAAAGTTGAGCAAAACTTTTTATGGTTGAAACTAGATTACAAAAAAGGAAGAAACTCATGGATCTTTTTGGTGAAGACATCAATATTCCCAATTTCACCGATAACACGAATTCATTTCCTAACAACATGAGTGATCTTTCTAATGACATGGAAAATTCGGTGATCAATTCTTTCAGTGAGACATCCATTTCACACAATCTCTTTGAGCAATTTATCCACAGAGATCAAAAGGGGGAAGTTTTACAAGCTGCTGCCCAAAACCCAGAAGTGGCCTCTTTTGTGGACAAATTAGTCCTACATGACCCATCTAGATATTTAGCCATGCTCCTTGACCAAGGGGCTAGGTTACCAAAAGGATTTGACCTCAACACCATTAGAGCAACATCTCCAAATCAATCACACAATCTGTCCATGGGAACCTCTTCACAAAACATCATCAACACCATCAATACTACCTCCCTTGGTCATGCTACCACCACAACCAATGCTGCTGCTACAACCAATGTTGCTACCACAACTAATGCAACCACCACAACCAACACAACATTCATTGGAGGACCATATACCCAAATCAACACCACATCCCAATCCATCCCCCAACAAGCAACCACTACCCCTTCACAAACATTTGGGTCAACAATGGGGGCAACTACTTCAAATCTTTTTGGAACTTCATTCAATACCATGGGTCCATCAACAAACTTGTTATTGGGTCTCTCAAATACTATGGCAACCACCTCATCACATCGTGTTGGGAGAAATAAACGTAGAGTTACCAACCAAGGACCCCAACCTCATTATTCATAGGTTAATACCAACATTCCTTTGGGACAAAACACCAATCAAGGTGCAAATGCCTCATTTGGTCAAGGCAATCAAGGCACCCAATCTTTTATTCCATTTAGACATCAACAGACTCAACATCAGCAAGGCCCACAAATTCCATCCAACATGGCAGGATCTCAAATCCCCACATATGCTACTCAAGTCCATATGTAGCAGCACATCCCTCATCAAAACACTCAATTCCAAAAAACACCTCAAAGCACTCAATTCCAACAAACACCTCATCAAAACATTTACTTCCAACAACCACTTCCTCAAAATACTCAATTTTCTCACCAACAACCAATTTCGAATCAATACATCTCATTGCCACAACAAGGGAGTCATGATGCCCCTATCACCAACATGTGTGATGCTACCAACAACCCCATTGTGGAGTCACTCACACTCAAACTGGCTGCTCTTCAAACGCAAGTAGAGACCTTGCAGCAATCCGACAAAAAGTTTTACATGTCCTATGACTTGTGTCCTTATCCATTTGACACAACCTTGTATATGCCACCTTTTCCTCATGGATATGTGGTACCTCATTTTCCCAAATACAAGGGCAAAACAAATCCAATCGAACACATAAGAGAATTCACCACTAGTTGCATGGATATTGCTTATGAACAAACCTATCTCATGAGACTCTTTTCAAGAAGTCTCACAGGTCATGCACTAGAATGGTTCTCACTCTTGCCTAAGGGAATCAAAACATGGGACGAATTGGAAAAACAAATTTGTGGAGAACTATGCCTACAACATTGACACAGACATTGACATTGCCTCCTTATGCAGACTTACCCAAGAGGATGCAGGAGAGACTTTCATTCCTTTTTTTCAAAGATGGAGAACCTTAGCAAGCAGATGTCCGGTAGAAATACTTGAAAAGGAGAAAGTAACCATGTTTGTGCAAACTCTCCTTGGATCACTAAGGTATGGATTACAATTTCATTGTTGCACCACTTTTGTTGACCTTGTTGAAAAGGGTGTCCAACTCGAAAAAGCCTTGATTGCCAAAGGCGAATTGAAATATGGTGGCAAAACCATCAACACCACCACCAATAATAACCCAAGTAGCTCAAATGACAAAAGTAAATACTAGGTCAAGAACAAGCATATCACAAACGATGGTGTAGTTGATGCCAAAACTGTAAATGCAACAGGTCATGTGATCACAATCAAAGGAGTACAAAATCAAAACGCACCTGTCACTACACCAACACCAACTGCAAATTCTATCCAAAGCAATTTCACCCAAACTAATCAAAGGCAGTTGCGTCAACCCTGACAAATCCAAAGGCGTACATACACTCCTTTAGGTGAACCTATTGAAGTTGTCTTAAAGAAACTCCTTCAAAACGGTGTCATCACATTAGAGGACCCTAAACCATATGATCTTGGTCAATTCAAACCATCATGGTGGGATGATAATGCAATTTGTGATTTCCACCGTGCCAAAGGGCACAAAACTTCCTCTTGTCGCCAATTACGAAATCTGGTGCAAGACCTCATAGAGAACCACACCATTGAATTGGGTGGTCAATCTTTTACATCTAATGTGGATCATACCATACATAAGAACCCACTGTAGGACCATGGTAAAGCATCCTCATCGGGCACACAACATACAAAGAATCAAGCCAACAACATTCGTCCGGCCTACAATACAACCCGTTTTACATACAGTTACCTCGATGTTAACAATCTTCGCGCTGCTGATGAAGATAAGAATGTTAATACCATCACCATTAAAAAATTCCCAGAATGCAATATCACCACCCGCAAAGGCAAGATCACCATTCCAGGTCCTTCTCCATGTCAACAAAAAATCACCATACCTAGTCCATTTGCAAAATAGTCAACCCCTAAGCCAGAGTTCAACCTTATTGAGCAATTGAATAAGACACCCGCTCAAATATCCATCCTTGAATTGCTCCGTATCTCACCCACACATAAGCCTATCTTAGAAAATTTTTTGCAAGAGTCGTCCGTCCCAACCAATATTGATGTTAACCACTTTGAAACTATGGTCGGATATCTAAATTCGCCCCATCACATCACCTTTTCAGACAACGACTACTCTTCACCCAAACCATCTCACAATGATGCCCTCCACATTGAAGTTTTTGTCCACAAGCACAAGGTTAGACAAGTCCTAGTAGATGGCGGAGCAGGATTGAATATCTTCTCTCTAAAATTGGTTAAAGCTCTCAGTTTCTCTAATGCATGTGTAGATGCTAGTAAGAGCATCGTCATCAAGGCCTACGATGATGAAGAACGCGCTTCTAAAGGCGTTATTACAATTCCACTCCGGGTAGGACCAGTTATCATAGATACAACATTCCAGGTCTTGGATCGTGATATACACTACAACATCTTACTTGGCCGACCTTGGATTCATGCTTTAAAGGCCATTCCATCTACATACCATCAATGCCTAAAATTCCCTTTTGATGGTACTGAGATTACTATCCCAGGAGATCCCGATCCTTTTCAATACTGCACAAATTTGTGAGCCACCGCTGAGCATCAAGTACCTATCAATCAAGAGGCCTCCACTTCCACTTCATCCAAATACATTGTTTTATCCACGCTCACAAAATCATCCATTCCATTAACGTCTACCATACCATCTTCATTGGCCTCCATCCCAAGTAAAGATTTTCAGATCCAGGACCTTGGTTGTGGAGAGTTCAAATTGAATACAACTTACTGCATAACCACAATACTAAAGCCACCTAAGGTCTATGGTAGACCATGTTTTGCAGTAGAGCCCAAAACAACTTTCAAGGTTCCACCGAAAAGTATTTTTACATGGTGGGGAAACATGGGTAATGAAGTCATTATTGACATAGATAACTGGATCTACAAAGACCCAACAGAGGTATCTCCGCTACCATTACATCTCTATGGCAAAGGTTATGATATCTGCAAATCCCTAGGGTTTGATGGCACAAGTGGCCTTGGAAAGAACAAAAATGGAGGAAGGGAACCAATTACCATCATTGCAAGACCAAAGAATATAGGGCTAGGGTTTGACACATTCGGAACTGACGATCAACGTACCCTTGAACTTTCAAGTAGGGTTGTAATGGCTACAGAAAGTGTTGAGACATGCGAAGAATCCCTTACCGAAACCGACTCAAATGAATGGGAATGGGGATCTGATAAAACTGTAAGTGGCTATGACATTGATGAACTATTCCTAGAACTTGGCCAACTTTCCTTTGAAGAACGATTCAACTAGAAATATAACATTGATCCTATTGACCGACATTCTAAAAATAAAGAATGGGTGTTCATTCCTTGGAACCCAGAAGAACACAAGGTGTCGTTGGAAATACCTAAACTATCCCACCCTATTCCTGAGACCACCCATGAGCCTAACCTACCTGAGCCCACTATCCATACCTCTGAAATTCCAACCACTAGTCATGATGATTTTATCCCATATTATGATTTTGAATTCGATTCATCTGACTCAGAATATGGACCATCCATTGCATCGGACACGGAAGTTGAAATTGACAACTTTGCCTTTTCACTTGAGGCATCGATTTGCACACTTTCTGCATCTTCCCCATCTTTCACCAACACTGACGATGGGATCCATCTTGTTTACCCACAACTGATTGACTGGGACCAACAAGATCCACCAATAATGGACATTTTTTAGAATGATGAAGCAATTGCAGAATTCATGGGGCTACGAGAAGGTATTCCATGGGGTGATCACAAGGCAGGGTTCTCCATTGATCTAGATTGTACAACTTACTTTGCGGAGACTGTACAACCCTCTAGTTGCAAAAATACAAAGAATAAAAAAGAAAAAGAAACGTCTTTAGGTGAAAACCGCAAGGCACATTCTGACGATAAAATGGTAAAAATAAAGGACGTATCCGAAGGTGAAAACCTCTCTAAGGCGCCTAAGGATGGAGGACTGGAGTTTCTCCCCATAACACAAGAAAAATTAGCTATGCTCATTGAGGATACAACATAAGTTAACATAGCCACACCAGAGAATCCCAAAATGATTCTCCTGGCTGCATCATTGACAGATGAAGAAAAAACTGAATTCACACAATTTTTCATAGATAGGAAAGTTAACTTTGCATGGTCATATGTTGACATGCCAGGCTTTGATCCAGAATTGGTTCTACATCATCTTGCTCTCATCCCAGGAATCAAGCCAGTCAAACAAAAGTTGCACAAAATGCACCCACAGATAGCACTTCTTGCCAAGGCTAAACTAAAGAAATTACTGGATGCTGAATTCATAAGGTCAATAGACTATGCTGATTGGATATCCAATATTGTTCTTGTTACAAAACCAAATGGACAAATCCGCATTTGCACGGATTTCAGGTATCTGAACAAGGCTTGCCCAAAGGATGACTTCCCCCTACCCAACATAGACATGATCGTTGATCTCACAGTAGGGTACGAGATGCTTTCCCTCATGGATGGTTTCTCGAGATATAACCAAATTAGAATTGCAACGGAAGATCAGCATAAAACAACATTCACCTGTCCATGGGGAATGTACTATTGGAACGTCATGCCTTTTGGCCTAAAGAATGCAGGCGCTACATATCAGAGGGCTATGACAACAATCTTCCATGACATGATGCATATCCTAATGGAAGATAATGTGGATGACTTATTGGCAATATCTTTGACAAGAAAAGAACATCTAAAAGTCTTGGACAAAATTTTCAGACGGCTTGAAGATTGCAAGGTTAGATTGAACCCAAAGAAATGTGTCTTTGGAGTCACTTCAGGTAAGCTGTTGGGATACATAGTTTCAAGACGAGGCATTGAGGTTGACCTGACAAAAGTAAAAGCAATTCTGGACATGCCTCCACCGAAGGGAATCAGTGAGTTGCGATCTCTTTAGGGTAGATTGCAATCTATTCATCGCTTCATTGCACAATTAGCAGACAAATGTCAACCATTCCAATATCTGCTATGAAAAAGCAATCCTTTGGTATGGACAGATAGGTGCAACATAGCCTTTGACCAAATTAAAGAATATCTATTGACACCACCAATGTTAATGCCACCTATTGAGGGAAAACCATTGATTCTGTATGTCTCTGCAATGACAAATGCACTGGGGGCATTATTGGCACAAAATGACTATGAAGAGAAAGAAAGAGCCATATATTACATCAGTCACACACTAATTGGATATGAGCTCAACTACACAACCATTGAAAGGGCATGCCTCACAGTTGTCTTTGCGGCACAGAAACTAAGACACTATATGTTGAGTCATAAAACACATTTAGTAGCAAAAATTGATCCATTAAAATATCTCTTGAGTCGAGCAGCATTGACAGGCCATTTGGCAAAATGGGTCATGATATTAAGCGAGTATGACATACTATATGTGGAGCGAAAAGCAATAAAAGGTCAAGTAATAGCAGATCGACTGGTAGAGGCACCAATCCAAGCTACACATCCATTGATAACAGATTTTCCTGATGAATCCATCTTTCACGCAGAACCAACTCTACCATGGAAACTATACTTTGATGGGTCCCACACTGGTCATGGCTCAGGAGCTGGCATATTATTTATCACACCACAAGGGGATTCAATTCCTAAATCATTTCAGATTGCTTTCCCTTGTACAAATAGTATTGCGGAATATGAGGCATTGGTCACAGGTCTTAAGATAGCAATAAAATGGAAAATCTAGACATTGCTCGTATTCGGAGATTCTCAGTTGGTTATCAATCAAGTGAATGATGAATATGACACAAAAGATGAGAAATTGCTTCCCTATAAAAGAATGGTGGATAGTTTCCAAAGATATTTCAAAATGATTCCATTTGAACAAATCCCACGAACACAGAATAAAGCACCTGATGCAATGGCTACCATCAGATCTCTCCTAGACATCCCTCAGAATGTGTCACAATTCGAATTCTTAGTGGAACAGCTTTTGATGCCTGCATATGATATTCCAGAATTAGAAATGGTGTGCGGGATTGTTGGTCCTAGTTCGCCTTGGTATCAGGACATATATGACTATCTTAAATCCCAAACCCTCCCACCCAACTTGTCCAACAACCAATGAAAATCCTTTATCTGAAAAGCGGCCAGACATACCATCGTCAGTGATACCTTATAGCACCGTGGCTTTGACAACACCCTTCTTTGTTGTCTCAACACTGATGAAGCACAAATGACTTTACGAGAAGTACATGAGGGTATATGCAGATCTCATTTGAGTGGTCTGACCTTAGCTAGGAAAGTCACCAGACTTGGGTACTATTGGCCAACATTAGAAAAAGATGCTCTTTAGTTTGTCAGAAAATGTTGAAAATGCCAAGTACACAGTGACCTGATTCATGCGCCTGCATAGGAATTAAGATCAATCACTTCTCCATGGCCTTTTGCACAATGGGGACTCGACCTCGTGGGTACGATTCATCCATCTTCTTCTAATGGCCATAAATTCATAATCACTGCCACTGAGTATTTTACTAAGTGGATTGAGGCCGTCCCTCTCACATACATTACCGGCAAACAAATATCCAAGTTTATCCTAAATTACATCATTTGTCGGTATGGTGTCCCACAATCCATCATCACATATAATGACAGTCCATTTAAAAATTCGGACGTTCATGAACTCTGTGAGCGATTCCACATTCAACACCATTTTTCCACTTCATACTACCCACAAGGTAATGGCCAAGTTGAGGCGTTTAATAAAACAATCCTTCGTATATTGAAGAAGACAGTCAATGACGCTGGCCGAGATTGGCACCTACAACTTAATCCTGCTTTATGAGCCTATCGTACCAACATCCGTACCCCCACTGGAGCCACTCCATTTTCCCTGGTCTATGGATTTGAGGCCATATTACCCATTGAGGTTGAAATTCCTTCTCTTCGAGTCTCTTTGAAAGGAATGATTGATGATGAAGAATATAGACATACTCGCCTGCACGAGCTAGAAATGCTACAGGAAAGAAGACAAAATTCCTTAAACCATTTGCAGGCATATCAAAATCGTCTTTGTCGAAGCTATAACAAAAGAGTCATGGTGAGAAAATTTGAAATCGGTGACTTGGTTCTCATGTAGAACCCCAGAAATCAAGCAGACTGTGAAAAACCGAGAAAGTTTGAGGCTAATTGGCTTGGCCCTTATATCATTACTGCTACATTTGGTTCCAGAGCTTATCAGTTGGTCACACCTGATGGCGAACAATTGACAAAACCCATCAACAACTTACATCTGAGAAAGTTCTACACATAGCATCAGAGAGCTGGGCTAAAATCTAAAAATACAAAAAAATTAAATAATAGAAAAAAAAATCGTCCCTTGATGAAAACCTGGCAAACAGGCATCTTGGTGACATCAAAAAAATAAAAAAAATGGCAAAAACAATAAAAAGAAATGAACTCATCCAATAGTGAAAACTTGGCAAACAAGCGCTTTGGATAAGTACCATGGTGAAAACCTGGCAAACAGGTGCCATGTGTAGTCGATTGTTGCTTCGCCATCTACTGTTACACAAATTGACCTTTGCCCGATTATCATAATCACAAAGGCCTAACACATTCATAACATCCGTCCTAAAGTCCTGTCGATTCCGGCCATGGGTAGCATTTGGTTGACATCATTATCCCTTGCGTATCCTAGTCTTTGTCTGCCTAGCTCCATATCATTGAATTCAGATATTCCCCGACCTGTCTGGGGGCAAGACCTTTATCGTGCAACTGCAGAGAGTACCGCGCATGATCCCGCATTCTTCAGAGTCCTGAAAAAATCCTAAAAATCTGAAAAAGTCCTGAAAAAATCTTAAAATCCCAAAAATAGAGTCAATCTGATCAATTCAATCGATCATTTCAATCAGTCTTTTGTCCTTGTCTAAACTATGTTGTCTCTACGCATTTGGATTCATCTTTGAATCCCCAAGACATTTAGGTTAGTCTTTAGGTTTGTCGATCATTGGTTCAGTCCTTTCGTCCTTTGGACAATGTCTTTTGGTCATGTCGAACTACGAGGTCTCTGCGTATACAACGTAGGCAAGGCAAATCAATCGATGAGCTCTCGAGGCCGCACTAGGTCAGTCCATTAGGGTTCATGGCACAACGTTCTCACACACGTCAAGTTATCTTCAAAGCAAGCAAATCTTTCATCAATTCTGATCAAGCAATCTTTCAGTAGTCCATTTCATCAGCAATCTCGGTCAATTTCAACATGTCAGCAATGGCATGTAGTCAAATTCTATCAAGGCAATTTAACCTGGCAAAATTTTGGGTTCTTCTTCAGATGTGTCCTTCTGAAGAGTAACTCTCATCATTTCTTTATGCTTTTGGATGTGTCCTTCCTAAGCATTTGTCCTCATCATCTGGCATCTTGATGGATTCTCCTAACCCCGAGAATTGATCTCCTAGATATCAACGTCATTTAGGATGCGTCCTTCCTAAATTTGATATCGCTTAACACTTGGCAAACACTTGGAATTTTTTCTTTGGCCTTTTCATCATGTTACTAGTTTTTCAGCGAGATCCCGACAATAGGATTTAGAGAAACAACGACGTCTCATAACGATTGTCTCATCTTTTGACACTCATGTTACTAGTTTTCTCAATGATGTCCTGACTATGGGATTTAGAAAAATAGCGATGTACCATGATGGTGGTTTTATCGTTTTGTGCTTTTAGAAATTATGTTGCTAGTTTCTCGAGGATGTCCTGGAAACAGGATTTAGAGAAACAACGATGTATCATGATGGTGGCTTTATTTTATGCTTTTGGCAATCATATTGCTAGTTTCTCGAGGATGTCTTGGAAACGGGATTTAGAGAAGCAATGATGTTTCATGGTTTGTCCTTGTCTTTTTCTGCTTGCGGTTGGTTATGACAAAAAGACTGGGGCAATTGCGCTCTTAGTATGAGTCATGATCATCCTTGTCTGTGACTGCTTGTCTTACGTGATGGTACGACCTTGCACACCTAGATTTATGTCATATCATGGTGTTTGTTGGCCATTACAATAATCTGCCCAATGATGATTAAAAGAGCAATAAATATTAAAGTCCTATGGTACTATGTTGAAGGATTTGATCTAGGAACTAACATGAATTTCATATAGGCATTGCATCAATACCATCATCCATATCTTTTCTCACTAACATTTCTTTGCCTCTCCATATTTTAGTCTTCTCATCCTTTCCGAGAGCATACCCATGTTCTTGGAACCCGTCTTTCCTCTCGAGGGGGCATATCACAACCCTCCTCGTCATTCTTCCTCATCCTATCTTGCACTGGGGCATACATTGACTTACTTTCTTTGCCGACAGGCTGCATTATGACAAAGAGGGGAAAATGTAGACACATAAAAGTGACCTACGCCCACAAGCTCTGCTTCTAACCTTGGTTGGAACATTTTAATTATGTTTCTGACTCACTTTCAACTATTAATTAAATAATTCATAATTATTTGATTAATTCATACCTATTTATTCTTCATGATTATTAAATAAATAAATTTTGATTATTTATTTAATGCGTCACTAATTAAGTCTTTTCCTTCCTAAAATTAAATAAATGCTTATTTATTTAATCCACCTTCCACTATAATTAAATAATTATATTTAATTATCTAATTATTAATTAGCCTTTTCTCTCCTGAATTAAATAAATTCTATTTATTTAATCCACTCTCCTAAACTTTAAATTAAATTCTTATATTTAATTTAAAAGATCCCTTTTGTCACAATTAATTCCCTCTTTTAGTAAATAATTTAAATTATTTACTGACACATGACCCACTCCCTTTTGGAATTCCAAAGGTCGGCCATGTGAAAGGTCACACCGTTGATTCTGTAACTCTCAATCTAGACCGCTCACAGAAAATTGCACTTTTCTATAAAAGAGCAATTTTGGTCTCATTGTTTCCCCCAGCTATCTTGTCATTTTCACATCTCTTGCATTTAGATAATCTTAGCATTGTTATTCTCATTTGTCATAGCATATTTAGATTTCCATTTCATTTAGCATATTTAGATCTTTAGATGCATTACTAATTGTATTAGTTGCACGACATGGTATAATTGATTAAATCCTTCGATATTTTCTTTGGACTTGTCATTTCATTTGTTTTGCTCATCATAATCTAAGGGAAAAATGCATATTTTCAGTAAATTAAGAAGGTGTAATGGAGGTTAGTCATGGAGGATGAAGACAATCTATTAAGATTGTTCATCTATTCCTTTGCACTTCATTACCACATAGGGTTTTTCAAGATTTCACATTAGTAAGATGCCTTTGAAAAATTATCCTTTGTTACAAAAAGATGTGCAATGCAATGTAATCAACGATATGAATATAAACTACAAAAATCCATTTTGTATAATTCATTAGTTAAAATATTTATTTTATTTGCTCTCTATATCTTTATATGCTATGGAAATACCTTTCAATTTAATTTTTTTTTTAAAAATCTTTTGTTGTACAATTTTTCCTAGTTTTTTCACAAAGTATTATACTTTTGGTTTGTCAAATTTTTCCCCAAAATATTTTTGCTGCTATGCATTTGAAGCATGAAGCATATACGTGAATACACACAATATAGGTGAAGTATACATGTGAATAAGTGAAGCATACATGTGAATAAGTGAGACACAAGTAATTGAAGCATTCCAAAGGATACAAACCACCACGAATGAAGCTTATTTATACAATACACTTTAGATGGGGCTTATTTAGCATTTGACAGTAATTAATTAAGCATTAGATGAAAAAAAATCAATGCCTACAAAATTCAAGCATACAACTTATATGATACACATGATAACATCATTGAAGAATGGCAGTAGAAAAATAAGAGTATCTTTAATCAAAAATCCGAAAGGCTATATAATGATATATATTGATAAAAGTAAATACAATATATCCAAAAAACTATATAGGCTTAGTAGAAAGGAGCCATATGGACATAAAATATCACGTATATATCGATAGTACAAAACATATGTTCCAAAATGCCACATAGGCATACAACAAACAACACTAATACATAGTCATTTCCCTCTAGGGGAAGGAAATAGATCCCATGCTGCCTTCAAAATTCAAATGGATGGAGTGACTGTTTCTTCTCTTGTCTTTCAAACATGCTCTCTAGTCCTCCTCTCTTCACTCTGGACCTTCAACTGATACAATTAAAAGTAAAGATGTTAAAACATAGAAATTGAATTGTGGAATGGCATATAACAAAATATATAATCACTTACCGCATACATATAGTCATCATGCACATTTACAACATCACCACGTCCATGATCTGGAGTGACAACCACCTGTAGCAACCATGAAGATAGAAATCAAACTACATAAAATTATCGTGAAAATTTTCTATAATAGACCATAAAAGAGCAAATATAATATCAAATCGACTAATCTATTCCATACCTCTCTCAATGGATCAGAACTAGCTATTGTTGCAACAACTCCATGGTCCATCGTACCACCAACATCACCAGGGATATCTCTTGTCAATAACTGCAAATGAAACAATATCTCAAGTATCATGTTGATATAAAGACCAAGAGGGGATAATGGAACATGAGGTGAAATAAGAGAGGGTAATGGGATGAGAATAGAAGGGTGATGCAGAGAGGGGGCTCAAACTCATTCAAAGTGACAACTTGCATTCAAGAGACATAAAAAGATTAAAATGGACTATTAGAGTTATCCAAGCAATCCTCAAAGCTTGACAACAATCGGGAGTCTAAATTCTCACTTTCACCCATGTAACCTAACAGTAGTGCAAACTCAGTTTTTGGCCTTTAACTCCAATGCTTTCCAAAACACTTGATAATCAGAAGGTGGATTCAGATACCCATTTTAGATTTATACAATATATCTCTTAACCAGATACAAGTCTTTTGGACCAATCCCTTGAAATTAGACCCTCAACGCTGTCCTAGGCCATGAATTAGGCCAGATTTACAAAGCAACATACCTTTAAACTTAACAAAGACCCTTGAAACATTGGGGCTGCATTTTCTATGCCCTCAAATCTCTAAAACCACAATCAACACCCAGGGTTGACTCCTCCAACATAGAAAACTCCTAAACCCTCAATTTCATGCCAAGTCAAGAGGGTTTATTCAAAGTCCCACTTGCACAACCTCCCAGACCATGCCACTGAATTAGACATGTATATTCTGACCCCAATATGCTCAAAAGTTTGAAAAAACTCCACACTCTCATTGATTTCCACAAACCTTAGACCCAAGGCTCCATGTTCATGTGTTTTTCTTCACAAAACTCATCAAGACAACATGTTTATCTCCTTAGTTCCTTCTCCACAAATCTACTCATGTAACCTACAAAATACTTAGACTCCATAGGACCCATTACACTATTTACAGTAGGTATAGTCGGTGTAAGGGATCTTAAATCATGATTTTGGTTACAAAACCCTCAAACAATGTGTCTTCGACCTGTCACAGGAAAACAAGGATATTTACCACAAATCACAATGGATCTTCCTCAAAATTGTTCCAAAATATTGTTAACACCTGCCACCACAAATTAAAATGATTTACATGGCACAATGAATCTGTACAGGCTCGTACAGGCTTGCAAATGACAAGAAAACTTAGAAATTTGTTGAAAAACATAGATATTCTTATTGCCAATGCTTCAAACTTCAAGCCAACGTTACAAAATGAGTTGTCATACCTTTTTAAAGGCTTCTCCTCATCAAACCAATGCCCAAATGCCTTAAAACTACTTTTTAAACCTCTCATGACCATTGCATTACAAATTTTTTGCATTTATGCAACTCGCAAATTTAGCACTTTCAAGTTTTGACTCTTTATATTTTCCTAGACCCTCTTAAACACCTAAAATATTACAAATAGTCTAATGAGACCTTATTCAACTAAGAAATCATGACTTACTCAAGAAAAAATCATCCTATCTACCTTGACACCCATTGTCAACTTTGAGAATTTCTTCCACATGATTTGCAAACCTTACAAGATGAATACAAAAGCCCATAAAAGATGATCAATTATAATATAATGGTAACATTGGACCTTATTAAGACTCAAGGACTCAAATCAAACATCCTAACACACCTTGCCTATCTGATGCAGAGTTGCAGGGGAGGTAAATACAAAACTATGATGGAAAAGAAAATCCAATTCAATGCTTCTCTCAAATACTCTTACAAGGAGTCATAAACTCCATTATTCTTTAAATGATCAACCCCCACACACCTAGTGTTAGAAACCCTAGATCAGACATGCAAACCTAAACACCTTCCACAAAAGAGAAAACATAAAAAAAGCAGAGCTTTGCATGTAATGTGCAAAATGATATATTCAGGAATTCAATATTACAATGAGATGATTTGCTTTATAAAAGAAAAGTATGCAACCCTAAAGTTGACCTAAAAGGAAACCCTAGTGTGCACAATTAATAATTAATCAATTATTAATGTGCCTAAGTTTAGCTTAAGCAACTAGAGGAATTAGTGACTTAATTAGTTAACCAGTATGATATAATTAATTAAGTATATAACTTATTACTCTAACACCCCCCCTTAAGATGAACTTAGGAAGAAGCTAAAACACTAGAAGAAGATGCATGCAAACAAGGATGGGTCCCAGCAACTAGGCCTGATCAGGTACCCATTTACAAATGCAAGAAAGAGGTAGAGGAGGAAAACCCAGTGGGACAAAACCCCCCTGCAATGATATGACATGCTGTAAAGAAGCACTGGAAGAACACTGTAGAGTAACACTGGAACTGCAATCTGGCAAGCAAGGAAATATAATTCTATCTACAAGAAACCATATCAAAATCATAATGATGCAATAGTAGACCCGATGCCACGGAACACTCAAAAACTCCAAACGGGAACAACGCTAGAATCTATGAAGTAGCAGTCAATTATTGAATGATGTATTATTGAAAACGAAGTGCAAAGATGCAAGTTGCACTCTCCCAACTGTCAAAATATCCAAGTAATCTCCAAGGCACCCATCGGGCCAAATCTAGAATAATGATCAACCTAGGATAGATACAGAAAAAAGTGCATAGACAACAACATAAAGCTCCTCAATACCTTTCCAATGCTGCAAAGATAGCGAAAATCGAAGATTGTGGCAAAATGTTATGAGCTCGGAAGCATAAAATAAACATCTGACTTCAACCAGCAATAAATGTAGTAAAACAAGAAAATACTAAAAAATAAACTGCACCACAGGATAGTGCTCAGAACCAACTTTCTGGTGATATCTTGTTGCCTGATTTTGATACCGTATGCCCACGTTATGCCAAAAAAAACTGCTCTTTTAGGGCAAATTAGGGTTAGGAGGGGACAAACTGCCGTACGACCGATGATGCCATGCTGATGTCAGCACTTCATTGCAAAAAAATTGACGGCCATCTAGCCGTCAGCATAAAAATTCGGCCCCTGGTCACCATATGACCGTGGGCGGGGGCTGGAGTGGGCCGAGGGCTGGGCGCGGAGCTCCCGAACTCCCATATGACCTTGCCTGGTGTTGAGCGGGCCCGTGGGGGCTGAGAGCGGACCAGCGGTGGATGGAGGGGGAGCCATTGGCGGCGGCGGTGGGCCAGTGGTGGAATTTGTTTGAACTATAGCCGCTGGTGCAGAAACCAAAAATGTAGGTTTTTTTTATTTTTTTGGATTTTTTTCGAAAAACATGCCTCGGGAAGCATGCTGGGGGAGGCTGTACGGCTTCCTTGGCAAATTTTTTTTGCCTTTCGGATCAACTTCACCAAAATCAATGAAATGAAGGGCAATCTTAGGGTTTTGGGGTGCTACGAACGCGATGGCGGTGTCTGTTTTGCTCCAGGATGCTCCGAAAAAATGACAACCTCCAGAGCTTGCAAAAAATCACCCAGCTTGAAACCCTCACAGATCTGGCAAATCATGGCCAAAATCTGCAAAATGAAAGCCAAACCTGACTTTTCCCAATGCTCTATATCCAATGGTGAAGCCTGATCTGATCCAAGACACTACATAAATGAACTCAAGGCATGATACCCTCAAGGAACCTCAAACGAACTCTGTAATGAATTTCTCCAGAATTTGAGAAGGGGCTGCATGTCAAGGCTCTGATACCATGTTAGAAACCCTAGATCAGACATGCAAACCTAAACACCTTCCACAAAAGAGAAAACATCAAAAAAGCAGAGCTTTGCATGTAATGTGTAAAATGATATATTTAGGAATTCAATATTACAATGAGATGATTTGCTTTATAAAAGCAAAGTATGCAACCCTAAAGTTGACCTAAAAGGAAACCCCAGTGTGCACAATTAATAATTAATCAATTATTAATGTGCCTAAGTTTAGCTTAAGCAACTAGAGGAATAAGTGACTTAATTAATTAACCAGTATGATATAATTAATTAAGTATATAACTTATTACTCTAACACCTAGGGTTCACAACTCAGACCACCCACAAAACTTGAAAGCAATTGGATCATGTCACATTAGGAAAAAACAAGGTTCAACAACCCTCTAACACTTAGGTTTCAACAAATAACTATCACTATGGTGATTTAGACCTCACTCCCTCTTAATAGTATAGGCATATAATTTCCATCCCACCAGGATTTAGCAACTCTACAACGTGTGGATGGAAGAAACACCCATAATTCACTCAAAACCTTAATTTTGAGGGTTTTCATACCACCCAAGAGTAAAACTAAGATATCTCCCTTGATACTCAACGAAATCTCATCACTCCAATGTCAAAAGAAAGCTTATTCAATTAAATATCCAACCATTACAGGATTGGAGCATGAAATAACACGTACAGACCGTACCAAGTACAGGATCAACAATTTCTTCAAGAAAACACAAAAATCAACAAACTCTCAACCTTGCCTCGACCAAGAGAGGAATATAAGAAGTCTTCCAACCTCCTCCAACGTCCTCCAACTGAAATTTGAGTCTGTTGGCCATTGGAAACACAAAAGGACTTCATTGTTGACTCTTTAATGCCTAATTAAGGTAATTTAGACAATTTTCACCAACCCGACTACAAAGATACCTCCAAATTGTGTGAAAGGAATCCAAAACTACTCAAAATGAAAAAGATGAGTCCCCTCAAGTGTCTAGCTACATCAAGGCATCCTTTTTTCTTAATTTGCCAAAATGCACTAGACTTACAAAGGAGGATGGAGACCTTGTTTGTACAAAAAGTTGGTCATCAAGACCAAAACTCCACCAAATCCCTAGGAGACCTATTAAAAAACAATGAAATGGTCCATGAGACCTTATTCCAATATTAAACAAAGAAACAAGACACAACAAATGATTCTAGGTCCCTTAGACCCATGGGTGCTCCTGCACCACTATCAAACACTTAATGAAGAAACATAGAAAAGAGTGGTGCCCCTACACCAAAGGGATTAATGGAACATAGGATGGACTAGTATAGATTGATGGGATGGGCTAGGATGGGATAACAAAATATAGGGTGAAAAATTTGAGGTTAATGGGATGCAATTATTAGGGAATAATGCAACATAGGGTGAATTAGGAGGTGTCTAGGGTTTGACTATAGTACACAAAGTGCGAACTTGACCTGTGTGTAGCAATAATAGAGAAGAGTTATCTAGGATGAAACGTGGATAAATATAGTATAACATAGGATGGTATAAAGGAACATAGGTTGGAACATAGGGGATCATGGAACATCTAGGGTGATATAATAATGGGTACAATAAGATGGGAGTAGGACATAATGACACATAACATGGGCTAGAAGATATTAGTGGGATGGGCTCAGAGGGGATCATGGAAAATAGGGTGAACTATTAAATTTTAATGGTAAGGGATTAGGAAGGAATAAAGGAACAAAAAGTGAATTAGGAGAACATATTGTGACACGATCAAGGAATACTTGAATGCAATGTTTGTGTTTCTCATCAATTTTTTAGATTTGTATATACGCAAAATTATGAAAACTATCTAACATAGATTTACAACACCATTAATGAATAAAGGCTACCTGAGTGTACGTTGTTTGAGGATATGAATCGTGAAGCGTGGAGGAAGAAGGTGCACCAGGAAATTATTTGAAATTCGAAGCATGTTATGAGACAAACATTCAAATATAATATTCAACTGTTCAAATGCAATAATAATATCTTTAATACTAGTTGCATACCTGTGGACTCATTGTTGAGAATGTATAAGGGTCTGTAGGAATAGAGCATCCCTCATGAACAGTGTGACCCTGAAATTTCATCATATCAAAATTCTACTAATTTAGTTATTCTTAAATTTCAAAATATATTTTAATAAACATTAAAATAACTTGCTAAATTTTACCTGAGTGTCAATGCCAAATGTATCATTCAGAATATCATCTGTGAAAGCCATCGCCTCTGCAACTGACGTAGGCTGTGTAGCTGCATCACGAGCACCTTGATAATCGTATGTGCAAACAACACCACAAGCGCCACAATGGTGGGGTGGAGCTTGAGGCCTACACGTCTCCTCCACACCAGGCTCTACTAGAGGACTCGCACACTATAAAATGGTTTGGGTGAGTGAGCCAATCGAATTCGTCGTGTCTACCTCTACACTGTCCTTAACAATGGAAGGAACAACGACATGCTCCACCATGGGTCTACCCAAGGCTCTCGCTGCCAACTGTGGATTACGTTGTGCAATAGGCCTATCGTGTGTGGAGCCCCCACCTCTACCCTGAAAGTCTAAGATGTCAAAATAGTTTGGCATTTTATTGAGGACAAACTCGCAATAGAGTTTCCTCAAAAAGTATTGTGGCACCTCATGGTTATTGCATGGAGGTTGGTCAAATACCATCCACCACCACTCCTAAAATTTGTTTTTAATTAACTCATGGTGGCACCAATGGATGGGGAACCTCTTCATGCATGAGACAAAGGTTCATTGGTTTTTGGGTCTATAAATAGGGCACACAAGTCGGCTTTGCTAATTTTTAGTTTTTTGACATTTGCTTATGACAAACCATTAGCATAAAATTGTCTTATCTCATGCCTCTTAGTTGACCAAAAATTCATTTTCTCGCACATTTCTCCTACATGAGTTACAATCGACTTCAATGATTCAGCAATCCCTCTCCTATAAGGGCGCGTTTCGACATGCTCGGTTAATCTTGCAATTAATTTTTGAATGCCTCTTTTATTGTTTTCAATTTGATTTTGAATATTTTCTTGTGTTCCTTGAGGATGCCTATGAATTGATGGAGGGGTTTCGAGTTATTCTTGTATAGGAGGCTCTTCATGAGGGGGTGATTATGAATTCTCAATGTTTTGAAGTGGAGATTCATTCCCTGAGAATTAGAACAAAGTTTTATTATAAAAATCTATTTAAATTTGCATTCCAAATCAAATTTGAAATAAATAGAATAAAAATACATACCTCTTTGCAATCTTCGACCTCTTCGACGTGTTGGCGGCATCCTTGTGGAAAATGGCAAGCTAAGGATGCAAAAAAGGAAGAGATTTGGCGAGCGCGAGTTGCAGAGCTAAAATCCTCTTCCTCAAGCCACCGGTTGAAGACAAAATGAGGGTTTGAAACTCGATTTTTGCCTTTTATGTCAAATAAGACATTTGGTGTTCGCCAAATGTCTTATTTCGGGTTTTTTTTCAATGTTTTTCAATTTGGCACCTAAATTGTGTCACAAATTGGTGCACTTACCCACAACTAAAAATGACTAATGCATTCCATTTAAATTATCATCATTTCTCATAAATTCCTATGCCAATATTTATTAAATAATTTTAATTATTTAATTAAGCTAACATCATTCACATCAAATTCTCCCATTAACATTAATTAATAATTTTTAATTATTTAATTACTTCATCAAATTTTCTCATCAACACTAATTAAATAATTTTTAATTATCTAATTAATTTATCATTTTTTATCATCCACATTAATAAAATATTTTGTAAATTATTTAATTAATTTGTCATTTTTCTCATCCATATTAGATAAATAATTTTTATTTATTTATTCATTTAATCAAAATTTCCTCTCCACATTAATTAAATGATTGTAAAATATTTAATTAATTTCTCAATTTCTTCCATCCACATTAATTTAATGATTTTTTAATTATTGAATTAATTCATTTATTAATTATTCTCATCCATAATAATTAAATAAATTTAATTATTTAACTAGCTATTATCTCTCTTAAAATTAAACAAATTAATTTAACTACCATTTCTATCTTTGATTCTTCTAAAAATAAATTAAAGTAGTGTTTTATTTATTTCCTAAATATATCTTCCTCTCATGCACATGAATTAAACAAAACTATCTATTTAATTCTATTAATATTCTTTTATCTCCTAATTTAGTTAGTTGAGAAAAATGGCAGCATTAACTCACTCTCATTAAGTCTCACTTCACTCATCCAAGCAACTAGTAAACTCATCCATGTAGTCAATTAACTTGTAACCCATCGAGCCCTTCATTAAGACACATGTCACTTGCACACTCATCGTGATCTATCAATCAATCTCATCCATGGATCCTTCAAATCATCCTCTAACATTGATCAATATTAGGTGAAAGCTATAAATCAACCATCATTCCAAGTTATCAAACCTTGCATAATTATCATTTGAGTAGGGAAAAATTTAAGAAACCCCCCCAGCTAAGTTGTAAAATCTTGGGGAATCTTGTATTATTCCCGATAAAAATATTAATTTTATTGGTGATTTTTTTCGTTTTTTGAGAAAAAAAAATCCCAATTGGCGAATCTTTTACAATTGCTAGAAGTCTATGGAAAATCGTGGCGAAATGTAAATTTTTTTAAATGAATAAAATATTTTTTACTGGCGATTAAAACCTTTTTTCAAACCATTTCTTTTTCTTCTGTTGGCGAATTAACCCTGTTTTCAAAATAGAAAAAAAAATGTTGATGAATAAATTTTTTTTTCAAAGCAAAAAAAATATTTTCATTGGCGAATTAAACATAATCTCAGACTAATAGAAAATTTCAGTGGTGAAATAAATAGATATGCCAATATAAATCAGTGTGGTTGGCGAAAATATCAAATTTCAGGACATATTTTCTGTATATTCAAATTCCTTCATAAAGAGTTTGGAATGCGACCAAATGTCAACATATTTATTATTTTTGAAGCCAGATGTTAGTGCAAATTAATATAATCTATGACCGTTCGATGAATTTTTGATGTACGACTGTAGTTGCATTCTAGAAGTAAATCTCTGAAGCACTAGACTTGCGAATTAAAACCTCCAGAATAACACTAGAACCGTTAGATGTGGCCATGTGGTGAGATCAAGGATCATCGCTCATCACTCATTTTGTCTTTTCAATGCCTCAATGTTGTACATTTCATTTAATTGAAATTCTCAATCTTTTTGAAGAAAGTTTGGTTGTCGTACTGCTAGTGCTGGCAGTGGCAGTGATTAATGCCATATGTGATATGAACATCTGAAGCAATTTCTTGGACAACTCATAGCTTTAATGAAACAATATTGTAATGATTTCACATCGTTTGAGTGGCACTAGTGATTTTGATAGCTTGTCAGCTTGAGTTACAGTTTGCGTGTAACCAAATGTCAATCAAATTAAAGATTTTAATTGTATACAAATCACGATTATCATTATACCCAAGCTGGTAGTGACACTGGTGTCTGGTGGCCCATAAATAGGGATAGTGAATAGTGGATAGTGTCATAAGGGTTTTTCATTTTCTAGGGTTAATAAGGATTCAGGAAGAAGATAATGTGGTATTATTGGGGATCTGTAAATTCTCCTACCTACAGTTATGTAGTTACAAAGCAATCAATAAAAGATGAATTTCCTTCAAGTTCAAAATGAGTGGAATTGGAAAGAAGTTGATTTGGTTAACATGATTTCTCAGACAGGTTTTGAACCAAGATGAGGAGCTCTGATGGAGCTAAGTGCTATACCAGTGCATGAAAGCTACGTGCAAAATATGGGAGAAGATTGGCTACTCCTCTTGTATCCTCACAACTCCCTTTTCCTCAACATGGTTGGCCTAGAAAGTTCCATGCATTTATTTTCAGAGACACATTTGTATTACATCTTCTACATGACTTTGGTTCTCAAAGGGGATAAGTACATTTTGTATCTTCATAGCTCCCATTTCCCTAGAATGATTAGAACCCCTTCCCCCCTAGCATGGTTGGAATTGGGCAAATCCCTTGCATTTAAACTTAATTTTCAATACCAAATTTGTATTATGTTGTCACGAGAAGAAGCTTGGAATCATGCGTTTATTTTTAGAGTTACATTTGTATTAAGTTGTCACCAGTAGAAGCTTGGAAATTGGAATCAATTTGTAATCCATTGTAATGAGCAACAACTTGGAATAAATTATTAAATTGTGTCTATGTAAAGTGACACACTAACATATGTTATTTATACAAAACGAGATCTTTCCTGCTCTATCACTGCTCATCTTTAAAAAGATATGTAATAATGTGACATTGAAATTCAGTTGCAATAAAATAAATGGTTGTGTTGTGCTATTCTTCATTATTTATTTACACTTACAGTAAAGAGTTATTTTCTAAGTTCAAAACCTTAGTGTCTATTTATATTAATATATTCAAATCATTTTTTTTTCATTAAGAAATTAAGTAATATACTTTATGCAATATGCACTTGATAATTCATGGTTATATAAGGCCATCGGGGGAATGCAATCATTCGTTCCACCGATGTTTATGTGTTACAATGAATTTATTACTTTTGTTGACTTTATCGGTATATCGAGGGGAGCACCTTATATCTATATCAGACATGCAAACCAAAAGGCCTTCCACAAAAGAGAAAAACAACAAAAAAGAAGAGCTTTGCATGAAGATGTGCAAATTGATATATTCAAAATTAAGAAATTACAAGAGATGATTTGCTTTATAAAAGAAATGTATGCAACCCTAATGTTGACCTAAAAAGGAAACCCTAGTGTGCACACTTAATAATTAATCAATTATTAATGTACCTAAGTTTAGCTTAAGTACCTAAAGGAATAAGTGACTTAATTAATTAAACAATATGATATAATTAATTAAGTGTAATAACTTATTACTCTAATATCCCCCCTTAATATGAACTTAGGAAGAAGCTAAAACTCTAGAAGAAGATACATGAAAGCAAAGATGGGTCCCGACAACTAGGCCTAATCAGGTACCCATGTACAAATGCAATAATGAGGTAGAGAAGAAAAACCCAGTGAGACAAAACCCCCCTACAATGAGATGACATGCTACAAAGAAGCACTGGAAGAACACTGTGGAGTAACACTGAAACTGAAATCTAGAAAGCAAGGAAAGATACTTCTGTTTACAAGAAAACATATCGAAATCATAATATTGGAACAACAGACCCGATGCTACAAAACACTTGAAAACTCCAAACGGGAAAAAACCTGGAATCTATGAAGCAACAGTCAATTATTGAATGATGTGATACTGAAATGAAGTGCAAAGATGCAAGTTGCACCCTCCCAACTACCAAAATATCCAAGTAATCTCCAAAACACCCATCAAGCCAAATCTGGAATAACAATAAACCTGGGATAGATATAGAAAAAAGTGCATGGACAACAACATAGAGCTCCTCAGTACCTTTCCAATGCCACAAATATAGCAAAAATTGGAGATCTTGAAAAAAAGGTATGAGCTTGGAAGTGATAAATGAACATCTGAATTCAAACAACAATAAATGCAGCTAAATAGAAAAATAATGAAAAATAAATTGCACCACAAGATAGTGCTCAGAACTAGCTTTCTGGCGATATCTTGTTTGCCCGATTTCGATACCGTATGCCCAAGTTATGCCAAAAAGAAAAAACCTGCTCCTTGAAGGCAAATCGGGGTTAGGAGGGGGCAAAGAGGTTCGTATGGCTGATGATGTCATGCTGATGTCAGTAATTCAGACAAAAAAAATTGACGGCCATCTGGTCGTCGTTGCAAAAAATCGGCCCCCCTGTAGAAAATGTTGGGCCCTTGGTCACCCATGTGACTAGTGTGGGGGCTAAAGTGGACCGGGGGTTGGGCGCAGAGCCCCTTGTCCCCCATACGACCCTAGTGGCAGAGGAGGAGCCCGTAGGGGCTAGTAGAGGGCCCCCGGTCCTCCATGTGACCGGGGCGGTGCCTGAGGGAGCCCACGGGGGCTGAGTGTGGAGCCGGTGGCGCTGCATGGGGGAGCCAGCGGTGGTGGCGGTGGGCCAGTGGCGAAAGCCATGTGAACTGGAGGCGCCATAACATAAACCAAAAAAAGACCTTTTTTAATTTTTTTTTTCGATTTTCGTGCCTTAGGGAGCATGTTGGGGAGGCTGTACAACCTCCCTAGCAAAACAAATTTTCCTTCCGGATCAACTTCTCCAAAATCAACGAAATGAAGGGCGATCTTAGGGTTTTTGGCCATTGCGAACACGATAGCGGTGTCCACTTTTCTCCAAGATACTCCAAAAAATAGGCTACCCCTAGAGCTTCCAAGAAATCACCAAACTTGAAACCCTCATAGATCTGGCGAGTGATGACCAAAATCTACAAAATAAAAGTCAATCTTGACTTTTTCTAGCACTTTGAATCCATTGGTAAAGCCCAATCTGATCCAAAACGTGACATAGATGAACTCAAGGCGTGATACCCTCGAGGAACTCCAAATGAACTCTACAATGATTTTCTCCAAAATCTGAGAAGGGGTTGCATGTCAAAGCTTTGATACCATGTTAGAAACCAAGATGAGACATGCAAACCAAAATGCCTTCCATAGAAGAGAAAAACAACAAAAAGGTAGAGCTTTGCATAAAGATGTGCAAATTGATATATTCAAAATTAAGAAATTACAAGAGATGATTTTCTTTATAAAAGAAATGTATGAAACCCTAATGTTAACCTAAAAAGGAAACCCTAGTGTGCACACTTAATAATTAATCAATTATTAATGTGTTTAAGTTTAGCTTAAGTACCTAAAGGAATAAGTGACTTAATTAATTAACCAATATGATATAATTAATTAAGTGCAATAACTTATTACTCTAACATATCGGGGGGAGCACCTTATGAGTCAGCCTGATAGAGTATTGTTACACTGATACTAGGTTGTGAGCTATTTTCTTTGGGCCATCAGCAAGGCTGTGATGGGGGTTCTGCCGATGAAGCATTGTTAGGCCAATGGTATTGAATTTTGTTAGGAATGGGGGAAGGACTACAAGTACAAGATTTCAAATGCATAGAGTGATAGGCTTACGAACTTAAACCTTCAGAATCACCCTATAACCGTTAGATTTAGAAAGATCAACAATTAAAAAATTGCAACTTTAATGTTCCAATTTCAAAAATAAGAGCATTTAAAGCACTTTATACTGCAAAGTGTCAACTGTCAAGTGATTTTTTTTAAATTTTAAGTGAGAGGGTCAGCACACAGGGAGATTTTTTTAAGTCCTTTGCAATGTTAAGTTATTGGCCCCTTGGCCTTGATGCTAATCCTAGTGCACAAAAGTTTAAAACAACTTTAAAACACATGTGTCAATGTGTCATGTTTATTTTTTTAAGTTAATATCATAAATTAGTCAAATTTCAACCTTTGGATGATCATTTGATGTATGGTTGTATTTTGAATTCCAGAATGAAATGCACAAAGTGATAGGCTTGTGAACTTAAACCTCCAGAATCACCCTATAACCGTTAGATTTAGAAAGATCAATGGTTAAAAATTTGCAACTTTAATGTTCCAATTTAAAAAAAAATCATTTAAAGCACTTTGTACTGCTAATTGTCAATTGTCAAGTGATTTGTTTTTAACTTTTAAGTGAGAGGGTCAGCACATGGGGAGATGTTTTTAAGTCCTTTCACCTTTGCAATGTTAAGTTATCGACCCCTTGGCCTTGATACCAATCCTAGTGCACAAAAGTTCAAAACAACTTTAAAACACATGTGTCATGTTTATTTTTTAAGTTAATATCATAAATTACTCAAGCTTCAACTGTTGGATGAACATTTGATGTATGGTTGTAGTTGGATTCCATAATGAAATGCACAGAGCGATAGGCTTGTGAAATTAAACCTCTAGAATCACCCTATAACCGTTAGATTTAGAAAGATCAACGGTTTAGAATTTTCAACATGTAGACTTAAGATGTTTGATTCACTTTAATGTTCCAATTTCAAGAAAAAAACACTTTATACTACTAAGTGAGGGTCAACATATGGGGAAATTTCAGTCTTCACTCTTCAGATTGCTCATTGTAGTGCACCACCCTGTTTTGGATTCCATAGTTCCACTTCCAACAAAGCCATTCCAGTTTCCATGACTGTCAACATTAATCTCTTCAAGAGTTAGGACTCATAATTCGGGTAAGTGAAAAATTCCTACAACTACGTTTCATCATTTGACATTTCTTAAAATCTTATTTTATCAAACTTTGAAGTTTGGGTTTAGAGACTTAAAAATTGAGAAAAATTAAGGAGGACTAATAGGTATTAGGGAATTCAAATTTCACAACTTCACATTGTATAAGATTGTCTACCACCAGTACCACTAGAGCAATGTCTGATAAAAAAATACATTATGCAAAATTGCTTAAAACCCCAGGTTTCACTGATGGGTACCATGATATTTATGATCATAAAATCTATGGTAGGCATACCTCAAAACTTAGATTTTTCATATCAGAATAAGGCTACAAAGCAAACACAAGTTAATAGTATCAGTGCACTGTGGGTAACTGGATTAGGGCGCACGATGTTACATGAAGTTTTCCCTTACCCATAATTTATCATGGCCTGTGCTGAAAATTATGATGATAAGAAAAGAGAAATTGTTAATAAAGATAGCCAAGTAGAATTTTTATCCATTAATGCAAAATAACATGGAAAAGTGTTGGGGTTTCAAATTGAAGAATTTGGAAATGACCACATTGACCTAGAAAAGCTTGCTAGTGATTATGAAGCAGTGGAAGAAAGGGAGAAAAATAATTTCTTAAATAAAATAGTTCAGGATAGAAAAAAATTGAAAGGTGATCATAAGCCTCCTTATAATTTGGATATTTTTAAACCATGGGTTCATGATACTATTTCCATGCTAGCATTTTTCCTCGATCTGGATAGCAATTTGGAAGTGGGTGCAAGCCTCCTTGAAATGGTATTTAATATCCATTATGGTTTTGAACATGTAAAATATAATTATATTCAACACATTGTAGAATCCATGCATAATTTCTTTTAAATGATTAAATAAGGTTCCACCAAGACAATTAGGCTCACAACCTAATTGTACTATCTTTTTCTATTCAAATTTAGAGGAAATTTTTAGACCAACAAGCTTAAGATTCAGCCCTATAGTAATGCAGAGGAAAATAAAATGGCTCTAGTATATGAATGGACCACTGAGATAAGGATGCATGATTCTCAAAGGAACTACAGTCATTTTATAGACTAATTTTTGGCTCCATTGCATCAAGCAATTACAAATACTCCAATGCCTAAATTGCCCATGTCATGTAGAAACTGCATGCAACTAGGAAAATAAATACAATTGGCTGATTGGTGCTTAATGGAAGAATATACTGTGCTAAGATTTTATGGATCGGGAGTACAACCATACAAACTTCCAATACATGTGACAAAAAGGGTTTTTGCATTGGAATATGTAAGGCGGGTGCAGAGTGCTAATGAACTACACTTTCTCAGTCAACAAAAGAAGACCTTATTTCCTTCTTTACCTTTTTCATGTGGAGGGTTCACATTCGAGAGAAAAGCATTTAGTGTGGCACATGATATTTTGATTTTTTTTTATTTTGATGTTGTCTGTCACTGGCAGTATGATCCATGTGACATCATTAAATCAATTATTGTGGCCAATAGGAATGCTGCAAGTAGAATTCAACATCAAAGTAAAGCCTTGCTTGAAAAATTGAGAAACAAGGATTCTTGGGATGAGGTCAAAATAGCAATGGAGAAAAGTGCTACTGAGAATGGTATTTCTTTTGAACAATTGTCAGCAGAAATTATGGAATTGCACCGAAAGACAATTAGGACATACATAAATTTTTATTAAAAAAGTCATAAAACATTTAGTAGAGTAAAAATTCTAGGTTCTCTAGAGAAGGAAGTTATAGATAAAAATTGGTCATGATAAAAAATTACTGCCTTTTGGTCTATGAGGAAGGACCTAGGTGATCCAAGAGCTCTTGCAGAGTATGGAGCTAATGAAGAAGATAAAGAGTTTAGCAAATTATGGAATATAGAGAATCCTGATGAACATGGAAAAAAAGAAAGTGATGATGAATCTAATGATGATAGTGAAGAAGTAGAAGAAAGCCATGCCAATTACAAGCCTGGTTTAAGTGAGGCCACAAAAGAAGCATATGCTTCAGCATATACTTCAGGAGCAACCATACTTGAAAAAATTGGTTATGAAGGTGGTCCTTTGGGGTCCAAAAGACAAGGCCCTTGGACGGTAACAAATGTTGAGCATAGAAAACTAGTTGATAAATCTGGCGTTGGGCTTGGAGGCCAAAAAGTAGACCAAGGGCATACAAGTCAAACTCAATTTTTTAGAGCTTCTAATCCTCATCCTTATGGTCAGATACAATCACAACTAGGACATGCCCTTGGTGGAAAACTTAGTGCAACTGGGAGTGCCATTGGTGGCGATGGTATGGGTAGTAGTACTAGTAGTGGTCAACATGTGCTACAACAAAAAATTACACACAAGAGGAAAACAATACAAGATACCACAGAAACACCAGGTGATCAAGGAAATCAAAAGAGGCAAAGGATTTTGACAGGTCCAAGTCATACTATCAATGGATCCACCACAAAGGAGTTATTTCCAGGCACTCCCCCAATTCCAGTTAGTGTGGCTACAAGATCATTAGAAACTGCAAGTACTCCCATTCCTTCACCATTCAAGCATTCCATTGTTCCTGCCTCCCCAGGTTATGATTTCATTGAAGAGTTTAAAAAGAAATCAGACTTGAATAAAAAAGAAAAGAAGCAACTGATGGAGAGTGCGTTTGATGTAACTTTAGAGCCTGCAACAACCATGGTATTACCCACATTTGACACAAATAAATAAATCATGGAGTACACAATTGTTGTTCCCATAGTTCAAAACAAACCAACAAATCAGATGGATCAATTTGAATACCAGGTAACCAATTTTCAATTGGATTTTTTTGGCCTAAAAAATAGTGACAAAATTAATGTATCAAAGAAGAAAAATGAATTGGTGTACACATAATTTCTACAGAAAGATAGAGAGAAGAAAAGGCTGTAGACGCAAATAGAAAAGTTACAGGTAGACCTAGCAAGTGAGAAATAAAAGAGGAAAGCAACAGATAACGAGAGCAATGAATTAGAAAAAATAATAATAAAATCTTCCTCTACATCAAGAAGAAAAGAGGATAAACCAAATGAGAGAGAATTGAATGACCTGAAGCGAAGGCTAGATGAGAGCAACGAGAAATATGATAAGGAAAAATCCACTTCAGAAAAATTAAGACTAAGCATTGCGAATGGAAATGCACAGTGAGAACAAAAATTGGAGAAACAAAGAAAACAAGATGAAAGATTGGAGACAGAGCTGACGGAAGCAAAAGAAGAAATTAAGTCTTCTCAAAATAAGTTATCTGCATTTTGTAGAGATATAGTGAGTCATATGAAAAAAAAGATCTGGGATGAAATAATGCAGAGGTTTGATCATTTGTGTGACATGTTTCAATTGATTGATGCTATCAGACAACATTATAAGAAGCTCAAAAAATATTTAGTGGACAACAAAAATGTGCTAGAATTAGAGAAATCTGCAAATCAAGTTCTACAAATAGTCTACAAAGCTAGTGACAATGATTTAAAATCAAAAGGTATTACTAATCAGATTGAAACCTCAATGAAGTTGTCACCTATCATTGAAAAGTGTTCAAGAATGCGTGGAAAAAAGGAATATTTGCATTTGGCTGCAGACGAGATGAAGGTGGTGGATGAAAAGGTAAGGAACTTCACAGAGCTTGGTTTTCCAGAGGCTTTTGACACAAATGACCGATTCATTGGAAATGATGGTTTTAGAAAGAAGATGGAAGGTGAAAGGAAGATTGATATTGGACCAGTTTCCTTAGAACCCAGATGTGAACTATTTGAATTCCATCAGAACACCGATAACCTTGAATGCAAAATTGACTGAAGAATTGAAGACAGGTTCCACTTCCAATTGCAATCATGAAATGTTATCAAAAATTCAAGTCATACAACATCAGTTAGAGAAAATGGAAATTCCACCACTTGAAGAGTGGAAGTTGCTAGAAAAGGTGATATAGTGACTTGATTTTTAATTTTCAATCTTTGATAATATGAGTTTCCAAGTTCTAACTCAACTCTGTGCAAACTTGTCTTTGGGTATTAGCAAGATTTTGCATTGCCAATGTCAATATGTACTCCTTCATGTGAAAATTAATTAAAAAGATCAAATTTAGACTTTAGTAATGTGATGATGTTCAATTATCTGTATTATTTATTTTATCATTTGAACTATAAGGTGATGAACTGTTAGCTCATTATATTTACTTCTTGGTAGAGCTTCTAAGTTATGGATGTTGAAATGTTAGCTTCTATTATGTTGGGACTAAAAATCCTGATCAATATCCACCAACTTACACCTCACCCACATCCCACATACTGCAAAAATACACTACATTTGATTTTATGATTAGCAAAAAATATAGAGATTTGTATGACAAGATCCATTTTGTGGCCCACATTACTAATTGATTATGTCCATAAATAAATCTAAAAACCCAATGGTCACAACCTCTATTCTTGAAGAATTCAAATTCAATGTACTGACAAATTAAATGTACTTCCACACACTCAATTTGAATAACATAAACAGCCACTTTGGAGACAACCAAATAAGTTAATAACATATAAGAATATGAATCCACAATAGTTGAACACTTGAAAGAAAATCAGTAATTATGTGTAACCTTCTCCATTGTATTGATCTTCAAAGTTCAAATGATATGCATTATAAAAATAGTTTATGATATGAGATGGATGGGTGAATTGGTGCAATCTATTATCTATGTTCTTACTATTTTCTACTCTAAAGTCTAATTAAAAATGATGTGATGATCCATTGATCTCCTATTCGGGTCTTGATCTCTCTTATATATAAGAGGCAACAAGCTACAAACCCCTTACAAAAAGTCATGATGTTTGACAACTAAACATAAATCAAATTATAAATAAAACAATGCCGCAAGTGAATGCACCGATCCGTTAATCTTCAAGCAATAGACCATGACCACCTAAGATCTTTCAAGGCTTCTAATCCATGATAGGGCGCTCATCATGCTATCGGTCGAGCGTTCTTACTTTGAATCTGATGGTTTTCCCGTTGAATCTAATTCTGACACATCTACAATTTGGCTAATAAACAGATTGATTACAAAGAGGTGATGGATGTACTCCTGTTCAGCATAGGTGTCCACATTAGAGATCACCTCTTTCACATCATATTCCATAGACATTTATTTTTTGAGTTGCTTATTAGTGTTTTGTAAAACCATATCCTTGTCATTTATTTCTTGCAACACAACAGTTAGAAGCCCAACAAGCTCTTCCTTCCAATCATCATATTCTCATGGATTTCCAATGCCATTATGAAGTGTCAGGAGTGGGAATGAATCAAAGCAGTAAAAATATTCCCTAAGCCTATTATGATATCCATTATGTGATTCTACCATCTTGTTATATGTCAGCAATATTTGTCCTTTCATGACATTCTTATCTACGAGCTCCTTTTTTTCTCCATCATTCTAGGCTGCAATCGTTCATTCTCCACCAATGCAATGCGTGTTTGTTTGAATGCTTTCCAATATTAATTAGCAAACTTCATCATTTTGTTGAATTTTTCTTTTATCATTTCAGATATAGTGTTATATTTGATGGTTTTCACTTCTTTCTCCAATTCTTTGCATTTCCCATGGGATTTCAGATGGCAATTCTTCCAATAGGCTACATCAGCCAATGCATCAATCAATCTCTTATATTTTTCAAGCAATGGGGAGTAAAAATATGATGTGGAGGAGGAAGATATTATTTCTCTTTGATTTGCTAGCTCCTTCTTCAGTTTCTCATTTTCCTTAATCAGTTTTTCGATCTATTCTTTGGTAAATTTTGCCACATTTATGTTCAATTCTGCTATCTCCATAGGGTTGGTATCCACTACTCATTGAACCAAGAGATGACCAAAAACTTGGTTTGGATTACTAATTATATCAGGTCTTTTATCATGGGGATACAATGACAAAATAAGCAAGGTGGCTTCATCTGGGTTGTACCCAAATCCTGAATATATTTTGTCACTTGCTTCTTCTATTAAGTTCATTGTCTTATCCCCTCTTTTTCTAAAGCTATCAAATACAATTGAAGAGCTAATATCCTACCCTGGTAGGAGCAACACTCCAGCTTCTTGAAGAAATTCCCTTCCTCTTTAAGGAGTGATGGACTCCATTTCCTTATCTACCTCCCTTTTCAATTCCTCCAGAGTAGTTGCCTCCTATTTAGGAGTGGTATCCTGTATCTGTTGTCTCATTTTTCTACCTTTATATTCATAAACAAATAATTTAAATTCAAAAGATTTAACAAAATCACAATAAAAAATAAACTATTTCCCAACCTTGACCCTCACATCATCAGATAGTTCATTTGATGCCTCAAATCTTACAATATTCTGCTCTTGAGGGGGCTCGTACTATGAAATCATAGGAGCATTGATTTGTTTGACCTTCTCACCCTCTTCATCACCCTGCTCTTCTTCACTTATATTAGTATCTACAAAAAATCATACCTCAAGAGTAGGCTATGAAGGTATATAATCCAAGGGCTCTATGTCTTCAACTTGTACTCCTAAATAGGTTGCATGAGGTGCATCAAAAAAAACTGGGGGAACATCCTTTACCAATTCATTGACATGAGTGATGAGTTGCTCAATTCTTGTTAAAGGATCCTTAGAATGAGATGGGAAATTTTTTCTCTTCCATTCCTCTGCAAGCATAATCTTGTTATAGGTGGCCATTATTTCCTTGGTGGAAGCCTCATCATGGTTTCTTATGGCATCTTCGATTGAGAACAAATGTTCATACCCTGATAGCCCCTGTGATAATATCACCTTGTGAATTAACCCTTCTGCATCAAATTGTTTCCTTACATCACCTAGAGGTAGGTTGTACTGTGCTAATTTACCATCAATTTCTCTATATCCTTCATTGGAAACCACTACAAAGTCTCTAAAACATAAGGTGTTGGGAATAATTGATTGTTTGCTATGTCCTTTGAGGTGTTTGGGATCATATTTTTACAATTTCCTCACAATTTCTAAATAAGAAATTCGGTCAAGAACTACTCATGGCATCAAGTGTGGAGCCCCTTCGAACCCATAAACCCTTATCACTGTATAATCAAGAAAAGCATACCAGTCTCCCCAGTTATGATTCACTTTATTTCTCTGATCATTTTCCTTTTCTCTTAGAAATCTTTGTACTTCTGGGGATAGGTTATAATTGCACGGATATCCTAGCAAATTCATCAATGGTTTTACAAAAAAATCTTCAAAATAAAGGTAATGAGACCTACCAAATCGATTGTCCCACAATGAAGTCCATATTTGTATAGATTTAAAATCTCCATTTTCATATGTATCTTTTATCCTTAATTCTTCACTCCAAACCCCTCTGACTTGTCCCTCATACAAAAGCAAATCCATAAGCAAAGAATAGTGTTCAAAATTAATATTATCACTATTATTTTTAATATTTTCAAGCCCTCGATGTAGGGTGTTGGCCAAGTAGCTAGCATAATCAAATGGCCTGAAATCCTTGCTTTGTATGTCTACATCTAAGACCATTGGGGCAATCGACATGAGAGGCGAAACCTCTACTCGCAAAAATTGACCAGCTGAATAATAGGTGTATTGGAAATACTCTTCGAACAAATCTTCGTGGAAAGGAGGGTTTTCATTGCTAGAGAACCTCCTGAGTTGGCATCCTTCATCCTTGGGCCTATGCAAAGGTAATTTCCATCTCTTATAGCTAGTATCCATGTGGCGATACTTTGTCAAGAGATCTTTGACTGTGAATGATAAATTCAGTGAACACTCTAACTAAAATACATTAGAAATGAGATCCCTAGAAATAGCAAGCATGTCACCCCCGCCATGTGACTGAATAGTTCTTTTCTTGGGGTCATATCTGATAGCAAGAGCTTTAATTAGCTCTACGTTCACAAACACATTGGGCACCACAATTCTTCCCAAGTTCAACCTCCACGGATTGCAGACTAGTTGAAACCTAAATTGTTTTATGTAATGGTACATGAAGAGGTCGTACCCTCATTGCGGTGTCCAAATATCCCCTAAGCCCTTATGTTTGTCCCATAGTCGATCCATGGAAGGATTCATTTGGGCATTCCTCTTGGGTCTCGGCCCCGACCCAGGGCATTGATCTACTAGGTCTTCTTTTAGGAGTCTCTTAGGATTTTTAATGTCCAGTTGAACCAAAGTCTTAGTCTTTTCGGTTTTCTATTTTGTATCTTTGGGTTTGTCTATACTCTCTTCCATTATTAAATCTTAAGCTTTTGATGAAAATAGCTTCTTAGTTGGGTCTGAAGTACTTATGCGAGTCTCGCCGAGTTGCCTCCATAGTCTGCCGGTCTTTGCTGCATCAAAAATCCAAGTTTTTTCCTTTCTGCTTCTGCCCTAAGTGAAATCTTCCAGGATTTTGTAACAACTATGCAATCAACTTATGATACAATTCACTTCAATTTTGGTTCATAAATGCACCATTTGTGGACTGTCTTTTAGTCTTGTCATCGAAGAAGAACATTTATTTCAAATATTTTGAAGTCAACGATGCCCCTAGATGTCACATCCATATTTCACCGATAGCCACCCTCTCCATCGATGGACACCTATCCTTTGTTCTATCGGTGGGATGCTAGATAATGTTTCCCCGATGCACCATAGTTCCCCCGATATACTTTATGCATTTGATAATTCAAGCCCATGGTTATAATTCATG
Organism: Sequoiadendron giganteum; assembly: GCA_007115665.2. NCBI lineage: Eukaryota > Viridiplantae > Streptophyta > Pinopsida > Cupressales > Cupressaceae > Sequoiadendron > Sequoiadendron giganteum. Next base: position 181,165,104 of record CM021100.1, read on the forward strand.
GTTACTTTTGTTGACAACTTGACTCTATCGGTATATCGAGAGAGCACGTTAGGAGTCAGCTCGATAGAGTATTGTTACACCAATAGTAGGTTGTGAGCTATTTTCATTAGGCCATCAGTGGGATTGTGATGAGGGTTCTGCTGATGAAGCATTTTTAGGCCGATGGTATTGAATTTTGTTAGGAATGGGGGAAGGACTACAAAATTTCAAATTTGTTTATGGATGCAATGTGAATGTAGGCTATAATATGGATCTTGTCACAAATTTCTACAATTTTCATTTTTCATAAAATCAAAGTGTGGTATATTTTTGTGATTATTGATAAAATTCGATAATTCATGATTACTTTTGTTGACAACTTGACTCTATCGGTATATCGAGAGAGCACCTTAAGAGTCAGCCTGATAGAGTATTGTTACACCGATACTAGGTTGTGAGCTATTTTCATCGGGCCATCGATGAGACTGTGATGGGGGTTCCGCCAATGAAGCATTGCTAGGCCGATGGTATTGAATTTTTTTAGGAATGGGGGAAGGACTACGTCACTACAGAATTTAAAATTTGTTTATGGATGCAATGTAGGCTATAATATGGATCTTGTCACACAATTTCTATAATTTGCATTGTTCATAATTTATGATTCATAAAATCAAAGTGTCGATATTTTTTGTGATTATTGATATGTGGAAGATAAGTGGGGTGGACTTGGTGGACACTAGTTTATTTGTAAAGAAAAAATAAATTTCCTTTTAAAAGATCAAATTTAAATTTTAATATCACAATTTCATGGATGATGGAATACTATATAATTTATAAAATATCATCAACTATAGTTTGACTTTGGAATATGATTCATGAAGTGAAATATAATATAAAATATCATGGAGTGCAATATAAAATAAAATATCCTGAAGTGCAATGATTCACAATTTATTTGAATACAATATAAAAAATCAACAACTATAGTTTGGAATATGATTCATGCAGTTCTTGAGTGCAATATAAAATAAGATATCATGAAGTGCAATGATTCACAATTTCAATTTTCATTGAATACAATATAAAATATCATCAACTACAGTTTGGAATTTGGAATAATGGAAACCGATTCATGAAGTGCAGTAAAAATACCTAAAACCTACTAATTCTCTTCCGTTTCCCAAATGGAGTCATGGTCCTCAAACCGATGCTCATATTTAGATAAAGTAAAAGAGTCATATTGATTTTGAGTCTTCTCTTCACTTTCTTTGGCCTGTGTCTCAAATTCAACATTCATTGTGTGATTTGTGTTAGTTTCAATATCATTGTCATCTGTCCCAGGGCCACTACCACCAGTACTAATGACGCTTGGAATTAGAGAGCCTATGTTACACAACCTGACCCCTCTTCTTCACAAGTGGACCTCCAGATTGCGAGTGCCCTTTCAAAAGGATTTTTTTTGACATTACACGCAGTTCCTTTCATCCTCAAGAAATTCTCCAAAATCTTTTCCAGTTTGTTTCTTAACTTTGATTTCAAAAACCCCAATGTACTCAAAACTCTCTCATCCTCCACTGACCCCAACATCATTGTTTGACATGAATCAACAAGTTTAAAATATTTTGACATCGAACCACACAATATTTCACTCTGACCTAAGCTTGTCCAAACATTTTTTTATCGATCCCGGTTCAAAGGCCTTCTCCTTGCCCATGGATTTATACTGGTCCCTCATAACTATTGCAAAATTCCTACATTGCTTTCTAAGCTTATTTTCATTTAAAATTCCTTCTATTGTCTGCTCATTGTATGTTACCTCTTTCGAAAACTATTCGATCAAGATTTTTACTTGATCATGAAAATATTTTGGGTTATCTCGGTTTACCCAAAATTGAGGATACACAATACCCATGGCTTCAAGTATTTCATGTCGAGTGAATCTTTCACGAATCTCTAAGGAAAGAGATTTTGCAATTTCCTTCAAATTATCACTAACATATTTAATAATTTCGTTAAAATATTCCTCGTTAACAGGTACTTCTCTACTAGAGCGTCTGGCTATCTTACAATGGTGCGTTGGTATCTCATATTCACATACATAGATACATAAGTGCCCGCTTGCATTAAACTGTAAATAATTATCGGGATTATTCAAATTAGTAATTTTCTGCCACATCAAATAATTTGCGCCTTCTTGTGTTAGATCTAGATATAGATGATTGAGGGCCAAGCATGTAAGTTTATGTAGATTGGCATATTCATAGTTTTGTCTTTGGGTTTTCTTCAAAAGATTTTTCATCTCATACACAATGGGGAGAAGACTAGCTAAAGTCAAGAGTGTCTCTATATCGCTTAACCTATCTAAGAGGTCATAAGCTTTGTCTACTGTGCTATGATGTTCGTACATCAATCTAATCAAGGATTGATATTCTAAAAGAACTCGTTATGCTGGTCCATGCAGGGAGATCCATCTGGTATCAAAATCCTTGAGAAGCTTGTTTCTAGGTGTTATTCCCTCAACAAAATGTTGAAATTCAAGGAAACGTTCGGGACTTCGACAAAAGTATGCGTGGATCTCGCGAACTATATTTTCAACTTATGATACTATAGGAAACTTGCTTACAATTTTGAATGCTAAATTCATTCTATGGGCCATGCAGTGAATTCCAAGCCTATATGGTGCACAAGTAGTTTGTAACTTTTTTCAAACATCGCTCCTTTGACCTTGCATCATTGCAACTCCATCAACTCCTACACAGACCAAATTTTTGGCAATTGTCAACTCATCCATACTTGCAATTTCATTGAAAGATTTCTTGACTAGTTCAAATAGATTTTGCGATGTTGAACTGTCCTTCATTTTATGAACACAAAGAAGATGATCTTGGCGAACATGTTGTTCTACAATATACAAATGCATACAAACCCAAGAAGTATTGTCTACCGTAGTAACTTCATCTAAAGATAATGCAATGAAATTTAATTCTTTTACTTTCTCCTTTAAATCTTGCTTTTCCACTGCAGTAAGACAGTTTTCCCATTCCCATCTAGTGTTTACTGACCAATGTGAGAAGGGAAAGTGGGGAACACTCAAATAAGACAATAAATCAAAATATTCTGGGTAGTCTATCATAGGACGCCCCCTAGACAAAATATGAAAAACAACACTCATCTGAATAGTTTTTGATAGATTTGTTGCTGCCATGTCTTTTCCAAAATGAGCCTCAAGTGTGCCTTCACAGTTTTTAATCTTCAACATTCTATGGTTATGCTCTTCATAATCTGCAACATACTTAACATGAAGACATTCTTGCTTTGATTTCCATTGTATGACTGATTGTTCCTTTCCTTCTATGATTTGTTTTTCGTGAACTTTACCAATATGATTTTCTATAGTGTCAAGCTTTAGCTACATCATCTTGTCTCTTCCACATTTCCAACTACAAATCTTACATTTGACCTTTGTTGCCCTTCCAGTATCATTTTCGTTTGATACCCCCACTAGTTCAAGGAATGGGTACTTCGACAACCAAACAAGTTGAAAATTCCTTGTCATTTCCCACTCGCACCCCAATTTTGATTTGCCTTTTCTTTTCTTTCTACCAACATCATCCTCATCCAAGTCAATTATCTCATTCTGGCTAACCAGGGTATCCCTTGGAACATCTTCAGTGGTATTTCCATCCTCATTTGATACATTTTGATTTAACTCAATGATAATCTCACCTTGAGGTATTGTCAATGCCATCTTCAATAATATTTGGTGGAGGAGTTGATGATGTAGCTCCACCTTGATATGATGGATTATAAGCTTTGCCAATTCCTATGGCGGTGACGTATTGTCAATGCCATCTTCAATAATATTTGGTGGAGGAGTTGATGATGTAGCTCCACCTTGATCTGATGGATTAGAAGCTTTGCCAATTCCAAAGTAAGACTGTATGGTACCTCCACGTTTTGGGTGTTTTGATGGCCTCCCAATATCTTCATTACCCTCAGGAGTCTTACCCTTGCTGCTCGACATATTGATATCTCACTTCGAATAACAGTTGGAAAAAAATGTCTTCTTGTTTAAGAAGGACAGACCAATAGAGAATATAGATCCCATTCCATACTCAAAATCATGTTTAAGACTGAAGTAAGAATGCAAAACAGATAAATAAATCTTATTATTATAACTAATAACTAATAGCAGTATGAAGAAATGATCACTCACCTTTGAGTCTATGTTTTCGGGTTTCACTGGCTTTTGAATCAAGAAGTAGAACCTCATAACTGAACAAAATTTGTAAGAAAAAATAATAGTTTCAATTGTATTTATATAAATCCATATTTGGCGAATACCGCATGCTTATACAACGATACCTTGTAATTTTCAAGGTGAAATGTGTCCTCAAATGTTATTATTTTTAAATATTATTGGCGAAATAGGTCCTCATAAGCAACTATTTATAAATTTTAATTGGGAAAATGAGTCTTCACAAGCAACTATTTGTAAATTTTAATTGGCAAAATGGGTCCTCATATAATGTTGTTTTAATAGTATTGGCGAATATGTTGGTGTTTTATGACATGCTCCTTGGGATTCCAGGCAAAAATATTAATTGGTCCATTGGAAACGCATAGTCTGTTATGGAAAATTTATTGCCTAAACATGCCTCGTAAAAAAAAAACCACTGGCAAATGGACATGCATTGGACTGATAGTTCGTGAAATCTGGGCGATTTGAACACCCTGTTGGATACGATAAATTCACCAATTTCGATTTGCCTGATTCCTAGAATTCGCCAATTAGCAAAGATTCACCACTAAAGTTTTCCCTATCTTGGAAACTAATGCTAGTGGTGTGGATTAGAAATCATTGGGATAAAGAACAAAAAATTGAGATTACTGATGTAATTTGGTGCGTGATGCTTGAAACAGTTATATTTTTTTTTTATCACTAAATTAGTCGCATGCTTCAATTTATTAAGGGACAATGAACATTGTTTTCTTTGATTGTGTAAATTAGTTGATGTGTATGCTCTCCCCTTGTACTTCATGCAAGCCTAAAGATAAAAAAAACATCTTCTAGTTTTCTTATTTGTTTTATTTTCATTCAAGGTTGTACTAGTTTGGGTATGCTCTCCCCGTGCACTTTGTACAAACTTTAGGATCAAAAGAACTAGTATCAATATTTTCTATTAAGGGGTCTTCTTGTGGATTTCATTACCCCAAGGCTAACATCAACCATATTTTTTAGTAGGTTATATAAAGGGGGAGAGATAAAGTTATACCTCAATAGTGAGCCATTTTCATATTTGGTTAAGCCATGGGACCCTCAGTCCATTGAGACTCATTTTATGAAGATGATAAGAGAGACCCTCCTAGACTTGAGCATTTATAAATGAAACCTTAGTTCATAAATACCACTAATAAACTTGGTTTTAGCAATCCTAAGATCTTCAACTGTTAGTCGAGTGTGGTGCAAGCCACACTATCATGTCTGTACCTCCTTGAGTAAGATGGAAAATATTTGGGCTAAAGGTCTTCAAACTTCTAATGTAAAAATGTGAGCCCTTGAACAACTAGACTCCTATCTATCAAATCTTGAGAAGAGATAAGCTACTTGTAGCAATCTTGAAGTATTGTATCATGTGGGCCTACATTAGTGCACCAATCCTAATTGAATAATTATAGGACTGGTATTGTTCTTGGCATGTCTTCTTGTCAAAACTATTAAAATACATTCAACCTTATTACCTTGAAGTCATTAGCCAAATATTATTTTCTATTTTGTCTCTTGACAAAGAAAACAAAGTGTCTAAAACAATCATCCACTTACAATTTTTTTTACACATACCTATGTTTTTGAGTCATAGCACTACAATTTTGATCTATTATTTAGTGCTTTTGATTTATCATCCTATGAATCTCTCTAAAAGAGTTACACTTCTAAGACAAAAAACTACACCTTTTTACATAGAATTGTATTTCTAAGTCATCTAGAGCAATACTTTTGATCCATAGAATTGCATTTTTGATTCATAAATTTACACTTTTGACCTAAAACTATGTATTTCATTGATAGAATTTGACTTCTGAGTCATTTTCCCACTTTGGCACTTTAAATTAGTGCTTTAGCACATTTGATCACTAGTGTGGTGTTGATCAATAACGTGGCACTTTTGATTAGTTGTGTAGTACGTTTTTCTTGTTTTGTGTTGTTTTTGGTATGACCCAAAAAATTCAATCCTTTGACACTATTGACTAGTATCCTGGTGCTTTTGATAAAACTCTTGGTTCTTATGATCAGTATTATTCCTATTTTCCTTTTGAGCTTCCAAACCATTGGCCAAAATTTTAGAATTTTGAACTAGGTAGACCTATGAAAAGACCCGAAACATCCCAATTGAGTCTATCATCCTCTTCCATCATCAAAATTTTGGGTCAAAACTCCATAAATTATGTCACCCATTACTAGGTCATAAACCAAACTGAATATGGAACAAAACATAGATAACCTGCTAGTACCTAGTCATAGTAAATTTACCCTAGGTGAAGGATCAAGACCATACATGCATCATAAAATTGTACTTGGAAATGAACACCTTGAGTACTCACCCGAATCTAGGGTTTTCATCAATGATGATACCACACATAATTATCTAAATAGTTTCAACATTAACATAGATTAATTCTTGAAAGAATTGATTGAATAAGAGAACATCATTCAAAACGAACCTATCTTAGAGCTCCACATCATTCAAAATCATTCAACATCATCAATTTTCCATGGGGAACATATTGTTGGAACATGATGCCATTTGTGCTGAAGAACACAAGAGTGACCTATGAAAGAGAAATTACCCTCATCTTTCATGATATGATCCAAAAAACAATCAAAGACTATGTGGATGATATTTTGTCCAAATCAAAGAAAAGGAGTGAGCACATAGAGGTATTAAGACCTATCTTGGATAGGCTCGAAGAGTATAAGGAACGACTACTAAACCTAAAAAAGTGTGTCTTTGGGGTTACATAAGGAAATATTCTTGGCTACATCATGTCACAAAGAGGGATAGAGATAGATCCAAAAAAAATGAAAGCCTTCCTAGACATGGAACCACTGCAAACATTAAAGCAAATGAAAAGGTTACAAGGAAGGTTGTAGTCCATTATAAGGTTCATAGCATAATTATCAGACAAAATCCACCCTTTCTCACATCTTCTCTATAAAGGAATAAATTATAAGTGGTATGAGAAGTGTGATAAATCCTTTTAGCCGATCAAGGACTACCTATTAACACCTCTAGTGCTCATGCCACCGATATCAAAAAAACATTAATCCTATATATCTTAGCAACATCACTATCACTAGGTGCTCTTTTAGCACAACATGATGAAAATGAAAAGGAAAGAGCCATCTATAACATCAGTAGGACCTTGGTAGGCTACAAAATGAATTAATCATCCATTGAGAAAGCATGCTTAGTAGTGGTTTTTTATTTACAAAAGTTCACGCATTACATGCTATCACATCAAATCAAGCTTATTACAAAGATCGGCCCATTGAAATACATTTTATCCAAAGAAAATCTCATTGGGTGAATGGCTAAATGGGTAATGATCTTGACTGGATTTGGCATAGAGTACGTAGAGAACAAGGAAATGAAAGGAAAACTGATCACGAACCAACTGGTAGAAGCACCTATCTATGCAGACAATCCTTTAATATCTAAATTTCTCAATGAATCAATGTTCCTTGTAAATACAAAAGATCAGTGGAAAATGGACTTTGATGGATAATTTACCTTACGTGGATTAGGGGAGGGTATTCTTTTTATCACCCTCAAGGTGATTGCATCCTATTACCTTATATTTTTATCTCATGTCATCAAAGTCATCCAACGAACCTTTAAATGGCCTAGTCTTACTTAGGAGGCCTTTTATGTGATCTTTCAAACTTGGGCGGTGTTTTGTATAGTTCGTTGAACCCCCCACTTCACTGTTTGAGCCCGGGTTGCATCACTTTTTCCATGTTTTCCACTCGGGTGGTGTTTTGTGTTGTCGTTCGAACAACCTTTGTGATGATCAAGTGAAACCTTGGCATGTTAGTCGAACCTAGGTGCACTTTTCTATGGTTCATAAAACCTCCCACTTATCTGCTTATAGATGTTTATTTTCAAATTTAAAGGGCAATTATGTTGGGAGCAGTGAAGTGGCAATTTCCATATGTCGTGAGGAAGTTCAAAACATTATGTGCTCGTCTACTCTCATGTTTTTCTATGAATTTGTAAGTAAGTATGAAGTGTTGGAAAAAAAATTTGTTCATAAAAAAATCTTTGAGGATGAGCTAGACAAGGTGCAACTTCAGCTACAGGATTTGACATTGAGGTATTTTCAGTGCTCATCTATTTCAGCCTGCTCTCTTGGATTATTTTTGTTTGCATTTAGAAGGGTATCTAGTGTTTGGGCTATAAACTTTTATCCATGGTGAGGGTTAGATATGCGGTTTATGAATATGGGTCTCGTCTAATCTATGAGGGGACAATAATTGGTGATACCTAGTTTGGGCCTGTGACTTTGGATGAATTATGAAGTAAATCCAAAAAACCTAATCCACCACCCATCACTGAATGAATAATTGATAGTGGATTGGTTGAAGCTGCCACATTTCCTTTGGATGTACAATGCCTTGAACTCATCCTAGAGTACATTAGGCACTATGATTCACAACGATGGGAGGTGAGGACAAAAGACAATTGGAAAATTAAGAGCTCCACCTTCGTGTCTTGTTTGAGGATTCCTAAAAGGGATAAGTATTCACCAATGAACATTAAAAATTCTCAAATTGAATTCATTTATAAGAAATAGATTTATAGGAATGAAATAGCAAAAAATTGGCTGGCCAAACCCAAGCAGGGTAAATCCCAATTGCCTCGAAAGTTGCACATAACACATTTCATAGAAGAGGTGGCCGATGTTGTGGTATTGTTGAATAGGTTAAGGGGAAATGAAGATGTCCATGGTTTTTATGAGTGGATGTATTTATTCTTTCAGATCATGTTATGCAAAGAAAAATTCTTGAATTGGGCAGAAATTATCATTGACTACGTTCATGAATTAATGAAATTCTTTACCCTCAATAAGTTTTTCTACATGTCCTTGTATATGATATATGCCCTCGCCAATACTAGACCTTGGCCTAGATTGAGACCAAGTGATTTACCTCTAGAAAAGGTGCCCATTTATGATTATTTAGATAAATTTCAGCTTCAAAAGAGCTTATAGCATTTTAGAAGAGTGGCATACACCTTCACCATGAGAATGGTTAGGGAATTATAGGGGCGTCCTGCAATGTGGCTTTTAGAAAAAGCAATGCAGTTTGTGGAATTCTATGGTAGCCATTTCATCTAGTTTCAAAGGTTCTCTTATATCAGGGTTGGAAGATATGTAGGGTTTCCAATTAAATTTCCAAAGTACCCCAAAGAAAAATGGGTGATCATCAAAGTGAGTAGGAAATTGGCAGAGGTGAATAGATTATGTCAAGGAAGGAAGAGATTGACAGTCCGTTTTCCTTTTGGGTTTGGCGCATACAGTTGTCAATCAATCTCCGATGCATTGAATATTGAAAAGGAACTGTCTAAGTACAATATAAATTTGTATGATGAGCGAGTCTCTTTTGAATAAAAATATTATATTAAGAATAATATGAAGTTGAGCCCTACTTTCTCTCACCAACCTAGCCTTGAAGATTATTGAGCTAGTTGTTTTTATGAGTATGAAATCAAGAGAAGAAGTTGGATGAGGTTATCTGTGGAACAAATAATCATATGTGATTGAAAGTGGGAGTTACAAGGCATTATGGAGGATGGGTCTAACATGGTAGACCCAGTGTATGCTGAATTAATAGAGGGCCAACCTATTCCTTCCTTGAATTGGAGTGGTAAAGAGAAATAAACCATTGAGGCAAAAAATGTTGATGTTTTAACTAGAACACGTGAGTGGGTGACCAAGTAAAGAACAAAGAATTCCCTTCCTCATACTAGGTCTAAAGACTCATAGCCTATCGAAGGTACATCTCAAGCTTCTATGAGCGGGAAATCAACTGGTAATATTTCACCGTAATTATCATTGGGAGCTCAAGGAGAAGGTGATGGGGATCCTCAAGACAAAAAAATGTTTTCTCAAACTTTTGGTGAGGATATATTGAACCTGCCCATTCTAGAAAAGGAGGATGAGGGAGATGAAGGAGAAGAAGGTTTGGAAACCCTAAATATCAACTGCTCCCCCTCTCAAGGAGAATCACCTATATTAGAGAGGTGAGTACATCTCGAAAGCCACAAGAAGTTGCATCAACAGAGGCCACTTCTCTGGTTACTAGGATATTGTTTGAATCTCCAGGTCTCAAGGAAACCAGGGTCTCGATGACTCTAGCCTAGTTGGAGGATTCTCTGTTAAGGAAAATGAGGACTATACAACCAAGTTTTTCCAAGTAGGATATGGTGGGTAGATTATTGAAGAGGACTCCAACCCCAAAATCAAAGAAGTTAAAAAACACTACTAGGATGATAGATGATACATAATTTGAGCATCTCAAAATAGAGATTGCATATGGATATGTAGATGGATGCTACTCAGGCAACAATGGGTGATTTTGAAGTAAATAGAGTAGATCTGAGTCCTCCTACCAGAGATGGAGATGTGAAGATTTTTCAAGTGTCTGCAACCAGAATGGTCAAAAGATCAAGAAAGGATAAAGAAAGAAAAAATAAATTAAAATCCCAGGTTAGGGACCTAATTGAATGTGTAAGGTCTATTTTTGAGATTTTTCCTCAACCTCTATCTCAGGCTAATTCCCTTGTAGAATCTCTAACCATGGTTGGAAAATAAGCCATGATTAATATTAAAAATTGCCAAACCCTAAGTAAGGTTGTTGATGATTGAAGCGAGTCCCTGATTAAAAAGGGAAGCTTTTCCATTTCTGAGTCCATAAATTTTTTCCAAGAAACAAATGCCTTGAAGAATACTTAAGGGAAGAGATCACTGCAATTAAAAAAGAAGAGACATTTTGGAACAACTATCAAACTGAATTGAAGTTAACACTGAGTTCATATATGGAGAAGTTGGATGTGGAGCAGGTTATACCAAATGCTTCTGAAACTCGTTACTTGTCATGGAATAAAGGGGTGGAATGGAAATTGTAGGTTGCTAAGCAAAGTGTGTAAAAGCTCAAGGAGGTCATTAATGAGTGTGTTATTGTTTCAGAGGAGGCATTGGGGCCCCAGTGGCTCTTGAATTACTTTGAGATAAAGGTGAGATGAGGGATGATATTGAAACCAAGAGTCTAATAGATAGTTTCCAAAAAGTAGCTAAAGAAACACTTGATTCACTTGCACTTAAATCTAATCACCTGCAAAAGTTTAGAAAATTACATCTGGTCACTTCTCAAGCAATTGATCTCACGGCAGTTTGTGAATGCTGCATGGAAGTAACTAAAGAAAATCATCTTACATGGAAGGTGAGGATGGAAAACATGGCTATTCCCTAGTATAAAGAATTTTTGTACATCCTTAAAGCTTTTCAGGCCTGGCGAAAGAAACCGTTGGTGACCCCAGAAGCTGGAAACGAAGTGATGCCATCATGATGGCTCAATTTTCTTCCTTTATTATTTTCCTTTTCATTTTTGGTTGGCTATGGACATGAAAGAGGTAGTTACTCATCTGCCTATATATATTGTATCTATTTTTATATTCTCTCTCTCTAGACACTTGATACATTTTTTAGTACTACATTTGCTTTGAATGAAATTACCGTTTGTCTATGTGCATTTAGTCGTGGAGTTAATTTGAGTTCTTGAATTTATGTGTTTGAGAATATCTTGATGCAATAGCTTATATTTTTGTAAGTGATGTAGTTATCTTCGTAGTTGATTTCATTCCTCAAATGGTATTGGATACATGTTTTATTCTTGAATAGTTAAACTGAAATTGGTCTTTGTGCCGATACTTATTGCTTGTTGAATCTTGCCCTAATATTAGGAATTTTTCTGATATTGGGTATGCCTTTTCTGCTTTCTGGTTAAAAGCATACATGCCATTTAATTTTAGCATTTAATTCATTGAAAATATTGTGAGGGAGTTGTACCTCGACAAAATTCAAAGGATATTCTAGTCTTTTTTTAAAGGTCAATATTCAGAGCTGTTTGGTTAATTATGGCACCTTTCGGGCATAGGATTCTTCTATCTCAAGGTGCCCAATCTGTTAGCCAATATATTTTTGGTGACTCATCTGAGGAGAATTGTAAAGTCTTAGTTTTTCTTGTCTTGTCATACTTCATGGGTAATTTAAGCAACCCTAGATTTTCATAGATTTACTAGAGGGGAAAGAAGTAGGGAGTTTCCAATCCTATTTTTGAAACTCTACAGAGAAGTAATTTTTATTATATCATTCCTGATAGGTGAAGGGATGGTGCTAGGAGTAGACCCACCTCACCTACTAGAGCACCTTTAAATCAATCCATCTCCCAAGCTCTCATTTTATACAAGATTGTTTTACTAGTTGTAGTCAATTTTCCTCTCAATATGGCTAATCAACAACCCATTCCTTGGGGTGCTATTGTTGGGCCCTTATAGTTAGGAAATAACTTGCATGATTTACCCAAGGGTTCTCTTAAAAACCTACCTAAATTTCAAGGATATGGGAAAATTTCACTAGAAGAACACATTGATGCTTTCTTCGCCGCATGTGGTGTGCTTGCAGTGTAGGAAGAGGATGCAGTAGTCAGACTATTTGTAGAATCTTTAGCTGATGCAACAACATAATGGTTCTATCAATTTCCTCATAGATGTATTACTAATTGGGCCACCATGTGTGCAAAAAATTTGAAGCAAGGTTTAAAAGTGAAGAGGATCAATTTAACTCTAATGGAAAAAGTTACTCAAATGAAGAAGGAAGAAAACGAGCCTATGAGGGAATTTGTAGCTAAGTTTAATAGGATTGTGAACCAAATTACACTTGAAAATATTCTCACTGTAGAGATGCAAAAATTTTTCTTCATCAATGCACAACACTTTGACATTGGTCTTCTCTTAAAAATGCAACCATTTAATACTTTAGAAGCTACATAGGCATTGGTTGTGGAATTAGAAGACGATTTCATCTCAGTTGGGAAATGGGAAAAACAATTGCATATGAACAAAGCACTTCCTACCACATCTTCTAATCCCATGATCCAAAGACTAGCTAATAACATAATTTATCTCAAAAGGTAGATGTCGAAAGGAAACCAACTCTATCAAGATATTCCTAGGAAGACCAATTTTCATCTAGGGAATAAGACATTTTCTTTGCCTCCTACTCAACAGAGGCTAGCAATCAAAGCTCCTCCTCTAGATAATAAAAAGAAAATGTGTTTTTTCTACCTCACATCTGATCATTATGGTGTTGATTTCCTTGAAATGAATAGGTTTATACAATTAACTACTACCAAAGAAGTTATTGAAGAATTCACAGATGAAAGCACTTCATCAAATCAATATGGCGACTCTGCAAATGTATATTTAGAATTCAAACCCGATTATGATAGAGGAGGGGATGTGTACATCACCTTAGATGATGCTACTTGTGTTACCATTGATCGAAGCTATCAACATTCCAATTAGAAAGGTACCCCTAATTCTCCTAAGGTTTCACTTACAAAAGCCAGCACAACTTCCAAGGGTGAAATTTCTTCACAAAGTATAGTTATCAGCTCTCCTAAAAATCCCATTGTGTCATCCCTAGAAGGTCAAGCGAGAGCCTTTGATATTATGGAATTCTAAAAAAGTACTAAAATTCAGATTTCTTAGGCTGAGTATTTAAAGATGAATCCTAAGGTATTAGATAGGTTGATTGAATATGTCAGGCTAGGACATTCTGAGTCACATGAAGGCCTAGATGAAGCAATGGTAAAATTTCAAGATTCATTCGCTAATGTTTCTTCTAGTAATAAAATGATCTCTCCATCATCTTTTGATGCAAAAACTTACCCATTTTATGTGTCATTATTTGTTAATGGGTTTAGGGTTAACAATTGTATCATTGACTCAGGCGCTTCCAATAATGTCATGCCCACAAAAATTGCTAAAGATTTAGTGCTAAAGATGACTAAGACATTCAAAAATATTTATGCAATGAATTCTAAGAAAGTTCCCTTGCTTGGACAAATTAAAGATGCTCAAGTTGCACTTGCAGCTTATCCAAATCTATGACTCAAACTCACCATATTGGTCGCAGACATCCCTGCTAGTTATGGCATGCTTTTAAGTAGGAGTTTTTGTAAAGACTTGAGAGGACACATACAGTTGGACTGGTCATATGCCACTTTACCTATTGGAAAGGAGAAAGCACACCTTGAACATGAGTCAAAAGACAAGATAATTATGCTCAAGTTTGAAGATTCCAAAGCACAAATTTTGTATGAAGAAAATAAATTTGGGAACTACATGTTTTTCTTAGGAGAAGAAAAGGAGGATGATACATGCATTCCAGATTCAAAACTTGAGCTTTGGATAATGGAGTTTGCTGGAAGCTATTCCCATGCTGGGTTAGGAGTAGGGGTTGTTCTTGCTTCCCCTTCTGGTGAGCAATTTTCTTTTACTTATAAGCTAGAATTTGAGAATACAAACAATACCGCTAAGTATGAAGCCCTTTTGTTAGGGTTAATTGAAGTTAAGGGTATGGGAATAAGGATGCTTAAGGTTTTAGGAGATTCAAAACTAATTGTTAAACAAGTGCAAAAAAAATTCACTATTAAAAATGAAAGATTGAAGCATTATCGAAATCGAGTCTGGACTGCCATTGAAGGTTTTGATAACTTCTCAGTAGAAGTTGTTCCTAGGGAATTTAATACGAAGTCTAGCTCACTAGCATTCTCAACCTATTTTCTCCTTCCACATCCATAATTTAAGGATAAATCTTATAGAATTGAGCTGATTTATCGCCCCAACATTCCTGACAATGTTAATCATTGGCAAATTTTTGAAGATGACAAGAAAATCCAGGCCTTTCTAGAAAATGCGGAGGCATTTGCTCAAGTATTTTTTGAAGGAGGTGATAATTAGTGCAAATAATTTTGTCTCGGTAGGATGTGTGCCCCTCAGGATGAAATAATTCAGCTAAAAGGAAATAAAATACCTAAGGGATTGGTTTCTATAGAGGACTTATTTGATTGCCATGATCACTCTATAAAATAGAAAATGAACAGTTCCACTGGGAACTCTAATGAATTTGAAGTATTCAACATTGGGGACTTTGATTCCCTTAAAATGGTTTACATCAAAAAATGGTGCTCTCCAGGGGAGAAGGAAAAATTGATTGCCCTACTGATTAAATATAAAGAGGTTTTTTCTCAAGGTGTTATGATGATTTAAAAAAATTCATGGATGGGAAATTTCAGCATTACATACCACTTAAAGAAGGAAAGTCTTCTTTCAGACAAAAGGAGAGGAACTATAACCCCAAGGTAATTGATGTAATCTTTAAAGAAATTGACAAGATGCTGAAAGCACAAATTATATATCCCATACATAATTCCACTTGGGTGGGGAACATCATACCATTTCACAAAAAAAATGGAGAGATCCAAATATGTGTTGATTTCAGGAATCTTAATCAGGCCTTATTAAAAGATAACTACTTTCCTCCTAAGATGGACCATATCTTGCAAGCAGTTGTTGGTTCAAAAATGATGTCCATGTTAGACGACTTCTCTCGGTACAATTAGATCAGCATGGTGGGAGAATATCAACACAAAACAGTATTCACTATGCCTTAGGGAACTTTTTCCTATAATCGGAAGCCATTTGGACTCATCAACGCATGATTGACATTTCAACAGGCTATGGATTTGTCTTTCAGTGATCTTCGAAACAAGATTATAGTTATTTATCTTGATGATTTAATAGTGTTTTCTAAAAAGATGAAAGAGCACCTGTAGGATCTGGAATGAAGTTTATGAAGATGTAAGGAGCATGGTATCTCTCTTAATCCTAAAAATTCTATCTTTTTTGTCATTGAGGGTAAGCTTCTGGGTCATATTGTGTCCAAAGAAGGCATTAGAATAGATCCTGATAGGGTAAAGGCTATCCTACAATTAAGTCTCCCTTCAAAACGGACTAGTGTGAAGTCTTTCTTAAGGTAGGTAAATTTCTTGAGGAAATTAGTTCTAGATTTTTCAAAAATCACTAAGCATATTGTGGATATGATGAAGGAGAAACAAGGTTTCAAATGGAATGAGGCTGAGAAGCGCACCTTCAAAAACATCAAGGAAGCAATTGTCTGATCTCCAACCATGGTTAGCCCAGATTTCAAAAAGGACTTCATTATCTATTACTATGCTTTTGAGCATACTACATCCACCATGCTACTACAAGAAATTAAAGACAAAATTTAGGCACCCATCGCTTTTATGAGAAAGTCACTAAAGAAACATGAGCTTAATTATTCTTCAATCGAGAAACCCACATTTGCAGTAGTCGGGGCAATTAAGCAATTCCACTTCTACATCCCGCATTCACACTCTGTAGTGTATGTGCCAGACCCAACCATTAAGAGCATATTAACTTAACATGATATTGATTGTAATAGGAGGGGCATCTAGATAGCCAAGGTGTAGGAGTATGACTTGGACCTTAAGCCTACCAAGTTAGTTATAGGAAGAGGACTCTACAAATTGATGGAAAAAAATCTAAAAGAGGAGGAAGAAGAGGACTTACCATTGGTTTTTACTGTCAGTTTACAATATGAATGGTTTTCTGATATAGCCTATTTCCTCACATATGGACAATGCCCCAAGCACCTATCAGGTAAGCAAAAGAGGAATTTGAAATTAAAAGTAGCTTAGTACGTTATTTGGGGTGACACATTAGATAAATGTGGTATAGACAAAACTTTCTTGAAATGTGTGGATAAGGCTCAACAAGAAATCTTTCTCAATATTTTCGATAATGAGGCTTGTGGAGGTCACTTCTTGTCTACTGTGACCGCTTTCAAAATTATAAGGCACAATTACTACTGGCCTGGGATGTTCAAAGTGCAAGTTATTTGTAGGGAAACCTCAGTTAGCAGCCTTACCACTTAAGCTTGTGGTTATCGATGGACCATTTCAATGGGGTATTGATTTCATAGGCCCAATTAGTCCATAGTCCAATGGAGTCCATACCCACATCATTACAGATAATGATTACTTTACCAAATGGGTGGAGGCAATCCTTATTAAAAGAACCACTACTTCCACTTCTGAAGTAGTCTGTAAGTTTATTAAAGAAAACTTTCTGGTCAGGTATGGAGTCCCTGCAAACAAGCTTGTTGCTAACAATGCAACCAATTTTTCCTCTAGTGAAATTTCACTTTTTTGTTATGATTATGGAATCTCCCTATCTCATTCCACTAACTATTACCCTCAAGGAAATGGTCAGGAAGAGTCCAACAGCAAAAAATTGATCGATAATATCATCAAGAAATTAGTTGATGAAAACCAGAAGGAATGACACAAAAGATTATAGGAAGCTTTGTGGGTAGACCAAACAACTCCTAAGAAGGCTATTGGGATGACTCCTTTCGAACTAGTATATGGGGTAAAGATTTCACTTCCTTTTCCACTAGAATTATTAGTCCGCAAATTACAAACTGCTATTGAGGAAGCTGAGTTCGGTGATACCTTGGAGAGAAGGATTTTGTATTTGACTAAACTTCAGGAATAGCGAGAAAATATAGTGGAAAAGATAACCATACATCAAGCTAGTGTTAAGAATATCTTTGACACGAAGGCCAAATCGGGGAACTTTATGGTTGGAGATTGAGTTCTACTTTGAGACAAGCGTAGAGAACCCAAAGGTGCCCACAAGAAGTTTGAATCACTCTAGATTGACCCATTTAAAATTGTTCATGAATATGGGCCTAATACTTTTTTTCTCACATATCCTAATGGGACCCCCTTTCCTATTCCATATAATGGGAAAGATCTGAAGCTCTATCATCTTTGAATACTAGAGAGTGTGTTTTCTTTAGCCGAATTTGTTGCCCAATGGATAAGATACTGATCATACTAGTCTGGGTTTGGGTTCATTTCTTCATCCTGATTAGTCTTCTTCCCCACTCAGAGCCACTGTTAACTTATATTTTTACCTCATGTCATCAAATCATCCAACAAACCTTTAAATGACCTAGTATTACTTAGGCCACCTTTTATATGATCTTTCAAACTCTGGCGATGTTTTGTATAGTTCGTCGAACCCTCGACTTCGTCGTTTGAGCCCGGGTTGCAACACTTTTTCCATGTTTTCCACCTGGGCTATGTTTTGTGTCGTTGTTCAAAATTTCCTCTACTACCTTTGTGATGGTCGGGCGACACCTTGACATGTTAGTTGAACCCAGACACAATTTTGTATAGTTCGTTGAACCCCCCACTTCATTGCTTATAGATGTTTATTTTCAAATTTAAAAGGCAGTTATGTTGGGAGCAGTGAAGTGACAGTTTCCACATGTCATGAGATAGTTTAAAAAATTAAATGCTCGTCTACTCTCATGTTTTTTTATGAAGTTTTAAGCAAGTCCGAAGTGTTGGAAAAACATTCTCTTCATAACGAATTATTTGAGGACAAGCCAGACAAGGCACAACTTCAACTACAGGGTTCACCATTGAGGTATATTCAGTGCTCATTTGTTTCAACTTTCTCTCCTGGATTATTTCTGTTTTCATTTAAACGGGTATATAATGTTTGAGCTATAAAATTTCATCTATGGCGAGGGTTAGATATGCGGGTTATGAATATGTGTCTGGTCTAACCTGTGAGGGGCCATAAATCAGTGATACCTAGTTTGGGCCTATGAATTTGGATGAATTACAAAGTAAAAATTCAATAAACCCAATCCATGGCCCATCATTGAACAAATAATTGATAGCGGATTGGTTGAAGCTATCGTATTTCCTTTGGCTATACCATGCCCCAAACTCATCCTAGAGTGCATTAGGAACTATGATTCATAAACACGCGAGGTGAGGACAAAAGACAATCAACTAGATCTAAAAATTTAGAGGTCCACCTTTGTGTCTTATCTGAGGATTCCTAAAAGGGATGAGTATTCGCCAATGAACATGACAAATTATCAAATTGAATTCACTACTAAGAAAGGGATTTACAGGAATGATATAGAAAAAAAATGGTTGGCCAAACCCAAGCGAGGTAAATCCCAGTTGCCTCAAAATTTGCATAGAACACATTTTGTAGAAGAGGTGGCCGACATTGTGGTGTTTTTGCATAGGTTAAGGGGTAATGAAGATGTCCATGGTTTTGATGAGTGGATGTATTTCTTCATTTAGATCATGTTATGCGGAGAAAAATTCTTGGATTGGGTAGAAATTATCAGTGATCGTCTTCATGAATTAATGAGATTCTTTACCCTCAATAAGTTTTTCTACATGTCCTCGTATCTAATATACACCCTCGCCAGTACTAGACCTTAGCTTGGATTGAGACTGAGCGATTTACCTCTAGAAAAGGTGCCCATTTATGATTATTTGGATAAATTACATCTTCAAAAGAGCTTCCAACATTTTAGAAGAGTGAAAAACACCTTCACCATGAGAATGGTTAGGGAATTACAGGGGCGTCCTGCAATGCAACTTTCACCAGAAGCAATGTAGTTTGTGGACTTATACAGTAGCCATTTCATCTAGTTTCAGAGGTTCTCTTATATCAAGGTTGGTGGATATGTAGGCTTTCCAATTAAATTTCAAAAGTACCCCAAAGATAAATGGGTGATCATCGAAGTGAGTAGGCAATTGGTTGACATGAATAGATTGTGCCAGGGAAGGAAATTGATAGTCTATTTTCCTTTTTAGGTTTGACCCATATAATTGTAAATCAATGTATGATGCCCTGCATATTGAAAAGGAACTGTCTAAGTACAATATGCATTTGTATGATTCAAGTAAGTCTCTTTTGACTCAAAGGTTTAAATTTTAAGAATAATCTGAAGTTGAGCCCTACTTTCTATCACCAACCTAGCCTTGAAGATTATTGGATTGATTGTTTTGATGAGTATGAAGTCAGGAGAAGAAGTTGGATGAGGTTGTCTGTGGAATAGATAATCATATATGATTTGAAGTGGGAGTTACAAGGAATTGTGGAGGATGGGTCTGACATGATAGATGCAGTGTATGCTAAATTAATACAAGGCCGAACTATCCATGCCATGGATTGGAGTGGTAAAGAGAAAAAAACCATTGAGGCAAAAAAAATTGATGTTTTAACTAGAAAACGTGAGTGGGTGACCAAGAAAAGAGTAGAGCAATCCTGTCCTCATACCATGTCTAAAGACTCACAACCTGTTGAAGGTACATCTCAAGCTTCTGTGAGCGGGAAATCGATTGGTAATGTTTCACAATCATTATCATCAAGAGCTCAAGGAGATGGTGATGGGGATCCTCCAAACAAAAATGTGTTTTCTCAAACTTTTTGTGAGGATATATTGAACCTTCCCATTCTAGAAAAAGAGGATGAGCGAGATGAAGGAGAAGAGGGTTTGGAAACCCTTAATATCAACTCCTCCCCCTCTCAGGGAAAATCACTTGTCAGAGAGGTGAGTACATATTGAAAGCCACAAGAATTTGCATCAACAAAGGCCACTCCTCCTTTTACTAGGACGCTGTTCAAATCTCCAAGTCTCAAGGCAACTAGGGTCTCGATGACTCTAGCCTAGTTGGAGGATTCTATTTTAAGGAAAAGGAAGGCTACATAGCCAAGTTTTCCCAAGTAGGATATGATGGGAAGATTGTTGCAGAGGACTCCAACCCCAAAATCAAAGAAGTTAAAAACCACTGCTAAGTTGATAGATGATACAAAATCCGAGTGCCTCCAAATAGAGAATGCTCACCCTTTGGTGCAAAAGGATGCTACTTAGGCAACAACGAGTGATTTTGAAGTAAACAAAGTAGATCTTGGTCCTCCTACCAGAGATGGAGATGTGTATATTTTTCAAGTGTCCGCAACTAGAATGGTCGAAAGATCAAGAAAGGATAAAGAAAGTAAAAATGAATTAAAATCCTAGGTTAGGGACCTAACTGAATGCCTAAGTTCTATTTTTGAGCTTGTTCCTCAACCTCTATCTTAGGTTTATTCCTATATAGAATCTCTAACTATGGTTGGAAAAGAAGCCATGATTGAGATTAAAAATTTCCAAACCCTAAGTAAGGCTATTGATGATTGGAGTGAGTCCCTGATTAAAAAGGGAAGCTTTTTCATTATATTTTATTATTTAAACCCTAACACTATATGTCCTTTTTTTATTTGGTGAGCCTATATCTATCTTATATTCCCACTTTTTAATACTTTTATGTACAAAAAAATTATATCCTTTGTGTTATTCCTTATAATTTTGATTTATCTTCAAGTCACATTTTTAATTTTCTTCACTATCTTCTTACCTTGAATATTTAATTTTATGTTTTGATTGTAATCTCTGCATCCAATTTACCTCATTTCCCACTATTCTCTTTAAACTATCCACTCTTAATTTTCCCTCTTCTATAGGTTAATATACCTTACCCTTTTACCCATATCCATATATAATGCTTATATCTCCCTTTCATATCCTTCATCTTTCCCTTACTTAGCTTTAGCTTATTTATCTTCATAGATCCCTTACTGCCAACTTTTTTCCACTTCTTTAGTCACTCTCCCATCCTTAGCATTCCTTTATATTCTTTAGTTCATCCCCCTTACACAATATGGGGCATGAAATAATCACCCTTCTAGGCCTATTCTTCACCATAATGCTTGCCTTAACCCAACCATGGCTAACATCCTTTCATGTTCCACCCATTTAACAATATTAGTGCATTTTTCCCCACCCTAGACAACTTCAATGAAAAATATTTCTTGACATTTAATATCACATAAGAATTATTTCTTAAATCCAATAATTCAGGAATGTGGCCTACCTTGATGTAGCTCATATCCATTTCAATATTAAAAAATCATTAGGCCACCTCACTACTCACTAATTCTACTATTATGTCTCCCTTTTTTTGAGATCAGTAACATTGAGAATTTTTAGCTTGGCCCAAGCCAACATGAAGGCCACACATGAGGGACCTCCTCCTTGGCATGAATGCAAGTGATTAGTCCAATCATGCAGGCGTGATAGCCCAATAAGAGCATAGATCCCACAAACACACCAACCCAATGAGGGTGAAGAGGTAGAAAATTATTAGAAGGATAAATCAATGAAAACATAAGCCAAATGCATACAAAATGACATTATACCTTCATCATCTTCAACCCCATGGATTGAGCTCCAAGTTGCACCCAAGATGTGTTGATTTTCTCTTAATCAAATATGATTATGTCGGCCCCACATTTATTGTTGCACCAAAACATCGACCTATTAATGCTTGATACATCTGCTAGAGTTAACATATCCACATGAGGTGGTTAAACCATGCCACAAATCCCGAGGGGAGTGCTAACCATCTACCAAAAATCTCCCCCTTAGCATTACCCAAGGGGATTCAAACCTGACACCTTTGGATTTGATACCAATTGTTGGCCCCATTATTGTTGTTGCACCAAAAGGTCAACTTGTTAATGCCTGATACAACTGCCAAAGTTAACGGATCCATATCAAGTGGTTAAGCCATGTCACGAATCCCGAGGGGAGTGATGACCATCTTCCAATAGGTTGCTCATGATTTATAAAGAATAAGAGATGATAGAGGTATATTGATATAAAATGAGAACAAATACCTCAAATTATAGATTTTTAATTATTGAAATAAATGGCTAAGATACATTGATTAAATGAAGGGTCAAGATTGAATGGGATGGTGGAGGATTAGCCTTGTGATAAGTTTCACAAGAGGAAAGGAAGTCTAAGAGCAAGGTGTGCTCATACATGTGTGAGCTTACATAGGGAATATCATAGAAAGATGTCTATGACATGTGTAAGAGCTAGGGTAGCTTGGGAAAGTGACATGTCTATTACATGTGTAAGAGGTAGGGTGGCCTCACATGTGTGAGGAATATGCTCGCACATGTGTGAGCAAGGGGTAGGATAGGTAGACTAGGACACTTGTCACATGGTGTCAAGTTTAGATCTTTATCCATGTGGATGATTTCAAGGGTTCGGATTGAGTGGACAAAGATTGGTGGTGAGGTGTAATTAAATAATGGAGGTAAAGCTAATGGTAATTAATTAGCCTAAATTAATTAATTGATTTAGTTAGAGTATTTTGGGATAAGGATACAATTACTTAAGTAATTATAAAATTTATTTAATTAAAGGTGGTGGATGAGCCTAATGTATAAATCAATTAAATAAATAATAAATATTTATTTAATTAAATATTAGGATAGGTAAAGTCAAGTGTGGTTACTTTTTAAGGTCACATTTTAGGTGTCTACATAGGGATTAGAGCAACACAGGCCTAAATGCCTATCTCATGGCATGAACACCATTAGCAACCTCAACATTGAGGGTCAAACCTATGATCACAATGGCCCAACGGAGGTTTGAACCCTAATGACCACAACACCACCACCACTTTACTATCATGGGATGAACCCCATTATGTCTCTTTTTTTTTTTTAAGCTAAGGAAATAATTTAAAATAATATCTTAATTTATCTCAATGACTTTATTTTATGAAAAGGGCAACTTAATATTTAAAAAAAAGGAGGTCCAATGTAATGCTAAAAAATGGACCTAATAAAGTGTTGTTAGGAAAAATGGCCAAAGTTGATGTTTTATTAAAGGACATTTCTAGACACTTCTAAAATAAATTTTTAAAGGGAAAAAAACATTTAAATAATATTATATTCCCTCAAAGAGCCTATAAAAGGAGTTGGGAATTGAAGAAGATTATCCATTGCATTATTGTGAAGAACTATTTATCAAAAAATGAGCTCTTGATGTTCTTTTAGTTAGATGATAAAAATCATCTTAGTGTCAAAATTGGAGGATTAAAACCCTCTTGGTGTCTAGAGGGAGATGAAATTCTCATATCCATTAGAGGCAATTCTATCCAAGGATTACATAAGTACAAAAATATTATTTTAGGAGTATATTGAAAATTTAGAATTTTGTACTAAAGTCTTAGAAATTTCTAGAGTTCAATTGGTTTCTATTTAGTTTTTAATTTTAGTTAATTTGATTGTGTGAAATTTTTAGAATATATCACAATTTAATGATAATTTTTAGAATTTATGTGTGATTGCAATTTCCATATTTTAATGAGTTTATGTTAATTATCAGTTAGATATTTCTAAAATAATATATTGACTATTACTTTATGCCAGCTATAATATTATATGATGAAATATTAATATAACTTCTACTCGTACTTTTATTTGTTGTACAAATCATAAAAAATATTGATTATTATCATTAAATTATTTATATTCAACTTATTCTTGACCTATCAGAGGTTGTGATTCAATATTAAAGTCTACCACTCCAAACAAAGGAATTAATATCTCCTACCTTGATTTTCATACATCATTACTCCGGCAAGCCCATTTCTCCAACCGCTGCATTTTGGAGAAAAATATTATTTATACTTGAAGCCTTTGATCTATAAAAATACTTAACCAACTCTTATTATAAGAAATTGTTGTTAATATTACAACATTTGTTTATTTTAACTAATATTTTTTATATTATTATTTTTATTTATAATAATTAAATAAATTACTTTTAGTTGTCTTCTAATTTTTTGTGTGGTTTGCCACAAGAAATATAGAAATAAATATTGTTGACTTTAGATTTGTAAATAGGAAAAGTATAAATATGAAAAGTACAACTCTCCAATAATATTTTGTATTAGTATTGTAAATAAATATTGGAAGGTTTACTGTCAAATATCTCGTTAATAACTGTACTGACATTGTACTGACATTGTAATGGAGATTTGATGTCATAGCTACTAAGATTTACATTTCCTTATTTTAATTTGATATCTGCATGCTTTGTTCTGGAATTCCTCTTATCCAAGTCAACATATTTATTTTTTACTTCACATCCCCTTATACTCCACTTTGTTTCAACGTAGCCGCTGATTTGAGATTGTCTGTGGGCGGAGAGTATTATGTTATAAAGATGACAGCGTGAAGATTAGGAGGAGTTATTGAACAGACAGAAACAAATAAGCAAGCATTATCATAGCAAACGAAGATGTTTGTTCAACTATATCACACTCACCCTGACAATATTATCACCTACTTTATCGTATACACCTCCGACGACCAGGCTATAAAAGGGAGACATGAATTCAAGAGTAGCATGAAACACTGAAAAACAAAAATGGCATCAAACATCGTTAACGTTGCAACAATGCTTCTGCTGGGGATTCTAATTCTCTGTACTACTACTTTTGCCGGCGCAAGGAGCAGTAACAGTTATGGAGAAGGCATTCAGAAGCCTAACCATGTTGTGGTGAAGGGTAGCGTATTCTGTGACACCCAACTATCAGAAACCGCCTACTTCTTACCAGGTAAATATGCACTGTAGTTTACTTATTATTATGGTGCGTCTTTATTAGTTTTGACAATGTTCATGTGTTTGATATCTTATGATGGGAAGATAGTGATGAAATGGAATGGGGTGCAGGTGCCTTGGTTGCCGTGGAGTGTACCTTCAACAGCAACAGGAAATGGAAGAGCGCCCATAGCATGGTTTATGTTGAAGGAGAAACTAAAGAAGATGGAGAATTCACGGTGGAGCTTCCCATTATAGAAAACCTTAACCCCAGGAAGTCATGCTCAGTTAGACTTCTCTGCAGCCCCCATGAACTCTGTGACATACCCTCAATCACTGCCTCTTCCCAACTCGCCTTAACGTCTTCAGATCCCAAGGGAGTGCACATCTATGTGTCTACTCCATTATCCTACCGTGCATTCAAACAAGAAACTATCTTTTCATCTCTTCCTCGCCGTAGAGCCTTGCAAGATTCTCCACCCCCTCTTCTAGGCATTCCTTCGCTACCCAAGTTCACTTTTCCTCCTCTTCCTAGCATTCCTTCGTTACCCAAATTCTCCGTTCCCCCACTTCCTAGCATTCCCCCTCTACCCAAATTGAGTGTTCCTTCACTTCCTACTATACCTCCCCTTAACATTCCAAATGTTGTTGCTCCTCCTCTTCCTAATATACCCACTCTCCCTAAGTTGAGTGTTCCTCCTCTCCCTAATGTACCTCCTCTACCAAACTTGAGCATTCCTCCTCTAAATATCCCTTCTATTCCACCTTTCCCCAAGCTTAGTTTTCCTCCTCTACCCACTTTAGTTTCCCCATTTCCACCATTTCCTCTTTTCACCCCACCTTCACCTTCTACAAAGGATGAGACACCTTGAACTTCAAGCTTAGGGATTGGGAAATATTCCTCAATCATGTTCATTTTTAAATATGTATTCCCTCACTGTGATACTTGCACCTAGTTCATATTTTAGTAGATGATTGTGTTATTGTCGTACATCTTTCCTTTGGAATAATTGATGACTCCCATCCCATTCCATGACATGTTTTTGGTACCTTCAATTTTCATATAAATTCTCATATTCATTTTATTGTTATGATGAAGCATAAATGTTTTAAGTATTATGTTATATCAAGATTGTTGACATTTATGCAAATTCAAACTTTTACAACTAGTTTTATGTGCTTTCTTTGCAAAGTTGTGGGTCTGATCATACCCTTAATCTAGGAATTTATTTGCAAATCACTATTATCAACTATTATGAGTAGTTCTAAGAGATAATCTACATTTGAATTGTATATTATGATACACAATTCTTCAACATGGATATAAATTTACTTATTTGCTCATTCTTTGTAATATTTTGTTAAAATAAACATACATAAGGCCAATAAAATTGTTATTTATTACATCAATGAGCTCCTATTGACATCATTCTTAAAAAAACAACATGCATTCATGTAAAAAATGTATATATGTAACATTTTAAAGTTTATTGTACATTTGTTGTAAACAAGAAATAAACAAGTGAAATCAACTAAGCCTCAACAAATTTTGTGAAGTAGTTGCATGGTCCATGCAGATAACACTAGCATTACACCTATAAAATACCAATTTGATATTAAAATATCTAATATAATGCATTGCACATCCTTATCTCCACTATAATAATGTAATATTTATATTTTATTTGCTTTGGTACAACTTTAAGGGTCTTCTTTGCTTCTTTTCAAGTGCTTTACATGCTATATTCCTATTGAAAGATTTGAAATCCAACAAAAGAATTTATCATAGAGGAAAAATAATTTGAGAAAAATACAAAAGAGTGGGTTGTTCCTCCTTATCTCCTATAGCATCGAGTAATACTTATTGATGTAGAAACATCATAAGGCTAAAGGCAATCATACATCAACCAAAAACATAGTTTAGTACTTTTCTTATTTGATAATATAATATTATAATGCTCAAAATATTTCAAAAAGACTCAATTTTCATGGGTTGGTAATGCACCCTTACGACTAATCAACAATGTGTTGGTGGTTTAACCCCTTTTAGTGTGATGTTGAACAAGAATATTGGTTGTATTGAGAGGAGGCTAAAAATTTGGAATATCATGCTCTAAATAAGAGAGTGGAACTTCTTATTTTAAATGAGGTGGATCACACCACTTAAACTAATTAGTATTAATCACATGAGATCAAGTTTAAGGTATTATCTCCAATTTGTGGGGTTATGGTATATTGTTGAATTTAACCTCCAAATTTTACTTGAGCCTTTGTACCCTGACCATAAGTAAATTCTTGGTGGTCCCTAACCCTGAAACTTATATATTCCAACATATAAGCCAAAGTTCCTCACTTTCACTCATTTTGAGATCATACTCTCAAATTATCTCTCCACACATCTCCAATGTGAATTATAGACTTGCATAATTAGGAATAGAAGGCTAAGGACATTGATTCATAGATCTAAAGCTATGGATCACTCCTTATTTCCTTTAATAGTGTCTATATTTTTTTCTTTTCTCTCTTCCATTATAACACCCTAATTATCTAAATATACATCATCCCTTTTCGTAGAAACCATAATCATTCCTCTTCGCATATAAAACCTTTGTAATTTATCATTCCCTCAAAACCTACTATTGTTCCTTTTTTATCACTTTTCATATTCTTCCTTTCCAACCATCATAAGTATACACTATTCTTGCCTCTAGGGTTTATTGCCTCACAAATTTAAAATGCACTCACTATCATAAAATCTTGGGTTTGAATACATGTTTTTCTAAGTGTTTGCAATCTTTTAGTGGGGTGTTGAGCTTGTTTACATATTCATATCAATTTCTCTCTACATAGTGTATTTAGGATGATGGGAAACTGTATTTGAGGCTTGACTTGGATATAGTGCTCACTAGCGAGCTCTCCTTATTTTTCTTCCATTATAGGGGTGGGGGGACCCATCCCATAATGCCATATGACTATAAGACAATCATTTGTCTAAATTTGGACTAAATGCCATCCTTCCTAATAAGAGTTTATGTTGTAGGAGTCTTCTTCTCAGAGAGGTCACTCTTATCTCCAATAGCGTTGTCATGTTTCGAAGGAGAATCGAGGATATTTATAATATATTCTTTAAATGGATAATCCTTTGACCCATTATTTATACTTTCCATAGGATCTTTCATTTTTTTATTTTACTTCAAGTGGGCCTTGCACTCAGTGATTAAATGACCTACTTAAGATAAGTTTGATAAAAAAATTGTAGCATTTTTGTATATGATTGGTTGAGTCCACTTTCCAAATTTGAAATCAAGAATGATTATAATCGGAAGGGTTTTGTGAATATCAATATTAACACAAAATTGAACAAATTATAATCTAGACTTATTATTTGTGATATTGGAGACAAAGATAAAGTATACAATGAAGTTTCCAATCCATAAAATCATCTCTTCATCCAAGAACTCAAGTGGGAGACTAGACATCCTAACTCAAATAAAGGCTATTTTGTTCAGGTCTGCAATAGGGTCAAAGCCTAGTTTCCATCTACAGAGAGATATATTATTATTTCCATAGACCAAGGTCCAATGGTGAAGACTAACATGAGATCTTCCTTATAAGTGAACCTGAAAAGGAATAGGCTATCAACCTTCAAACTAACCTCCACACTTCCTTTCAACCACCATTTAGTAGTTGTACATCTTCAAACCATATAAATAGTGGGGTCAAAAGAAAAAATTTCAACCAAGGAATTCTCCATAGAGGAGATAATCCTTTCAACCATAGAGTTAAGAATATTTATTACAATTACTTCATTGTACTCAAGGAATTCAAGTATAACACTCCATGCACATGGTCACCTTGAGATTCACTCACAAGAACACTTTTCTTGGCCTTGAGATTCATAATCATAGAGGGATTCATAGGGTCCAAAGGGCCATCCAAATAAGTATCAATAGTAGGAGTCACAATGTTAACCACCACGAATTAAGTGTTAGCCAAAGAAAATGAAGGCGTTATTTGTACCATTGAAGCATGCAAGGAGAGGGAAAGAGGGGGGTTAGGTGGAACCCCCTAATGTTGAACATCTGGAATACTGAGAGGGGAGGGGTGAATCAATATTGCTCTAAAAATATTAAAAATTTAAATAACTGTCCACATAACATAATTAAAGTTACTGAACAATAACCAATATAACACAACACCACATAATACCAAGATATTTATCGTGGAAACCCAAGATGGGAAAAACCACAAAGAGGGTTAACTCTCAAGTATTAAGTAATCGGTTAAAGAATACATAGGTGGCTCACTGTCGGGTTGGCTCACTGCTAGTGGGCTCACTACCCAAAAATACAAAAACCAGCTATTACAGCTGAGAGACGGCTTACTGTCAAAGTATATGTTACAAAAATGAATTGCTATAATTTCATCTACATATGCATGAATACAGTTCTTGCTGAATCACAAAGTTATTCTATACAAGCACAACTAGGCTACTATAGCACACATATCAGTTCGTAAGATAATATCAATAGATTGCTATCATATGTATCACATGTCATACAACTACATACAATGTTGCTTCATATATGTATATATATACCAAATTTGCTTCTCTACTTAGTCGACTTGCATCAAAGTGTTGGAGATATTGGCATAGATGCAAAAAGAATATCCCACTCTATACCAAATAGGGCCGAACCAAAACAAACTTCGATACAACATTACATAGACAAAAACTTGTGTCGGTAACAACACTATTGGATCAAGGGATAAGCCAGAGGTAAGAACACCAGAGATAGGAGTACTGGACCGAACAAATACATCAATGAAAAATATCAACAATATCCCCCTTTGTCATTGATGGCAAACAAAATTCAAAATTTTGAAATGTCGAAGGCTCCAAAAACAAACTTCAAAACTCCCCCTAAGATGATTGTCTCTATTTTTTGTTGTTTTTCAAAAACTTTTCTTTTTCCTTTCTATTTTTCTCCCCCTTTTGACATCAATGAGCAAGGGGTGTAGATTGAAAACATTAGGATGCGCCTGATGTGCCACTAGAGAAAGACTATTTGATTTTCTGAATATGGGCGACCCACTTACCCTTATTATCATTCCATTGTAAAATTACATCAGTTAGAAGTTGTGCATGAACTTGAATGGATGCAAGTAGAGATTCTCCATCTACAATGGATCAAGGATTAGCGAGAGTTTCCTGTTATGCCTTCAAGAGGGCACGATTCATCATGAAATGTTGTTTGCACACATCTCCCGGAGATTGCCTAAGGTTAGAATGATGTCTCATTTCCATTACTGTTTGAAGTAATTTTTGTGTAGTTCCTCAATTGAGGATCTCCTAGATTCGGAAAAATCTTCAGACAACTTAAAGGAATGGCATGCCTGCCGGATTGTTGACTCAATTAAGTCAAGCTCTTTTTTGATGATGGTTGTTGCATCCAGCCACTGTAGGCTATACAAATACAAAGAATTTCCTTCCTCGAGAAGGTCTTGACCTTGCTTGATTAGCTGATGAAGATTAGAGAAGGAATTTGCACATCGATATTTTAATTCCTGCAAGAGCTTATTCCTTTCGACTTCATTTTCCCTGTGGAGCTTTTCATTCATACAAGCAGAGAAGTCCTTCACAACATTAACGAGTGTTATGCATTTATCTATGTTTCTTACAGATTGATCTATATTACATTCTGGAATAATACTTTGGAGAGAAAAAATAGTCTCTTCAATCAAATTATCTTTTTCCTCTAACTCCTTAAACATTTCAAATTTGGCCGAAGCTTGAATGGACTCATTGATTTGAAATTTTTGAAAAGGATTAGTCTTCTCAAAGTCAAGAATTATCTTGGAAGAGGTGATGGGTCTAAACATAACTAGTGAAGCGAGTAAGTTCTTCAAAGTGTCATCGAAGCAGGTACTGGTGGAGTTGCTAGTAGTTTCTTCTCTTTTCTCAGTTGTCTTGCTATTGGTACTTCACCTTTTTCTTGCTCAATATTCACTTCTTGCTTTTTGGTATCAATTTCCTCTATAGCTATCTCTTTTCCTTTTCTTCCAGTTTCCTCTCCTTCCTTTTCAATTTTCTCTTCTTCTCTTTCAACTTATTTTTATTGTTCTTGTTTTGCATTCACTAGAGCAAAATCTTGATCCAGAGAATGAGTGTGTTCAATTTTTGGAGGATTCATATCAATATTGTATAGTTCTGCATCAGTGTATTTTGGTACAAGATTTGTGACATTTTCAATATCCAATTCCTCATGAGAGCATGAGGGGACAATAGATGATGGAGTAGAGCCATCATCAGATAACATCCCAAGTTTTCCTACCATGCTTGTAAGTATGCCAATGACTTCTTTCAATTTAAATGCAGCTTCTTTCTTCTCCATAAGAGTATTTTCCCTTTTCTTTATTCTAAACACTGATCGACTGAGTTTCTTAAAAAATGATAAGTCTTCCTCTTTTATGAGTTTAGAAACAATAGAGATAGCTTTATTGATGATGTCCTTATCTATTTCCCTAGCATTTTCTCATATTATGTTTAGACCAATCCAGAAACTATCAGGAATATCTTTGAGATTTTCTATATTTTCATCTAATCTTGAATAGTACTGAATAAATGCTCATGTTATGCTTTCTTTTCCCTTGGAAGTAGAAGAGTTGTAAAAATCACCAACCTCTTTGGTTTTTCCCTCTACAAGTAGTTCAAACAAAGTATCTATGTCAGGAGGATCACGAGTTACCTCTTTGGATTCCTTTTCCCAAAACTTAATTTGGAACTTGTCTGGGTCTGATTCTACTTTAGATTCTACATGAACAATATTAGCCTTAGTGGCTTTTGCTTCTTTCACCTTCTTTCTTGTAGTAGGTAGAGGAAAACCTTTCTTCCTCTTATTGAACGAACTTTCCATTTCTCTCAAAGGTTCAAATTCTTTTGCTGAGGTACTGGATGAGCTATCAGTTGTACTCTAAGTAATTCTTCTAAGTGCCGCAAGACCTTCTTTTATACCCTCTTTTTCCCTAATCTCTTTTAGAGTCTTTTGTACTCTCTTATTGATTTCCTTTGAGATTTGCTCTTTCTAGATTCCTTTGGAATTTTCTTTTTCCATGCCAAACCTCTTCTGAGAGGTGTCTACCGAACTATCTAACAAAACTTTTTCAAGTTGTTCTACATGTTCTTCTGACACTTCATACCCCAATTTGGGTATCCACTGAGTTCTTAGTACAACAACTTCCATTATACATTTGTCAATCGTGGCTATGAATTTGATATCATCCTTATATTTTCTAACTATATATTTAGGGATTCCCTCCTAGTTGTGCATCTTATACTGTAATAAAGAGAAAAATGAAGTAAATGCCATTTCTTGTCTAGTAGTGTCAACATACCTTCTCATTCGATTAGCAATTTGGTGAGTAACCGGTTCTTCAAATGACCACACTATTGAACCAAGACTAGGCATCTCATGTATGAAGTAGAATAGAAAACATAGTGCAAGGGTTCCAAATTGGAATGCAGCCTTCTTCTTACTTCATTTGCACTAATTCAAATTCTCAAGGAATTGCTCTATGGTGAGCTCATATAGGTCATAGTCCACTCCATTAACCACCATATCATATCCAGTGTAGACAGTAGTAGAGATGTCCAATTATCTCTGTTGGAGTAGTATATTTTATTTCCAATAACCTAGGCAACATATTTCACAGCTATATTTGAAACTGTGTGAATCGCCAAAGACTGACCATAAAAAATAGCCCGAGTTAGGTTTTCGACTTCCTTGTTTTTTACTTCATTTGGTGTCAGAAGAATGCCAATGTCATTCAACCTAGTAACAACCTTCATTAATTATTTTATGATAAGATGAGCTTCATCTAACCACAAGAATGTGTCATGGAACCTTCTAATAGCCATTCATATTCATTTATCATCAAAGCAAAACATGAGAAATCATTCCAGACATACAACTTCTTTTCGACCAGAACCCTGTATTCAAGTTTGACATTGAAGTCATCACCAGTGATCTCATTTATCCACACATTAAGTAGCCTGTTGTGGTTAAATTACTTGAGCTTTGAATGAATGTAAGCCCTAACATCTTCCGCGGGAAGGACTCCATGAGGGATTTTTGACAAATTTTATCATTTTCAATTGATATATCCGGATACTTCTTGAATTCAGGATGAGGTTGAGATGTCACATTGACCAGAGTGGGAGTAGCCATAAGTGTAAGTGCAGAGAAATAACATAACTCAAGACAAATACCTCTTACCAATTCACAAACCCTAGGATTCAAGTAAGATCCTTTCTCCTTAGCTCCTTGTAATCCTTTTGCTTGAGTGATCAAAATAACTTTTTGATTTTTCTTTTAATATAATTTCACAATAAATGCACCTTTTTGCATTAAATGTGTTGGACGTCCTTTTGTGATTCCTTTTTCATTAGAAGGAAGCGACTTTACCCGATGTCTGCAAGTTGCTTACTCACAATTCCTATCTACCAGAGACTCCTTGATCAAGTAGATTTGACATGATTTAATTATTTTTTACTCTTGAAGGAGGAAGAGGCAGACTTTGAACTTCTCTTCCCTCGGGCAATAGCCAGAGAGTTGCTAGTTATCGGAGAAAATGTCTACATTGGAGCTGGATCCATTGTCTTCTTTCTTTCTCCAAATCTTCTTCATTTTAGCCTTAACTTCTTCCTTATTGATTTTCTTCGTTGGTTTGGTTGGATTGACTACATCAGTCTTACAAAATATTGCAATGTGTCCAATTTTATTGCAATTATAACACCTGTTGGTTTTCTTCTCTTGCCTTGACCTGCATTGGTTAGCCTTATGTCCATATGCATAACATGTGTAACAATAACCACTGAAATTATTTGGTTTCCAACATTGATTAGCTTTGTGACCATAATAATTGTAATTATAACATCTATCAGGGCAAGATCTGGCTTTCTGATTCATACTATTCATGCAATTTAATGCTTTATGACCTAATTTATTACAATTAAAACAATGACCATTAAAAGAGAAGGGTTTCCTACTTACCCGTTGCTTTGCCAGAGACTTACCTTTGTCTTCTTTTTTGGATTCAATTTTAGCTTCTTTTACCGGTTCAGGTTCCTTTTTTTCATTAGGTTTATTGTGTGAACATTTGCCAATTTCACAGCCTAAGCCTTTCTTGTTTGCTGGTGATATTTGAGTTGCTATAATTTCATCAATTTTTTTGAACTTGCTTTGTATTTTTCCTCTTGCTTCTTTGATTCTTCTAAATCTGATTTGAGAGATACAACCTCTTGTTATAGCTTCTTGCATTCATCATATTTTTCCTTGATTACATTATTCAAACATTCCTTGGTCTTTTCATCTTCTTCACTTTTAGCTTTCAAATCAACGATAGTAATATTTTCCAACTCGAGTTCATTGTTTACCTCCTTATATCATACCTTGAATTTTTGGATATGATCTTTCAACTTATTGATGCAATCATTTTCCATTTGAAGATTTTCTAAGAGTTCCTTATTTTCATCTCCAATAGCTTCAAGATCTTCAAGGATGGACATGAGTTCTTTCTAATCCATGGTAGATTTGGGTACCATATGTTCAATTTTTTGTATCTCCTTTGAGTTGTTAGAATCTTCTAAAGGATCTAGCTTTGATAAAAATTGTTGAACATTTAGAATACTGAGAGGGGAGGGGTGAATCAATATTCCTCTAAAAATATTAAAAACTTTAAGTAGTTGTCCACATAACATAATTAAAGTTACTGAACAATAACCAATATAACACAACATCACATAATACCAATATTTTTATCGTGGAAACCCAAGATGGGAAAAACCACAGAGAGGGCTAACTCTCAAGTATTAAGTGTCCGGTTATAGAATACATGTTAGTGTAATTAATTAATTAATTAATTATTACACTAGCATAAGTTAACTTAGGTATTAATTAATCATATTAGTCCTAGGTTACTTTTAATCATTTAATAAAGTTGTTGAGATAAGATTCCCTTCTAGAAGATGAGTTGTCTTTTCTAGAACTTATCTCCATCTTGTTATCATTCCCTAGGTAGTTGGTTAGGGTTTCTTGTTGTCACATGAAGTGTGATTTGAACACTTGGCAACATCCTTAAGCATTTTAGGTTTTGCTCTTGCCTATATAATCAGGCATATGTACTCTTTGTAATCAATTCCATACATTCTGAATATCAATCAGATAATCTCTATTTGCATGCCCTTAGTTGCAACACTTTCTGTGTGGTTGAATTTCTTCTTGGCAGGTCCTTTTGAAGTGTGCGCAGCTTCATTGGATGATTCAACATCCATTATTCCAACATGGTATCAGAGCCATTCCATTGAAGGTTCATCCCAGTATCAAGAAAGTTGGGCTACAGAGATTCTTTGCAGGCTTGAGGGTTTTCTTTGCAGGCTAGTTGGTTCTACCCGAGGACCAAGCTATTTTCTGGTGCAGATCAAGCTCTATCCGACCTCTCCATTGCACTCAGAAGGCCTCAAAACCTACAGATCGCCTGCCCATTCGTCCGATTTGGACATATTTCATCGGGAGCCATTTGAGGTATCTAGGGTTTTTTGCATTTTGTACGATCCGTACAGTTTTTGTAGAAATAAAATATCTCCTTTCAGTCCTCCATCATGGAAAATTTTTTTTTAGGTCATTGGGCAAATTTTTATTTCTCCATTTGGTCAAAATTTTATATAGTTTGGGCAAAAATTTCCCTGCGGGTGACTGGTAATTAAATTACAGGTCGGAATAAATATTTTTCTTGGGGCTATAGTTCTTTGTCATCGGCATTATATTATCTGCAGGGTTACATTTTTTCATTCGGCATTTGCCGTCATCCGGCCGACCAGTCTCAGAAGGTCACATCAGCCATCACCCTTCGATCCGGTCACATCCAACCTCCCATCGGCATCAGGTGTTTCACTTGCTAACTGTTCTCCCACCGACCGCTCTACCGGCGTTTGTCCTGGCCCCAGCGTCGATCACCTCAGCGACCGACGGCTCCACTTATTCCCAGCGGCGCCACCCCGCACCACCCGCAGCACTTAGCGCTCGCTCCACTGGGGCTCCGCCTGGCAACGCCCTTTTTTTGCCAACATTTAACCTTACGGTCATCAACGACCAAGGGCTCCATTTTTTTTTGCCCTAGTGCTTTAATTTTTTCACCTATTTAGCCTGTAGGCCCTAATAGGGCAGATTTTTTCAAATCACCATATCTTCGCGCCACGGTGTCAAAATTCGACAAACGAGATATCATCGGAAAGAGGATTCAGCCTACTTTCTAGTGGTGTAGTTGTTTTGTAGAATTTCTCTGTTAGAAAAATCTACAGTCAACTGAAGTCAAAACCCTAAATTGGACTCAAAGGCTCATATCTTCGCAATCGTTGATCAAAATTCAGTGATTCCAGCGGCATCAGGAAGGTAATTCAGAGCTCTTTTCATCAGTCCAGTCACTTTGATCAGTTTTAGCTCTAGGTACTCTTGCATTTGTTTTGTTCAATTTGGTGCATTTGTTCAATAACTTGGATATCCTGAAGCTTGGGAAAAGGTTTTTTGATTCGAGTAGCATCACTTCATTGCATATCAGCTTTGGAAGTTTCTATTTACTGTTGAAGGTCATTATCTTTGTATTTTTTGGAGAAATTTGTTTGTACATTATGGGGATTGCATATTATCCTTCTTTGACTATGTTGCACATGGGAAACTATAAACAATGGCGAGATGGGATCATACACCATCTCCAATCACTTGCATTATTGCCACATTTGTATGGTACAGTTCCCCATCCAGGTCAAGGTGTTCAAAAATTTGCTTGGAGTTGCAACAGATATAATGTTTTAGAGGTGATTGCAATGCATGTTGATTGTGATGTTTTGGAATCTATTGATCATTGTGATAGTCCTCACATCCTTTGGACTAAGATTTGGGAGATATATGGAGATTTAGATACTCCACCCTTCCTTGATGGTCATGATTCAGAAATGTCAAGTTTCAGATCAAGTACCCCATGATGATATTGCTATGCAGGAGGTTGTTTGTTTGGATTGCCTTGAATCTTCCGAAGAGGTTGGAAAGGTTGCTTCAGATGATTCTTCTTCTCCATCAGAGACTAGTTGGTATCCCTTCACATTCAGTGATTCCTTGTCCAGAGTCATTGATTGAGGCTTCCATCATCATCATTCATCAGGACACATGCAATTTTCCAGACTTGACATCACAGGATGGCTTTGTTTCAGGTATCACTGACTTGGCTACTTCTATAGGTTTGGAGGACATTCTTTGAGGGGATATCACTCCTCTATTCAGAGATTTCATATATGAGACTTCCTCCATCTTCATCAGAGTTCCTTCAACATCTACCATTGGATTGGATTCAGTCTTCTTTTAGTGGTTTTGAGGACACTTCATTATGGGGGGGCAATCAAGTCTCCATCTATTCCTTCGATGGAAGGACCATCACATTGCTGTCTTTGGATCTTGTTCAACATCAGTTTCTGCATCGTCTTGATTTGTCACCTTCTACATTGATTGGGTATGTACCTAAGTGGGTTGTGGCATCTTCATCTTCATCAGGCAAGGAGACACATGAGCAGCTTTCAGAGACATCATCCGCATTCATATTCATTCTTCCTTCCTTCAATTCCTATCTAGAATGGGAAGCATCTCTGCACTTGCACTTGGTTTTGTTTCTTCCGAAAGGGAGACAAGTTGTTTGTCGACATTGGATCATGTTTTTTCTACACACACTTACCTTTCTTGCAGGTGATCACATATTTTGGGGGGGCTATATCGTCTCTCTATTTCCTACCTATGGGAGGACTTTTCATTATATTGTATCCATGTGATGATTGTTGTCCTTGGGGGGATGATGTTGAGTCCTCCAATCATCACTTTTTGCATTTTATCTCCTTT
Organism: Sequoiadendron giganteum; assembly: GCA_007115665.2. Classification (NCBI taxonomy): domain Eukaryota; kingdom Viridiplantae; phylum Streptophyta; class Pinopsida; order Cupressales; family Cupressaceae; genus Sequoiadendron; species Sequoiadendron giganteum. Next base: position 181,203,524 of record CM021100.1, read on the forward strand.
TTTGGAGAGGGGTTTTATTCCCACTAGGTTTTTCCTCTTTTCTCTATTTGTGGGAGATTAGTTGCATTTTCATCCTATGTACATGGGTACCTAAAATGGCCATCAGCCAGGACCCATCATCATCATGCATAATCATTGCATTTTCATTGCCTCCCTAAGTTGCACTTATGGGGGTGTGTTAGTGTAATTAATTAATTAATTAATTATTACACTAGCATAAGTTAACTTAGGTATTAATTAATCATATTAGTCCTAGGTTACTTTTAATCATTTAATAAAGTTTTTGAGATAAGATTCCCTTCTAGAAGATGAGTTGTCTTTTCTAGAACTTATCTCCATCTTGTTATCATTCCCTAGGTAGTTGGTTAGGGTTTCTTGTTGTCACATGAAGTGTGATTTGAACACTTGGCAACATCCTTTTCATTCTAGGTTTAGCACTTTCCTATATAATCAGACATATGTACTCTTTGTAAATCATCTATAATCTAGATCAATACATTCTGAATATCAATCAGATAATCTCTATTTTGCATGCCCTTAGTTGCAACACTTTCTGTGTGGTTGAATTTCTTCTTGGCAAGTCCTTTTGAAGTGTGCACAACTTCATTGGATGATTCAACATCCATTATTACAACAATACATAGATGGCTCACTACTGGGTTGGCTCACTGTCAGGTGATCACTGTTGGTGGGCTCACTGCCCAAAAATACAAAAACCAACTATTACAACTGAGAGATGGCTTATTGCTAGAGTATATGTTACAAAATTGAACTAATATATAATTGCATCTACATATGGATGAATACAGTTCTTGCTAAAGCACAAAGTTCTTTTGTACAAGCACTACACTAGGATACTATAGCACATATATTAGTTCACAAGATAATATAAACAGATCACTATTATACATCACATGTCATACAACTACATACAATTTACCAATTCATATATGTATATATATACCGGATTTGCTTCTCTACTTAGTCGGCTTGCATCAGATTGTTGGAGATTTCAGAATAGATCATGCAAAAAGAATGTCCCACTCTATACCAAATGGGGTCAGACCAAAACAAACTTTGGTACAACATTCTATAGACCAAAACTTGTGCCAGTAACAACACTACCGAATCAAGGGATAAAATGGAGGTAAGAACGTTAGAGATAAGAGTACTAGACCAAACAAAAACATCAATGAAAAATATCAACACCTAATTTCTCGATACCATGCATAAATATGATTCAAATAGGGATGGGTAGGAAAGCAAAGAGCATTGAGGAAAAATATTTGTGAATTTGTATTAATCTTTTATTGGATTAGTTTTGATAAGATAAGTATCATTTATAGGGTGTTGTACCCTTTACACATCAAGCCTCAAGGGCCTTTTGAAAAGAAAAGTTTTTAAAGGACCAAGAACCTTTTATAGGGCTAAGAGAAGGACACTTCCAAACAAAAAAGTCTAAAACTTTTCCAACAAAATAGTACCAATAGAGACACCGTAGTAGCATAGAAGAAACACAAACAACACCTAGTCAACAAAAACCAAAAGAGACATAACACTCAGAACCAACAATAGTCATGAGTCAATGATAGACTAACAATACAAACTTGGCACCACAACTAGGAGCAACCAAACACTTAGGAAAAAACCTAGTCCTATTGAAATCAAGAAACAACCCACAAAATATAGGCGCAAAAGACTACTTGAAACAACTAGGCCACTCAACACTTGCAACATGTAGACTACAATAGACCTTTCGCTCAAATTAGACAAAAATGATCTTAACAGTTTCTTACCAAAACGGGGGTAAGAATCACAAGTTGCCACAAAGAAATGTTCTGGGACAAAGAACAACCCACCACACAACAAACCCTAAAGACTACCAGAAATAGCTAGGCCACAAACCACTTGTAGGAGCTGGACAACAACAACCATTCCATTCAAGTTAGACAAAATTGAGCCTAACAAAAACCCAACAAAAGAGGGGTAAGAATCACAAAAAATTGTAGAGATACGTTCTTCATGAAGAACCAACCAACCAAAAACCAACCTCAAAACCACTTCAAAAGGATGGGGTTCCCCTCTATAGGAGAGGAAGAAGTGGGGACCAAAATTACCAAAGAAACCTCCCTCTAGAGCAAGCACACTCCACCTCGATAGCAACCAACTAAGGAGAGAAGCACTCCTCACTATATCGAAAAACACTAGCTCCACCTCAATAGGAGAGGGCTCCACCTTAATAGGAGTCATATTCACCTCTATAGAATACAACGATTGAAAGACATGGTAGCAAGCAAGAACTCTAGTAGAACAGGAAAACACCTCCTCCTAAGACATCCAAACAAAAGAAATAAAGGGGCCGCAAATCAAGACTTCGAAAGGAGCTCTAAAACCAACCCCCATCGAACACATCTGCAACAAGGAAAAAGCAACACACATCCTCCAGCACATACCATTATGCACCACACCAACAACAAACCCCCATCTCCCCAAAAGAGGACAAGAGATGGTCACACAAACCTTCAACTCCATCAACGAGAGGAAATTTAATAAGAGCAAAGCATGAAACAAGATCACCACTCTAATGTGAATCTTCAACCAAGCTACCATGTAGCTAGCATCTTTCAAAAACCTGCCCTGAAGGTAACATAACCCAGTTCCCCATAAGGGGCTTAAACCATAACCCAACAGGAAAGAGAGCAACTGGGCAAAACACCCTTAACCATACTCTCGAATACCACCTCAGACATAGGAGGGATACCCACCTCAATAGGAAGCCGAGAGGGCAGGAGGAGGGAAGAAGCACTGGTGAACAAGGAAACAAAAATACCCCTCAAGAACGAACCAAACCAAGCAAAGCCAACAAAGGAGAAATTGCCCAAGCACCAAAGCCCAACACCAAACTCGACAAGCCCCAAGAAGCATCCACATAGGACAACCAACCATGGACACAACAAGGGAGAAGAAAAAAGAAGCAACACCTTATAAACATACCCAATCACAAACTCCACCAGGCACCAATCACACTTGACCCCCACAAATAGGCAGGAGCGCAACAAAGGGGTGGAAAGATTGATCTAGACAACAAATTGCCCACCACAACCAACCCAAAGAGACACCCAAGCTGCAAGAAGCAACTTGTTAGCAGGGGAGTAAAGGAGAAGCTTCTTAGGAACCCAAACCCCCACACAAGTCAAATGAAACACCGAGCCATTTTATAGAAGCACCACCAATCGTTGCAGAATAGAGACAACAACCGCCACACTGCAGACCACCACAAGAGCCAACTTAGAAGCACACACACCCACAACCAGTAGTAGCAAGGTAAATCCATCACAAGAAGAAGGTAGTCACCCAACAAGAGACCATTAAGAGGCAAGAAGAGCCAAGCCAATAATATAGGGCAAAAAAACACCCCCCAATGGAACAAAAAAGGCAAAGAACAAGCCACTTGAGCCTCCCAAACACTTTTGATGTAGGAGATCTGAGCCAAAGGATCTTAACATCACCCACATTAGAGATAGACCCTCCAATTCCATCTTCACGAAGAAAAAACAATAGAGCGACCTCCCAGTCAACATCGCCATCCTCTGAATCCCTCACATCCTTCCCATCTTCGCCCATTCCTCCAAACAAATTCAAACTGGACCTACCTCGCTCCTTCCCGCTACATCCATTCCTCAAATATGATAAAATGAGATAAACCAAATATGATAAAATGAGATAAACGAAATACCCTACTTACAAAAATTACCATATCACCAATTTGTTCAATAAAATCACTTTGGTATAGTGTCTTTGGTATCTTTGACAATGATTTGTATGGGGATTTCATCCACTTGATGTTAGTCATCTTTCTTGCATCTTCATAAAATGCCTCTAACACAAATATTTCTTCAATGATTATTACTTTGTTGTAAAAACAAATTTTGAATATCTACTAGATTGCATCCTCACTCAAACTAGCATACACTCAGCCATCCACCTTAATATTTCTTGTAGATTTATCAAAAAAAATCATACATTCCAACACAAGTTTTGGGTAGTGCATAACACTCAAAATTATACAACCTTATCCAACCTATTTAACATAATATTTTTAATCCATTTAGTTTTGTTTGGACTCTTCAATCTTTGATGGAAATCAACTATATTGAAAAACCCTAACTCTAGAGATTTTTTATTTGTTTGTAAGTGGGTTTAATCTGAAAAGGTAAGGACATCCCTTTAAATTCTTCTTTCATCTTGCTAATTATCTTAGTCATTGATCCTATAAAAATATGCAATATCATCCATTATTGAATGTTAGGGTTTCTTATTTTTCAATTGGGTTAGGGTTTTTTCAATTATTCCCTAAATTGTAATGCATTTGAGTCCAACAATAAAAATAAATGATAAAATTGTATTAATTCTCCAGAGTTTACAAATTTGAATCTTGAAGTTGTTGATAAAAAACTTTAATTTATCCATATAATGATAGATATTTACAAGAACACCTACCTAGAATTTTTTTCTTGTAACTCAGACATTCTGAATCAAATTGAAAACCTTGTGTGTATCAATTTCTTTCCTCAAGCTCTATAAATAGCCTCCTCTACACACTTACCTCCTTGCATTATTGTTTACTATTTGTTGCCTCTTAATCACCTTTAGCTCTATCATGAATTTAATTCACAATCATATTATGATGAATGATTAAACAAAATTACTTTTATCAATCTCAATTCCTTGTATGTTAAGTGAATTGAATTCTTACATGATGGTAGATATGCATTTATGATGATGGTAGGAGCATGTGGAAATGAAATTTTTGCCAAAAAATGTGGAAGAATATAAATGAACCAAAAATATAATGTTTCAATATGTCAAGTTGAGATGAAATGTGCTTTCCACAAATGTAGATTATATTAATGGCCTTTGGATTGATGATATAATCATGACATAATAGTGTACCATCATAAATTGTCTCCCTTGAAAATTTCACACTATGTTTTTCTCCCCCTAAATTATTGAGCCTAATTGACCCTCTAATTTCCTAAATTATGCATTTTATAGCCCATTTTTACCGGTTTTTGAGAAATTGCAAGTATTGAAAAAATTTCATTAATTTAATTTTTTTCCCTCAACACCCTAAGTCTGGGAAAATAGGGCAAGGGTTGGGACACCCTTGGGCATTTGAGTTGCCCTATTTTTTTGGGATCCAAATTTGAATAAGCCAGTGTTGGCATTTCAACATTTGAAATTCAAGTTGCAAATGTCGGCCATTGGGATTTAATTTTCAAGAGATTAGAGAAATGATTATAAATTCCTAGTTATTGCATCATTTGAAATCTAACAAAAAATCAAAAGCAATAATTATTGTCAAGAGCACTATGAAGCAAGCCAAGAGTAACATTTTAGAGATTTATTACAGAAAATCAAGATCCTAACATCATTTAATATTATGTGAGTTCATAAGTGTTTATGTTATCATTGTTTTTGAAGACTAACCCTTATTGTAGGTGTCTGAGCAACTCAAGAAATGAAGCAAAGCAAGATCCAAGAACTTGAAGTGATTTGCATGAATTTGGTCCTTCAAGGAATCCATTCAAGGGTGGTGAGTTGTAGCACTTTTTTTTATTCATCTTTCCTTCCTATCATTTATCTTTCCTATCATTGGCATTGCCATTGTGGAAGTGGAAACACTAACAAGAGGTTTGAGTAAGGCAAGCCCCTAAATGGCGCAACAAATTCTCTCTTTGAATGTGCAAATTTTAGGTTTGGAGAGGATTGAAGGAAGTTTGAATATCATTTATTTATTGTTGCATTCAAAACCTTGCACCTTGTCAACTCACAAAAACTCTCCTACAAAATTATCCGACAGTGATCCAACAAGTTTGTAAGTAGAAATGAGAGTCTCAAAAATGACTTCAGAGGATTGCAAATACAAATTAGGAGACCCTTAAAAGGATAGAGAGATCCTTGAGAGCCTATATCCTCCTACAATAATTAAATTTAAATTTTATATGATAGGTACACAACGCTTCATCCTTCCTAGATCTACTTGCAAATCTCTGTTCTAGTCTGTTTGTTGTCGAGATCTTGCCATTTTCATATTAGGGCAATAGTCTAATTAGGTTAATTAAGGAAAAACAATTCCAATATATTTAAAATACTCTAAAAGATAAAAATCTAGGTTTGATAGGATCACCTTCATGGTTGAAAGTCAATCTAATCACCTTGTTGATCTTCATCTTAATGAAACATAAAAAGAAAACCCCACATAACATAAAACAACAATTTGAATCCTAGATTTATCACATTAAGCCTAGGGTTCTCTTTTTATTTGTTTCATTTTGGTGAACATGGCCTATTAAAATTACATATCTTATGAAATTAACCCTAGATCTAAGTTTTTCATTGCATTGTTTTGCATTTCTCATTTAGGGTTTCATTTTTGCATCATAAAAGACATAAAAATTCAAAAAGCAATTGCATATCATATTGTATCATAGGTTGCGTTAAGGTTTATTTTATTCATTTAGGTGAGATCTACATTGCAAATTACATTCATAATTGTCATTTGTTGTTCAAACATTGTTACACATTTACATTTGAGTTATATTATCTTAAATTGAACAAATTATGGAAATATACTGACTTTCAGAATTGTTTGCACACAAAAACAAAGCATTTAGAAAGTCTAATAAAAAATCATTTTTTCAATTTTTAGAAGGCCTATCAAGGACATAGATGCCCTTGGGAACCTATATCCTTTTGCACCTAGATCAACAATTTTTTTCACAATTCTATCTCTATGTCTTCTTGCAAATCTTTGTTTTGGAATCCTTAATTGCATTCATTTAGGAATTTTTAATTTAGCTCATTTTTAAAAAAAAAATTGTATTATTTTGTTTCAAAATTGTATCAAAAGTATCATTTTCAGATTTAGGCATCTTACAATCAATCAATTATCACATTTAGATCTAGAAATTGCATTCCAAATTGCCATTTATTTTTTAAATATTGTTACACACTTGCATTGTCATAAATTGAGTAAATTCTAGAAACACATTTAGTGATAGACTTGTCTACAACCAAACCCAAAATATTTGAACAATATCATGCATAGTCCACTTTTGAATTTCTTGAAAACCTATCTAGGATAGTAACACCCTTAGGTGACTGTGTCCTCTAGCTCGTTTTGGCTCAAAAAATTTGTGATAGAGTTCTCTTAGGATCCTCTATCCAGATTTGATGTTTGTCTTCCAACCACCTGTTGCATAATAGTATAAACCTTATTAAAAAGCATCATCATGATGGCTCAATATTTTGATAAAATGTTGAATTCTATGAAATCCTTAGTTGATGTTTCAAGTTGTGTGTTTGGCGATGAACCTAATTTTGATGAGAATATTCATGATCCTTCACCTCCCAACACATGTCCTCATGATGTAGATATCTTGGGGTGAGATGAGGAGATCATGAATGAATTCATACATAATTCTTTGCACAAACCTGACAATAATGCAACCTTTTATCTTCCTTGAGATTTCCCAATCACCCAACACCACCTATCATACCACCACTTAAAATGATTTCCACATTGCATTAAAAAGGTGACTTGAAATTCATACCTCAACCAATGCAAATAGACACACCTATCAATAAAAATCATAGGGAAAACACATCAACCAAAATTCCATCAAGTATGAGCTTATAAAGTTACAACACACTCGTTAACTTGGAGAAAAAATATGGACAAGGCTTTAAGATATTGACAAAAAAAGGATGTGACATAAAGAATGAACATGATATCCACTCCCTTTTGGAGAAAATATCCTCTAAAGATATAAGAGGATTAGATTACCAAGGTCCTCCACATTTACATCAAACATTTGTTCCACCAACCAAGAAGTAGAAAGTCCATGGTCCCATTAAGAAAGGTTTATTTACCCTCTCCATGTCCTTTATCAAAGATTGGGAGTAGTCTATGTTGGAGTAATAAGGTTAATTACTTAATTAATTCAATCATATTGATTAATTAATTAAGTCACCTTTTACTTTATTTTCACTTAAGCTAAACTTGGGCACTTTAATAATTATTTTATTAAATCATAGGGTTCACTTTAGGATTTTGATCTCCTTTCTTAAGGATTGATCTCTTTGTAACATTCCCTTCTTACTATTTCATTTTTTTCTTTAGGGTTGCAAAGAACCATTATTGTGCCTCTTGATCTCCTTTATGTGATAGGTTATTTTCTTGCAAGTGTTCATTGGGATCTATGAGGTTGGTTTATCAACTTCAACATGGTATCAAAGCTTCAGATATGCCACTTCTTGTTCATTTTTTTGAGGGATCTTGCTTGAAAGTGAATTTTTAGTGCATCTTGAGTCAATTTGGACCTGACCATTGCATCTAGAAGGTTTGAAATAGTCAAGATTGACATTTGTTTTGTTAATTTTGTTACGGAGCCCGATCTGCGAGGGTTTGAAGTTTTTTTAGAGGTTCTTGATCCAAAGCATACCTGCAATTTTGGAGCATTTTGATCGCTAACATACCTCACCATCACGTTTAGAGCACCCAAAAACCCCAAAATCGACTGTAAAATCGTTGAAATCAGACACAGTGACTTCAGAAGGAAAAAAAAATTCACTTCTGGGTCGTACGACTTGGTACGACACACAATCTGAGAATTTTTTTTTAAAAGAACATAGTGCTAGTGGATGCCTCCATTAGTATGGTTAATGCTAGAGGTTAATGCTATTGGCTAGCCTAACCACCAGGCTTAACCCTCAAACCCTTTTTGAGCTTTTTTGGTATTTTGGCCATAACTTGTGCATACGAACTCGGATTTTAAAAAATGAAATATTGCCAGAAAGCCGGTTCTGAGCCCGATCTAGTGGTTTAGGTTTTTTTTTTTGTTGTCGCATTTTTTCTAGTCAAAGTTAGATCATCATTTTCATGCTTTTGGGGGCATATCCTTTGCATATAGTTTTCATTTTTCAAAAATGAATGGGTGTTGGAAAGCTCTTCCAATGCTCTATCCAGATCTGTAGATTGTTTCATCAAAAAATTTACTAGGTAAATTTTATTTAGTTTTTTGTGTTTTATCATTCTGGTGAATTACTTGGACATCTTAGCTCCTGGAACCCTCTTGTTTGCATGGGATGGATTCTTTTTGGCTGTTCTACATGTATTTCCATTCTTGTGTCTTTTGTTGACATTATGAGCTTCCATTGTAAGCACTTGTGATTTTGTAAACGCACTAAGATAAAGTGCCTCTGTATTGCACCTATATTATGGGATCTTTCACATCACTTTGGTCCTTATCGTACTTGCACTATGATATAAAGTGCCATGGGGGTTGATGTTTTCCTTTGTTTTTCCTTCATACCTTTCTCATGTGTATGTGCCTTGGTTTGTGTACCCTTTATATCTTATTGTACTTTCATGTCTACACATTCAGATGTTCTTAGTTCTTTATCATGCACTACATTCAAGCATTCAGTTTCAGTGTACCTGCCATACCTCTCCCTTGTCAACATTATGGGGAGGTTTCTACTGTTGGTGCTAATGCTTCCTTGGTTTCGTGTTGGAGTGAGCTATGTATACAATATTTGTTCTTATGTACTAGGTGGATGTAGCAGCTAGTTACCCATGCATTTCAGTGAGATGGAGCACTTACCATATGGACACTCTTGCATTCCTATTTTGGAGGTGACCTTCCATTTTCACTTGATCAATTCTTCAAACTATTGGTACTTGTGCCATCTGTATCTTTCAGTTCTTGATGCTTGCCTTGGTTTGCCGTCAGATTTGAGTAGTGTCAATGAGGTCACTCATGTAGATTCTTGTCTTCTTGATCCTGATCATCTTTTGTTTCAGAGAGGGTTTTTATTTCAGCATTTCAATAGTCATTCTACGACAGTGTTTGTAGCTTCTTCATGCTTCAGTGGTGTTCTTCATGTTCATCGTTTGTTCCTATCTATTGGGACAAATTGCTTCTTGGTTGGAGGCTTCTTCATCCTTCACTATTGTTTGGGGGCTTCTTTAGTCCTTAACTTGTTCCTATTATTTTTGGGACATTCTTGTTTGGAGGCTTCTTAGTCCTCACATGCATTTCTCTTTTTCAGAGAGTTTTTCCCTTGAGGTTTTCTCCCTTTCTCCTATTGTGTGAGATCTTTTACATTTGTATATGGGTACCTCATCAAGCCTTATTGTCGGGACCCATCTTTTCTTTCATACAATTTTTCCTTACCTCATCCTCTCCCTAAGTTCGTCTTAAGGGGGGTGTTGGAGTAATAAGGTTAATTACTTAATTAATTCAATCACATCGATTAATTAATTAAGTCACCTTTTACATTACCACTAGTGCATGAACAAAAATGCAATAAACACAAGAATACACATACATCTTGTTGTGCATATCATAGAATTTTGGACATACTATTGATGAATATTGTGCTTTAAAGAAGAAATTGAGAGAATTTCATCCTTATGGGGATCAAGTTGAACGCATGATACATTAACATTCACATGCTTTACTCTTTACTATGTGGTATTTGCAGTATCACACAATACTCACTACCATGCATGGGGGTATAAAATAGGCTTTATGCAATTATATTTTTTTTTGCAAGGAGCAGCATGTCAACATCCGTTTTAGGCTGATCTTTGTCCCTATACTTGGGGGCAAAGGGGTTACATAACCTTTTGTTAGGTGTATTCCTTATAGCAAGGGATCAATTTGTTTCTCCTCAAAATGTTAGTGTATAAAGTGCACTAAAATTTTAAAGGGGGCATGTATGGTTCATCACTCATTGTTTACATAAGGAATGGTGGGTATGTGTAAAAAGATGGGGACCAAAAAGGGGGCTTAAGTGGCCACTTTTTTTTGAAATCAGGAAATACTGACCTTGGATGTGAAATTGAGGAAAGTTACACTCAAAATTTTGAGATGCAACAAAAACAAGGATTTTAGTGCTTCGAGTCTACTTTATAAACTACTTTTTTTTGTTTTAAATGGTTGAGACTAAGGAGTTTGAAAGAGGGGGCCACAAAAATTCATATTGTTTTTGTCAAAAAAACATAACCTAGCAAATTTTGTGGCTCCCTCAAAAGGTTAAATTTTATGTAGTATTTTTAAAATCACTTCAGTTAGAAACTAGCTAATAGTATGTAGTTTATGCTCAATTTTTTTGATAATTTTTTAATGAATATTTGATTTTTTTACTAATTTTCAAAGTGGACACTTCTTGAAAAATAAAATTTTGGTTGTGCTACCCCTATAGATTTTGATAACTAATTGAAAATAATTTTTTTAATATGTGTAGAATGGAGTCTAGTTTCTAAAAATGTAATTTATTTGAAATTCGATGAACAGTTAATTTTTAACAAAAAAAACACCTAACGCTGGTTTTTGCCAAAAAATAGACACACAAAGAAAATAAATTATAGATCAAAGGCTTAACATTGTCAAAATGTAAAAAAAATTACATTGTTAGATAGCTAAGAGAGAGAGCCTAACATTACCTAGGTGTTGAATTTGTTCAACCTTGAAAGACATGAAAACCTGATGCTTAGCATGAATGTGATTATGTGAAATATAGTAGAATTTGCATAAACATGTCTTTGGTAATTGGGAAGGCATTCCAATCCTTTGGGTTGGTATTCCAAGGAAAATACCAAGCCCAAGGCTTGGGAATTCCCAAAGAAAGAAATAACATGAGCGCATTACAATACACTTGTGTTATTTCTTAGTTTTGACATGGTTTTTGTGTTTGTGCCTAGGACATGTCTAGCAAGACATAACATGAGCGCATTATAAAACACTAACATTATGTCTTGCTTTGTGTTAAATGCTAGTCTATTGAATGTATGTATATATATTTGTATGTTTTTATATATATATGCTTATATGGCATGTATGTATGTAGTAATGCATGCTTGTATGTATGTATGTATTCTTGTATGTATGTAAGATTGTATTTACATATGTATGTAAGATTGTATGTACATATGTATGTATGTATGTCTTTAGAGGGAGGGATAATTTTAAGAGAGAGAGAGAGAGAGAGAGAGAGAGAGAGAGAGAGAGTTGTCTAGGTAGGGTGGGAGGGAGAGAGGGAGGAAGAGACCAGATAGAGAGAGAGAGAGGTAGAGAGAGTAGTGAGAGAGAGACCCGAGAGAGGGAGAGGGGGTGGAAGGGAGAGACCCAAAAGAGAGTGAGTGGGAGAGAAGGGGTTGGAGCGAGAGGGAATTAGCTAGGTAGGGTGGGAGGGATAGAGAGAAGGGGTGGGAGAGAGAGAAATGAGAGAGAGGGAGAGGGAGAGAGAGTGGGGAGAGAGAGAGAGGGAGAGGAGAGAGTTATGTAGGTAGGGTGCCAGAGGGAGAGACTTGAGAGTGTGAGGAGGGGTTAGAGGGAGAGACTTGAGAGATAGGTAGAGAGAGGGAGTTTGAGAGAGGGGGAGTGGGAGAGAGAGGGAGTGTGAGAGATAGAATTGAGAGAGGGAGTGAGAGAGAGAGTGTGTGAGAAAGAGAGACTTGAGAGAGGGAGAAGGTGTGGGAGGGAGTGACCTGAGAGAGAGGGAGTTTGAGAGAGGGGGTGGAGTGAGAGGGACTTATCTAGGTAGGGTGGGAGGGATAAAGATAGAGAGGGAGAGAGAGAGAGAGGCCTGAGAGAGAGAGGGGGGGTGGGAGGGAGAGACCTAAGAGAAAGAGGGGGTTGGGAGGGAGAGACCTGAGAGATAGGGAGAGAGGGAATGATGGAGAGAGAGAGAGAGAGGTATGTAGAAAGAGGGTGAGGGTAGATAGAGACAATTAAAGAGGTTAGGAGAGAGAGGGAGAGGGAGGTGAGATGGATAGATAGAGACTGAGGGATAAAGGTTGAGGGATTAGGGTTGAGGTTCCAATGTATAGGGTAAAGGGTTTAATATATATGGTAGAAGGTTGAGGGTTTAAGCATTTAAGGGTTGAGGGGTTAAGGTTTGAGGGTTTAAGGGTTTACAAGTTGAGGGATGAGGTTTTGGGTTTAAGGGTTGTGGGTTGTGGGATTACTGTTGAGGGTATAGGGTTGATTATATAGGTTTTAGGGTATATGGTTGAGGGATTATGGTTGAGAATCCAATGTATACGGTAGATGGTTGAGAATTGAGGGTTTAGGGTTTAATGTATATTATAGAGGGTAGAGGGTTGAGGGTTTAAGGGTTTTTGGGTTGAGGGATTAGGGTTTAAGGGTTGAGGGTTAAGGGATTAAGGGTTGATAGTGGAGGTTTTACAGATTGAGGGTTGAGGGATTAAGGGTTGAGGGTGTAGGGTTTAAGGGTTAAGGTATTAGGGTCGAGGGATTAAGGGTTGAGGGATGAGGGTTTAGGGTAGAGAGTTTAAGGGTTGAGGGTATAAGGTTGAGGGATTAGGGTTGAGGGTTAAAGGGTTGAGGGTTTAGGGTTTAGAGTTGAGTGTTTAAGGGTTTAAGGGTTGAGGGCATAGGGTTGAGGGTATAGGATTGAGGGAATAAGGTAGAGAGGAATGGATGGATGGAGGGAGATATGGAGGGAGAATTCAGATAAAGAGAAGGAGAGAAGAGGAGGGAGGGACAAAGATAGATGAGGGTTAAGGATCCAATGTATTAGGTTGAGGGTTTAGGGTTTAGAGTTGAGTGTTTAAGGGTTTAAGGGTTGAGGGTATAGGGTTGAGGGTATAGGGTTGAGGGTATAGGATTGAGGGAATAAGGTAGAGAGGAAGGGATGGGGGGAGGGATATATGGAGGGATAATTGAGATAGAGAGAAGGAGAGAAGAGGATGGTGGGACAAAGATAGATGGGGGTTAAGGATCCAATGTATTAGGTAGAGGGGTGAGAATTGAGGGTATAGGGTATTGGGTTTATGGTATTGGGTTGATGGAATAGGGTTGAGGGATTAGGGTTGAGGGATTAGGGTTGAGCAGGGTATTGGGTAGAGGGTAGAGGATAGAAGGTTTAAGGGTTTAGGTTTGAGGGTAGATGGTTTACGATATAGACTTGAGGGTATATGGTTGAAAGATTAGGGTTGAGAATCCAATGTCTAGGGAAATTTGGCATAAACAAGTATAAATACAAGGTATTTCACATAATTTCTATTAGTGCAAGTTCACAAGTCATCTAGCAATTTTGGAGATCAAGCATTATAACAAATTCATGATCAAGAGAGAATTTACAAGAGCATTACAGAGCAAGCCATCAAGCATTTAGAGCAATATTCAAGATTCAAACATTATGTCAAAGTCTTCATGCATCATGTGTGTTTGCGAGCTAACATCTGTGATGGTTTTCATGATTCAAGTAAGCATTCAAGTTAAGTTTCAAGAATTCAATCAAGAGTCAAGATCCACATCCATTGGAGCCATTTCACACAAGTTTGCAACCTTTATTTCAAGGGTTTGGTGAGTTGCAACATTGCATTCGTTCATTCATCATTCCTTCATGCTATTTCATTTAATTTCAAGGTTTTAATTACCAAAATGAGGTTTGACCAAGGAAAACCCCTATTCCATAACAAAACAACATTTTTCTCTCTTGATGTGTGACTACAGATCTAGGTGAATTGGAACTAGAAGTCCTTTGAAGACAAAGTTGCAAAAGTTGTCAAAGTTTTCATCTTCATGGAAACTCACCTACAAGCCATAATTAAAACTTTTGGAACTTGACGATTGGACAAGATGAGAGCTATAGAAGATAACTAGAGGCTACAAAAATATTAGTGAAACCCTAGTAACAGGACTAAATCACTCCTCGAGGCGTATGAGTTCTGATGTAGCCCTTTTGGCAGTTTTCTATAGATCCTACACAATCATCAAAAGATTCTAGATTCTACCTAGATCTCTGTAGCAGGACTAAATCACCCTACCTGGTGTATGAGTCCCAGTGCACTTCAAAAATTAGAATTTTAGAGTTCCAGACCTTGCTTGTAATCCATTAGTTTGCTAGGTTCCTTTCTGTTTGATTTCATGTCTTTAAGTTTCTAGGGTTTATTGCATTAGAGTTTGAATTTCTCCTTCGAAGCTTCATTTTAATAGTGAGCCCCCATTTAATCATACCCAAGGAAACCACCCCAATTCCTTCCCTCAATTGAGTCACTTTGTTGAGGGATCTCAGTTTCCTAAAGAACTAAGTGTGAAATAGGTCCTCCTAGTTCCATCTCCTAAAAGGTGAAACCCTATTTCCTTTGGTTCATTTTGGTGAACCTAGCCTTTGAATCCTTGAATTTCTGATTTGGAGAACATTATAAGTCCTAGATCTAGTTTGCATTAACTTTGCATTAAATTTGCATTAGTTGAGTTACATTTAGGGCTTCTAAATATTGCATTAGTGAAGATTGCATAGAGGTTGCATCTTGCATCATTAATTTTTTTTGGAAAACTATACTTGCAAAAAGTCATTTGAGCATACAACCTAGAAACCGTACATCAACCTAGAATTTTCTGAATCTAGTTTTAAAACCCTAATTTGGGACTCATTCACCCACCTGGGTGATTTAGTCCCTATACAGGTGGTTTTTCTAGATTTCTAGGAATTTTGTGTTGTCTATTTTTCACTATTTGAATCTTCCAAAAAACCTAATTGGGACTCATTCACCCATCTCGGTGATTTATTCCTAAATCAAGTCTAAATCTGCATTTTACAACATTAAAAACTTCATTTTTATGCTTCAATTTGTTGTTATCAGATCTTTGTTTCAGTTTTCTGAGTTCCTGTTTCATTTCTTTCATTAGATCTAGCTTGATTTGGTTCATTTCAAGTACATGTTTCTATAAGTGTGGAATGAGGTAAATAACATAAATGCACTTCTTAATACAAAATTATATCAATGATTAAACAAATTGAATCAATTCAACAAAGTAATCAATTGAAAGCATCTTATTGCTCTCTATCTCCAAATATTTATTAAATCTAAATTGCTCTCAGATTGTTTAAGCAACTAAGACTGTTAAAATAAATATCTGAAGAACGAGATGATGATAATATAATGCTAAATGATAAATCAATTAAACTAGCATGATATTGATGTGAAATAGATAAATGCAGCTCTAAGAGGCAGCCATTGTTGTGAAGCTTGATTGTTGAATGCTTGATGTGTGAATGCTTGATGCTTGATGCCTGGATTCCTGCAAAGTAAGGGTGTAAAAGCTTGATTATATGCCTCCTTTTCTTGGTTCAATGAGGCTTTATTTATAGATTTCCTGACTGTAGAAATGCACAGGGAAAGCTTTGAGAGGCTTGGATTCAATCTAGAGGATTGAATGGTGAGAGATGGAGGAGATTGAGAGAAAGATGGAGATTGTCTCTACCCATGAAAAAACCAGGCAAGAGAAAAGGAAGGATTGATGGAAGAGGATTGAGAAATCAAATTCCAAATTTGTCTCCAATTTGTCTCCAAAACTTCCCGTGAAGTTTCAAAGCATTAATTGTGACAAATTTAGACATAGATTAGACATAGGAAATCTAATTCATTTTTGAGAAAATGTAGATTGGAATATTCCTTTATGCTTAATTCAAATATTTTGATTTATTTAAATTAGAAAAGGGAGATAAATAATTTAATAAAACAAACTATAGGATTAAATAATTTAATAAAACAAACTATAGGATAGTCGTTTATTAAATTAATCAGAGGAATATGGTAATTAATAAATAAAGTGTTTTGTCTTTATTTAATTAATTTGAGAATGATGTGATAGATTGAAATAGGGATTTGATAATTAAATCGAACAAAGTATTTAATTTTTTTTATTTAATTAAGATGAATTTGAAAGTGAACTATATTAAATAAATATTTCTATTTATTTACATAGTAGAGGAAATAGAATAATTAATCAAATAATGTGTATTTAATTAATCGGATGCTCCAGACCAATTTTAGGTGTATACATTTTTCCCCTCTTCGAAGTGATGTGTTTACGCGTTGCTTCAAAGAATATTTTTGCTACTACAGCTAGGATCGATGATTTTTAGATGATAATAATTTCATGTGCCCCATACATGATTTTCAGATGATAATAATTTCATGTGCCCTAGACATGATTTTCAGATGATAATATAATGATATGCCCCCTCGGGAGATAAATTAATAATTTGATGATTTTTAGTATTTTTCAAAAATTTATGATTTTCTAATGATTTTATGATGTTTCGATGATAAAATAATTTATCTCCTGACAAAATGATGAAGAAATAGAGCCATCAGATGAGTTTTAATTAATTTCATGGATAAAATTAATCAAAATGTTATAAAAATCCCCCAAAAATACCTTTCAAAAATTATAAATAGTGCTAAAAGGTCATTTTCAATTCATTATTTGATTTTTGAGTTCAAATTTCTTAGTGATAGAGACATTTCTGCCAGCTGGATTGAGATGCCTATTCCTTACCACACTCACTGATTTGAGCGCGTTCGACGCCACAGACGACCGCCTGCATATGGACCTCCGGTATGTACCCCTTGACCTCCTCATGATTCGTGCATTTTTGTTTTTTATGCTTTTTAGGTCTTAGGCGTGTCTAGGATAGTTTCAGTGCTTTGAAGCCGCACTATAGCGCTTACATCCCGATGTAGTGCTCCTGGTAAATTGTCTAGCGCTTTGAGTTTTAGCGCTTGCGTTTAAAACTCTAGCGCTTCCCGGTAAAGTAGCGCTTTTAGTGAATTAGCGCTTTGAAGTCAGATTCTAGCGCTTTGAGATTTTCAACGCTTTGAGTCAGCGGTTTAGCGCTTTGAAGGTCTGTTCTAGTGCTTCAGGTAAAGTGGCGCTTTGATGGCCTGGTTTAGCGCTTTGATGTGGAAAAGTAGCGCGTTGAGTTATTTAGCGCTTTGGGTCCCTGATTTAGCGCTTTTGGATGATAAAATAGCACTTTTGGGATTTAGCGCTTTGGAAGCCTATTTTAGCGCTTCCATGTCAGAATTGAAGATTTTGACTTAGTGAAATTTGATTTTGTCAATTCCGATCATGTCCATTCTTCTGATTGGTATGATTGACAATCCACATTCTGGATGTTGGATTGTGATTAAAGTAAATAAGATTAACTCTCATGATAGGCGAGAAGAAATCCTATTTCTTGATGATCCTCATGATAGGCGAGGAAATGATTCAATACTTGATAAATCTCATGATAGGCGAGATCTAGATAATGTTTTGATGAACCTCATGATAGACGAGGTTTGAGCAAATATCTGATAAATCTCATGATAGGCGAGATCTAGATAATGTTTTGATGACCATCATGATAGGTGAGGTTGGATGTTCGCTTATGAATTTTGATCGAAAATTCATACCAAAGTTTTTGAAACAGACTTGATAGTAGAATGGCATTTAATTCTTGACATAGTTCACTGATTGTGGATTTTTCGTTATGATGATAGGAGGATCTGGGGACTCTCCAGATACGAGAGAGGTTTCCGTAGATGACCAATTTGATACCACATTTGACACCTGACGAGCTCCAGGTGATAGGCCAGTGTGGCCTGACAAGTTTACTTGACATGCCCCGGATTAGGATTAATCGAGGTTTGTTGACAGCACTAGCTGAGAGGTGGCATAGCGACCACAACACCTTCCATTTACCTACTGGTGAGATGACAGTCACACTAGAGGATGTGTGGCGTATATTGCGCATTCCATTCATGGGGGAGATCGTGACATATGACTCTCATGGGACCAGCAGTAGAGATGCTCTCCGTCAAGTATTCCAGGATCAGGATATAGAGGGTCCTAGCGTTCGATGGCGGAGGATCGCAGACTCCTATGCGACACTACCAGCAGTGCTAGCTGGATTTATTGGAGGACACCTTTGCCCTGATCCCAGGTCAAAGGGATTCCTCGTTGGCTGGGGGAGGACACTAGAGAGCATGTTAGTACATGGTACCAGATATGCGTGGGGAATGTGCATGTTAGCACATCTCTATCATGATCTTCATTCCATTGTGTATCTAGGTGCACACAATATATGCGCAGGGGCGACATTACTACAGATTTGGGTGTGGGAGCACTTTGCTATTTGTTGGCCCTTTCCCCTTGCAGATAGACTAGCTAGCAGGCCATATGTTTTTAGATACAGTGGTCGATTCACGCAGGCCCGAATGGGCAAGTTAGAGCACTGGAGGCGGGTTTTTGATGATATGGAGACAGTGATATGGCGCCCCTACCTTGACTGTGAGGAGTGGGAGGAGGATGGTGTAGTGTTGGGGTTTCTTTGTGACTCTATGTACCTTATTGGCCGGACTTCGTTTGTTATTGAGAGATTTCTGCTGCTGCGGGTTTACAGACAGTATGGCATTATTCAGTGAATGCCATAGGGGGTAGCCCACTATGCACGATAATGGATGGATATTCCAGATTAGGGCCCCACATTATCTTATGATGTTGTAGTAGAGGGTTACAGAGCACTATAGCCATCCGCTTGGGACATGAGGAGAGATATTGCAGTTGCACCCGTGACAGAGGATTACGCAGCATTCTTGGCCTTGGTCCTTCAGCCTTGTATTACTATCCCCGATGAGCCAGCACCTTTACCAGTAGAGGAGGATGTGGTAGAGGATGTCGCCGAGGGTTAGGGTGATATCCTAGCAGATGAGAGCTCAGAGAGCAGTAGCTCAGACAGTGAGGATAGCAGCAACAGTGGGGACAGTGATGGTGGGAGTGGAGGATATAGAGGACTAGGTCCAAATATTCATAGTGCACCTTCGTCCAGTAGGCCTCGTAAGAGGCAGGCAGTGATAGTGCCAGTAGTTGGGCAGGAGAGACAGATGGCTGGGCTTCAGGCACAGGTCCAGACTTTGCAGGCACACGTTTAGACACTGCAGGGGCAGTTGGTACAGGCTCGGGGCATGGTTGTGCAGACTCAAACACAGATGCAGGGCAAGGCACAAGCTCACGCATAGGCCTTGGCACAGGTACAGGGGCAGTTAGCCGCTACGAGACGCAGGTTGATACACTAACAGTCGAGAGAGACAATGCACGACAGATTGCCGAGAGGGCATAGGAGAGAGCCGAGACCCTACAGAGAGTGGCTGATGGAACCTCTATAGGTGCTTATATTAGAGAGGTTCTACGGGCTACCCGAGAGGCCGAGTTTTATAGAGGTTGGTATCATGATGCAGTGCCTGCCGAGCGCCGAGTCAGTTATGCCCCATCGAGATCTGGACCGACTCATACACAGACAGTCAGTGAGGGGGTGACACAGCCTCCACGCAGAGATCCCAGAGATCCGGGTCCGTCTGGGGGTGGTGGCGGTACAGGTCCTGTTGGGCCTGCGCATTCTAGCTGTAGCAGGTCATATAGGCCATGTTATCCTCATTGATGTATTTTATGATGTACCTTCTTGTATGATGATGTATTTTTATGACTTCATTATATACTTGACTCTTGATGATATATATATGAGATGCATTTGATATGATTATGATGATGGCGTCATGACTTCTATCTGATGGATGTTGTTTATATGCTTTATGTGATGAGTTTATTCTAAATGTGATGATAATAAATGATGATTTATGTTAATGTAATGATGTAATGATGTATGTATGGATGGAATATGATATGTGGATAAATGATGTGATTTTGATAACATGTATGGATAGTTGAATAAATGCTTTTTAATTATGGGATGATTTTATGATAAATGATCGTGGATGGATGTAATGTGTGATTTTGATATTTTTAAATGTATGGATACATGATATAATAATGATGATGTGATGTATGGATTCTAAATGATTTGTGGATATATGATGTGATGTATGGATTCTAAATGATATTAAATGAATGTGTTGTGGTAAGAATGAACCTGATGCACTGATGGTAGAATTTATGATGCATGATGAAATATTTGAATGATGAATTGATGATGCAATGATGATGTTTATATGTTTTTGATGATTTTATGTCAAGTATACTCAGTCTCTTTTGTAGATTAGATAATCATTGATTGGAATCCTTTATGCAACAAATACTCTGCAGATAATGAATGATGATGAATGCAATCTAATTTAATCATGCAATGATATGCAAAACAGACGTCATTTTATAGTCTTTTTGTGCTTGGTATCATCATAGAGCTTTATTTGATGTTGAAAGTGAATACAAGCATCAATGGTTGTGTTAATCCAATGACGGCCTAAGTATTAATTTCATGATTTTTGATATTGCAATCGAACACAAGTATCGAGGTATAATTGAACCGAGATGACCTGAGCATTCATTGCGTAAATAGGCAAAGATTATCATTTGAGTGTGTGAATTCTGAATGCCATCGGTGATACATTTGCATAGCACATCCCCCGACAATTTACACATTTATATGATTATCGCACATACAACAGACAAAAAAAAATATCATTATTTTTCCTTATTCTTCTAGTTCAATACATCATTGAGTCACTCTAAAGAAATGATAATCAAAAAGTATAATTTATCCATTGTTCACTTAGAGTGTTTCATTCATTTATCAGATTTGAGATCATCCATCCTGATTTTGACATGTTTTTGGATTTTTGATATTTTTGACCAAAGACCTAACCTACCAACCTATCTCAGGGGTCTCAGGGGCTGATTTAAGATTAGCCTTGCCTACGTTACACATGCAGAGACCACGTAGTTTGACTGACACAGACCTATGTTTTTTGGATTTTGCCTTTTTAGAGTTTCCTATTTGACATGTTTTTTTGGATTTTTTTGATAAGGATGGTTGATTCTTCTGACAATGATTGAAATTGCGTTTTGATCTTTGTTTTTGATTTTCTATCACCGGATGCAATTGATACATTTGGATTGCCCCTAGATATCCAGATGTTACCCCCAAGCTATGGAGTTATAAATTGACCATGTGACATGACTTGATAGTGGATGTAATGATGGCCAGACGAATGATATGATATGAATTGATACCGACCTTCAGATGAATGATCCTAACATATATCCAAATAGATGGGAAAGCTGATCTTAGAATCACTTATGGCACCTGTTTCTAGGTTTTCACCACACGCTTTGATTATACCCTTTGTATTTTGTATTTTCCCTTTTTGTTTTATTTTCTATTTTATTTTATTTTTTTGTATTTTTGCGTTTTGCCAAGATGCCTGTTTGCCAGGTTTTCACCAAGGAAACAATTTTTTAGATTTTTCCCCGTGCACTAGGAGACTTTAAGCATAGAATTTTCTGAGATGAATACTGTTGATAGGTTCATCAAACAGATTCCCTTCTGACATTGATAGCTGATATGCTCCTGATCCATACACTGATATGACAACAAATGGACCAAGCCAGTTAGGCTCAAATTTGCCTTTCTTTTCTTTGTCCTGCTGATTCCTAGGGTTTTCCTTTAGTACCAAGTCACCAACCTAAAAGACCCTTGGTTTTACCCTGTGATTGTAACTCCTTGACATCCTTTGTTGATAAGCTGTTAGATGATTTACAGCTTGTTGAGGATGTTCATCCAACAATTTCAGTTACTGCAATCTAGATACCCTATATTCTTCATCTGAAATGATATCTCTGAGTGATACACGAAGGGATGGAATTTCAACTTCAATGGGTAATATGGCTTCTGATCCATATACCAAAGCAAATGGTGTAGCTCCCGTTGGTGTTCTGATGCTTGTTCTGTAGGCCCATAGTGCAGGATTGAGTTGAACATGCCAATCACGTCCAACATCATTAACCGTCTTTTTGAGAATTTTGAGTATGGTTTGTTTGAGGCCTCTGCTTGGCCATTCCCTTGAGGATAGTACAGTGTTGAAAAATAATGTTGGATGTGAAACTTTTCACATAGCTCTTGGACATCTTGATTTTTGAAAGATCATCCATTATCTGTGATTATAGATTGAGGGATTCCATATCGACAGATGATGTAGTTCAAGATGAATGAGGAGATCTGTTTCCCAGTGATGGTAGTAAGAGGTACTGCCTCTATCAACTTCATGAAGTATTCTGTAGCCGTGATAATGAACTTGTGTCCATTAGATGAAGATGGATGTATTTTGCCTACCAGATCTAGGCCCCATTGACAGAAAGGCCATGTTGATGTAAAAGGATGTAGTTCTTGTGCCGGTGCGTGAATCAAATTGCTGTGAACCTGACATTTTTGGCATTTCTTGACAAATTGATATGATTCTTTTTCCATGCAAGGCCAATAATAACCCAAACGGAGGAGTTTCTTGGCTAGGGTTATTCCACTCAAGTGAGTACCACAAATACCCTCGTGAACTTCTCGTAAGGCCGTTTTAGATTCATTGCATTCTAGACATCTGAGTAGTGTACCATCAAGACCTCGATGATAAAGGGCATCTGTGATTAAAGTGTGTCTGGCGGATTGATGGAGAAAGTTGCATTTTTGATTCCTGGAAAGGTCAGGAGGTAGGATATCATCTTTCAGATAAGCATAGGTTGTTTCGTATATGGAGGGTTCAGTGGTTTCTAGATGACATATGGTAGCAGATTCTAATTGATAATGGGAAGGACATGATACTTGTTCTACCATAAACTCATAAAAAATACGCTTCTCAAGCAATTGCAGTAATGAAGCGATCATAGCCATAGCATCAACAACTTTGTTCTCCACCCTTGGAATATGATCAAACTTGATATTAGTAAAGGATTGTTTCAGATTATCTATTTGCTGCTTGTAAGGCATCAATTTTTCATCTTTGGTTTGATATTCATCATTGACTTGATAAATAACTAGTTGAGAGTCCCCATAGACCTGTAAATCTGTGATTTTCCATTGAATTGTAATCTTGACCCCAATAATCAATGCTTCATATTCCGCTACATTGTTTGTACATTGAAACATGAATCTATATGACTTCGAAATTGTGTGTCCTTGGGGAGATATGAACAAGATTCCTGCTCCTGATCCTCGTTGTGTATACGATCCATCAAAGTATAGTATCCATTGTTGGGGCATTGTTGTCATGATGTCTGCATCTGGGAATTCCATTGTCATTGGGTGATCATCTGATAGAGGAGCTTCAGCTAGCTGTTCAACAATTGCTTGTCCCTTAATTGCCTTTCTCTCGACATACTGAATGTCAAATTCACTTAAGAAGATAACCCATTTTGCCAATCTACCTGTTAAGGTAGCTTTACTTAATAGATACTTCAAAGGATCAATCTTTGCAATTAACTTGATTGTATGAGCCATCATGTAGTGTCTCAAATTTTGAGTAGCAAACACCATTGCTAAGCAAGACTTTTCTATGAATGTATAGTTTATTTCATAGCCATTTAAAGTTCTACTGATGTAGTAGATGGCGTTCTCTTTTCCTTCATGATCCTCCTGTGCTAAGAGTTCCCCCAAAGATATATCTGTCGTGGCAGTGTACAAAATGAGAGGCCTTCCCTGTGTTGGTGGTATGAGAATAGGTGGTGACATTAGATATTGTTTGATCTGATTGAATGTCGCTTCACATTTCTCATCCTACATGAAAACTATGTGTTTATGCGATATATGATTGAAAGGGTGACTTCTATCTGCCAGCTGGGATATGAATCTGCGGATTGATTGAAGTCGTCCTTGTAGTGATTTGAGTTGGCTAATGTTTCTAGGAGGTGGCATCTCCATTATAGCTTTGACTTTTGCCGGATCCACTTCAATGCCCTTTGCTAAAACAATGTATCCTAGTAACTTTGTTGATGTAACCCCAAAGACACATTTCTTAGGGTTTAACTTGACGTTGAATTTCTCCATCCGTGTGAAGATTTTATCTAGGATATGCAGATTTCCTTCCTTAGTAGTAGATTTTGCTAAGATGTCATCGACATAGTCTTCCATGAAGATGTGCATCATATCATGGAATATTGTCATCATTGCTCTTTGATAAGTCGCTCCTGCATTCTTTAAACCAAATGGCATGACTTTCCAGCAAAAGGTTCCCCATGGACATGTAAAAGCCATCTTTTCTTGATCTTCTAGAGCTATTCTTATTTGATTGTACCCAAAGAAACCGTCCATGATTGATAACATGGCATGCCCTATCGTCAAGTCTACAATGATGTTTATATTTGGAAGTGAAAAATCATCCTTCGGGCATGCTTTATTGGGGTCCCTGAAATCTGTGCAGATTCTGATGCTATTGTCCGGCTTGGAAACAGGCACAAGATTTGATATCCATTCAGCATAATCTATAGATCGTATGGATCCCGCATCTAGTAATTTCTTTAGCTCTGTTTTGACCATTAATGCAATATGGGGGTGCATTTTTCTTAATTTTTGTTTAACAGGCTTGATTCCTTTTGGCAAAGACAAATGATGCATAAGCAGATTTGGATCTAAACCTGGCATATCAGAATATGACCAAGCAAAGTTGATGCTTCTTGCTTTGAAGAATTGGATGAATGTCGGTCTTTCTTGTTCTGTCATTGATTCTGCTAGATATAGTACTTTCACCTTCTCTTCTATGCCAATGTCCACCGCTTGTGTAGGTTCGACCAGAACTGATAATCGCTCATGATAGTGTTCTGGGAGAGTGTCAAATCTTCCATCCTTCAGTGCCTCTAAAACTTTTTCACCGTTGGATGCATTCTTTATTTTTACTTTTTCCAGATCTAATGCTACCATAGATTGGTTTTCACCATTAGATCTATATTCCCTGTTGTTAATTTTGCAACTGGAAGATTTGACACTCTCCTGCTAAGTCGTATTGTTATGAGTATTATGGATAACATTTGTATCAGGTTCGGTATGACAAAGGAAATGTACAATAGCATCATCATTTTCAAATTTTGGTATAGTCAATGGTTCGGTAGGTTCCCAATCAATAAGTTCCGGATGGATTAATGGCATGGTATCATTAGATTGATTTAGGTCAATGGAGGTAAGGGTGAGGACAGCAAGATCGTCATAATTGT
This sequence comes from Sequoiadendron giganteum, assembly GCA_007115665.2. Classification (NCBI taxonomy): domain Eukaryota; kingdom Viridiplantae; phylum Streptophyta; class Pinopsida; order Cupressales; family Cupressaceae; genus Sequoiadendron; species Sequoiadendron giganteum. Next base: position 181,229,383 of record CM021100.1, read on the forward strand.
CATTTGGGATATCGAGATCCATGATGGTACCCTCTTCGAAATCATCTAGTTCACTCAAAATTTTGTTTGTCCTCACTAAAGTCATCGATATTTAGTGATTCCTCGATGAATGGTATAGACCCCAAGCCTTGGCCCTCCTCACGTGTAGGTGCATATTTTTGAATCACATCGACTGGAATATCAATGTCAAGTAGATCACAAGGTAATGCCCACTCATATTCATTTGACTCTGTTTCAGAACCATCTCTAAAGTGAAGGATATTTTCCATAGTTGTCCTTTGTAGCTCCTACTTCTCTTCTTCAGAGTATCCTAGTCCTAGTTTTTATTTTGTATGGAGAGTGAGAGGTGTGATAGGTTCTGAGATTCCCTCCTTTCTTAACCCCAATGGTCCTTGTCCTTCATAACCCATCTTTTCAAGAATAGCCTTTCCTTTTCCATACTTGTCTGTGTTGATGCTAACATTTTTGATGTTGGTCTCTGATGTTGATGTTTCTTCATCCTTGTATAGCCAATCCAGGATTGCTTTGTTGTCCATTTCTTCTGCTATGGTTCCAGATTTTACAAATGTTTTGTGAAGAACTATGGTAGGTACATATGTTGGAGATTTGATTAGTGATGGTTGACCATATTTCCTAGGAGATGGCATTAACTGTGATAAGTTAAGCGATTGCTCCATTGAGTACTATCCCATTCCTTTATCTGTCAACTAAACTTGATTTTGAAATTTGTGTAATAGAGAAGTTTGTGTATCCGGTTTGTTTGTTTCATCATGACTTGTTTCCTTTTCTTTACCTTTCTTTTGTACCCACTTGGTAGTGATGCTTGGACTTTGTCCGTTCTTGGATGATGATGAACTTGAAGCTTCCTTGTTGTGAGGAACAAAGGTGTCTTGAGATATTCTTAATGTGTCACAATGTTGTGGGTGATTAAATCAGTAGCTATAGTCACCTCTTGTTCATTTACTAGGAACTTCAAGCATTGATGGTATGTAGAAGGTATGGCCTGCATTTCATGAATCCAGGGTTGTCCTAAGAGTATGTTGTATGTCAATTCTCTATCTAATACTTGACATGCTATATGCTTCATCACAGGCCCCACTTGAATGGGTAATACAATCAAACCTTTGGATGATCTTTCCTCCTTATCATAGGCTTTGATGGTCATTTTCTGTCGAGCATCAATAGCATCTTCGGAATATCCTAGTGCACGAACTAATTTGAGGGTGCAAATGTTCAGACCAGCTCCCCCATCTATTAGAACTCTCTTAACAAGATGATTATGGATACAGACTTCGATATGCAATGTTGTGTTATGTGGATGGTTTAATGAGACATCATCCTATTGAGAGAATGATAGACAATGCGGGGTAGTCAGATGTCCCACCATAGCTTGGAATTGACAAACATCCAAATTATTTGGTACGGTTGTGGCCACTAACGCTTGTTCAAGAACTTCTTTATGTGATGGTGACAACTTTAGGAGTTCCAGTATTGAGATTTGGGCGGGGATATTTTATAATTGATCAACAATACTATAATGAGATTGAGGCGTAAATGCACGTTGAGATCCTACTCCTTTTAATACTACCTTGGCTTGCCCCCTAGTTATGACGTTTGTTGGTTGACGTTCTTGATTCTCTTGGGGGGTGTTTTGCATTCGATTGATAATATCATAATTTGATGGAGGTGGAACTACATGTGTGGATCCAATTCCCCTTAACATAACTTTTGATTGCCCTTGAGTCATGGCGTTTGCTGGTTGATGTTCTTGATTGTCTCTGATTTTTAAAAAATTGATTTGATTATCAGAGTTTCGCTTGGGAGTAAATCCAATGAGGTGAGGTTGTTGGTTTTATTTTCATCAATGTTATCACTAACTGTATGATCATATTTGACTTCAGATAGACACAGGATTGTTGTGTTATAGACATGATTGGCATTATTCCCTTTATTGTTTGATGATGATGCACCTTTGTCATAATTTGGCAGTGGATCTTTGAAGGCCGAATGATCGTTGTTATTTTGAGGTCCTTCCACATACACTTTGTTTCCGTCCACCAAATCTTGTACTGCATGTTTTAATTCCATACAGTCATTTGTTTTATGACCCTTGTTATTATGATAGTTGCAATAATCAGCGCCATTCCACCATGATGGTTTGACTTTTGGATCCTAGAACCTAGCTTCCCGTGCAGTGAGAAGGCCTCTGGTAACTAGTTCCTTCATCGCTGATTCCATTGATTGACCTAAAGGTGTGAACCTTCATCTATTCGATGGTTTTTGATATGGTAGTGTTTTTGCGCGTTCGTTGTTCTGCATGGTATTTGACTGGACTTTTTGGTCACTGTTTTGATTGTTTGAAGAAGATGTCATCAAGTTGAAAACTGGTTTGACATTTTGTGAATCGCATGTTGTTTCATTTATTTTGCTATTCTTTTGCCAAATTTTTGGTTTATCATTGCTTGAGTTTTGATTGGAGTAGTTATTTGATTTGTCATTGTAATGTTTGATAACTCCCCGTTTTACTAATGCTTCCTCAATGTTAAGACCATTTTCTATGACTTTTTCGAAAGTGGGTGGCCATTGTAATTCTAGCCTATAGCTCATTTCTTCTGTAAAGTTCTCAATGAACAATTCCTTCTTTTCTTCATCTGGAATAGATCGAGGATATCTAGCGAACAGTTGTCGCCATCTTTGGAGAAAAGACAAGAATGTCTCTCCTTTGTTTTGCTTTAAGTTGTAGAGATCCTTGATAGTAACATCATTTTGGATGTTGAATGAATATTAAGAGATAAACTTGTTAACAAGTTCCTCAAACATTTTGATACTAGGTTGTAGTTTTGAGAACCATTCCATACATGCACCTCCCAAACTTCTTGGGAATAACCTCATCAAATAAGTCTCTTCTTGAGCAAACTCAAGACTCATCGTTTTAAATTCTTGTATATGATCTATAGGATATGTTCGTCCATTGTACTTATCGTACTTTGGGAATTCGCAATGTCTTGGAAAAGGTAGCAAACCAACTATTGCGTCAAATGGATAAGGACAAATATCCTGTATCGCATATCTTTCAGTTGTCCCTTTCGTCATGTCGTGTATCTGTTGCTATAATAATTGCATTTGTGAAGTTAAACCAACAACTGGATCGATTGTTTACATTGGTAGCGGTATTTCTGTTTCATTTGTTTCAGTGGCATCTTTCAAATGGTTTATATCAAAATCTTTTGGAAGTTTTTCCCCTGATTCGGCCAACATTAAAAGATATTTTTCCATAAACATGTGAAACTTGGGATCTTGTTGAGCCGCTTGAATTTCCTCCTGAGTTATTTCATTTTTGTCGTTGCGGTTTAAAGTGTTCCAAGGATTTTCTTCTGCCATATTTTTAGATGTTTCAAACTCTTGTTCTAAGAGTCTCTATTTGTGGGACCTAGTGAAGATTGGCATACAAATTTTTGTCCTTTCTTTTGAAATGTTGATCCTATGTGTGGGATAGTGTCAATTTGAACCTTTTTAAACAAAGTCGAATAAGATGGCCGATCTTATTGATGAGACAATACTTAAAAAGTTAATTACTATACTTTGTTTCGTGATGAAGGATGTATTATCCTGATAATGAAAGTTCAGTGTAGTAATTGATTGTGTAATTGATTTTGACACTTGTGATTTGCAAGATCTTGTTTCAGTAGTTTGGAAATTTGAATAAACCTTTTTGATTTTGGTCCTTTGACAGTGATTTTGATGAAAAATGTTGATAAAATGACAAATTGATAGACTAGTTAAAATTTTGAACTCTCTGTTTTAGAAGCTTTAAAACAGAGACCAGAAGCGCTGGAACAAAATCCCGAAGCGCTAAAATAGGTGAATGAAGTGCTACTTTGACCGAAGCGTTGAAACAGTGCCCAAAAGCGCTGGAGAAAATAACAGAAGTGCTACTTCCCAGAAGCACCGAAACAGAAACCAGAAGCGCTACAAAAAGGGACAAAAGCGCTAAAATAACGACTAGAAGCGCTAAAATAGAGCCCGAAAGTGTTGTTTCACAAAAGCGCTAGAACAGAGACCAGAAGCGCTGAAACAAGCCTTCTTAAGACCTTCTACTGCAAAATTTGATCTGGTCTTGTGGTATATTGTATTAGAGACTGTGGAAGATAAGAAGGATGAATCCGTTGACTATGGTTGTGAAATTGTGTGAGAGCTCTTCTTTGAAAGAAGGCTCGTGAATAGAGCGGTTCTACCATGTAGTCTAAAGAGTGACCCCTAGCAAAATCGTGATAACGGTGAATGAATGTTCTATGTTGTAAAAGAAGTTTCCGATTTTGATACAAAAAACGTTGTTTTCTCAATTTGTTTCTATAACCGAGAGGTCTTTGGGGTTTCGTGACTTTGATTTTCTTCTTGAGAAACGTGGTGGACTTCCACTTTCGCAGCATGGGTTTTTTGATTTGTATTCACTTGATGTTTTCAGGATGATCTTTAAATCTGATTTAAATGAATTTGTGAAAACACAATAAGCAATTTTGAATATTTGATTTTAAAACTGAAAAGATTGTGTATGTTCAAAAATCACGAATGATCTTTATTGATTTTGATGGGTTGTTTTACCATTTGTACACATATCAAATAGACTCACACTTATGGACAAGTAGGTCATCATTATACTCACAACCCACATCTTGCAATTACGTTGACTCACACAGCCGTGTCACCCCCTAGAGGGCGCCCGTGTTTTTGTCATTGCCAGATGCATACTCAAAGTGATAGACGTAGATACCGAATCCCTTGAGCAAACAATCCTTGGTAATTATATGGTGAGTGTCTTGGGGGCAGATTCTTCCCTCCCCTTGCACCGTGAGTATGACAATGTATGGATACTGACTCAGCGAGCAACTACTCTATGGTTCGTAGATAGGGTTCCATTTGGTGTGGAAAATAGATAAACTCCCTCAGGAGACCTCCCAATCTTTAGAACAAAGATTTTGGAGATGGTTATCTTACCTACTACCATCAATTTGGACTTTCATCAACAAATTGCATTTTTATTATAGTGGGTTGGATAACCTGGCTTTGGTTGTTCCCACTTAGGTCGTTCCTGTAGGGTGAGTACTTTTTCCCACTACGGCAGGCCTGCTAAAGGATTTAATAAAGCATAAATGACATAAAAGAAAAGTGAATCTGGCACTTTGGTCACCCAGTTAAGGGGAGAGAATAAGCCTAATCACTACAAGCACAACATATAGATTTGTTCTGTTTTAAGCCCAAAAAGAAAGATTCTTAATCTAAGTGAAGGTGTTGCTTCACTAAAATCATGATGTTCTTTTTAAATTCTACTATAAAAATGAGATGACTATCCTAGGATTGATAGATTTGCTTTAAGAAAAACAAGAAAGTGACTATCCTAGGATTGATCAATTTTTAAGAACTTTGAAGTGACTATCCTAGATTGATCAATTTTATCCCAACTGTGAAAAAAAGTAAGATCTGGCCGTGGAAGCGTCGGATCTAGACTATTTTTACAAAAGCGCTGGAATATGGAACCGAAGCGCTAGAATAGTTACCTGAGGCGCTAAAACTCGAAAGCACCGAAATAGTGTACCGAAGCACCGAAGTTTGTCTTAGAAGCGCTAAATCACCGACGTGCCGAAACAGTGTACTGAAGTGCTAAAGTTTGTCATAAAAGCGCTAAAACACCGGATGCACTGGAACAATAACCGGAAGCACCAAAACTCTGAAAGCGCTAGAATAGGGACCAGAAGCGTTGAAACTTTTAACGAAAGTGCTAAAACAAATCACGCTGTAAACCTACGTAACACTTTCCAGAAAAAAAATAAAATTGTAATTTTGATAAAATGGGGTTAATGCCCCATGGTGGGCGCCAAATTGTAAGTGTGGAATGAGGTAAATAACATAAATACACTTCTTAATACAACATTATATCAATGATTAAACAAATTGAATCAATTCAACAAAGTAATCAATTGAAAGCATCTTATTGCTCTCTATCTCCAAAGATTTATTAAATCTAAATTGTTCTCAGATTGTTTAAGCAACTAAGACTGTTAAAATGACTATCTGAAGAATGAGATGATGATAATATAATGCTAAATGATAAATCAATTAAACTAGCATGATATTGATGTGAAACAGATAAATGCAGCTCCAAGAGGCAGCCATTGTTGTGAAGCTTGATTGTTGAATGCTTGATGTGTGAATGCTTGATGCTTGATGCCTGGATTCCTGCAGAGTAAGGGTGTAAAAGCTTGATTATTTGCCTCATTTTCTTGGTTCAATGAGGCTTTATTTATAGATTTCCTGGTTGTAGAAATGCACAGGGAAAGCTTTGAGAGGCTTGGATTCAATCTGGAGGATTGAATGGTGAGAGATGGAGGAGATTGAGAGAAAGATGGAGATTGTCTCTACCCATGAAAACACCAGGCAAGAGAAGAGGAAGGATTGATGGAAGAGGATTGAGAAATCAAATTCCAAATTTGTCTCCAATTTGTCTCCAAAACTTCCCGTGAAGTTTCAAAGCATTAATTGTGAAAAATTTAGACATAGATTAGACATAGGAAATCTAATTCATTTTTGAGAAAATGTAGATTGGAATATTCCTTTATGCTTAATTCAAATATTTTGATTTATTTAAATTAGGAAAGGGAGATAAATAATTTAATAAAACAAACTATAGGATAGTCGTTTATTAAATTAATCAGAGGAATATGGTAATTAATAAATAAAGTGTTTGACTTTATTTAATTAATTTGAGAATGATGTGATAGATTGAAATAGGGATTTGATAATTAAATCGAACAAAGTATTTAATTTTGTTTATTTAATTAAGATGAATTTGAAAGTGAACTATATTAAATAAATATTTCTATTTATTTACATAGTAGAGGAAATAGAATAATTAATCAAATAATGTGTATTTAATTAATCGAATGCTCCAGACCAATTTTAGGTGTATACAGTTTCAATTGTGGATAAAATATTATTACTGCACTTTTGTTTCATTTCTAGCATTATTTCATAGTTTTATAAGATTAGATTATATTTGGCATTCATTAGAAAATGAAAAAATAAAAATAAAAAACATCAAACAAAGCAAAAAAAAACTAAATGGTGAACCTTGGACCCTTTAGTTGCAATGACTTTGACATGTTAGATGAATCCCTTGAGGACTTCATCTCCCCTAGATCATCCACTAAAGCTTTGATGCAAGAGGATGCACACATAGAGAATCATGATAATCCTAATTATTCTTTTCCTGATACCTCTCCTATTTGTGACAAAGGTATTTTGGTGTTAGAAGACCCAATCATTGAGTGTCATGAGAATCTTGTTTGTCCCTCTTCTAATGCTACATGTGTCTCAACAAACTCTAAGGTGGATGGCATAGATGAAGATGTTAATTTCACTTTAGATCCCCCTCATTAGAAGGTTATTTAGGTAACTCAATTGAGGTTATGAAGTTATACAAATTAGGCCTCCTTTAGGGTAAACCCACAAAAGTGGTTTACAATTCGAGTGAGGAAGGAAAAGTTGCAAAAAATGACCCCATGCAAAACAAATTGGTTTTTGGGGGTTCGAACGAACTTTTGGTTCAAGTGAACCCATTAAATGTTGGGTCCCACATTTCTTGGCAAAATGAGCAAAGAAAATGGTTGTGGAAAGGGGGTTCGCTCGAACCCCCCTTTTCCCACCTTCTCACCCTTTGGCACCAAAAAACTCCATAATTTTTCCCTTCAAATCTCGGGTTGAGGATGAAAATGGAAGAGACTTGATAACACAATTGGGCAATTGGATGATGGTAGCCCTCAGAATGAGCTATCCAATGAATATAATTTTAATATTTTTTGGTTTTATTATGTATTTGATTTTTAGTTTTATTAAACATAGGTTTTCCACTGAAAATCAAGCTCCATGTTCTGCACATGTGGAAAAATAGAATATTATCATTTTTGTTTTTGAAAAATATGAGTGCACCAAATATTGAAGTCCTTGATCCAACAAAAATAAATTTAACCTCGATACATACAAAAAAAGTTGTGTTGTGCGGTCCACCTATGTCTGAATTGTAATTGGTTTGACTTAAAAACTTGATTAAGGAAAAAATATTCAATAAAACACTATGAAACCAATTGGAAGCACTAGATATCATAGTTAAAAATCTAAATTCGAAAAAAATAGAATTTTATCCTTCATGGAAAAAAATGTATGTGTTATACGGTGAGTGTCACTCCTTAAAAATGATGTTTACTGAAAAAAACTAGTTTGCGAAAGAGATGGAAATAAAGTGCAATCTGATTCTAAATTTTTTGAAAAAATATATTTAGAATCTACAGAAAAAATGTCACAAATCACTAGTTTGTATCATCTTCAAATTCCTCACGGTTTAGCAGCTATAGGTGTCCAAAAGTGAAGATTTAGTGAGAAAAAATCAGTCTAGTGTCCAATTTGGCCAAAAATTGTAAACCAGTATTTTGGGATCACCCTTTAATTAGTGAACCTCCTAAGTCATCTCCCATCATAGAACAACCTAACCCATTACCTCCAGAAGTTATCTCAAACATTATAATGCAAATGTGTGGTAACAATGTTTTGTAGCAATCGAGTTACAATATCATTGCTCACACATAATATGCAACAACAAACCATACATATCTCATTACCATTGCCTTAACCTACTTTCCCCAATGCCCCTCATTTTCCTTTACATGATTTTATTGAAGAACTTAAACATACTCCCGCTTTGATATCCTATTGGGACCTTGTTTAAACATCACCTATATACAATAGGATGCTCCAAGAAATTCTACAGATGAATGGTATCCCATTTTCTGTGAAGTTGAATAATGAAGCTCATCCTCCTTTGATCGTATAAAAGTGAAAAATTCATAAATCACACTCCCTAAACATGAATTACCCTCACTTGAGACACAACATAAGAATTAATCTTTGATGATAACGGTGATTATTAATGAAATTGTGGTTAGACACACCCTTATAGACAATGAAGTAGGTCTTAATGTTTGTAGCATTGATCTCTTAGATAAAATTGGTGTGGAAAAAAAGCTTATTCAACTCAATTATGTTAATATTTGTGGCTTTGACAATGTTAATAAGAAACCATTAGGAATGATCACATTTCCTATTGAGTTCAAACCGATAGTTTTGCCTACCCCTATCCATATCATGCTAGGACCTCTTTCATACAACCTTATGCTAGGGATAACATTGATTCATGCTATGAAAGGAGTCCCATCTACTCTTTATTGTGTGATGAAATTTGAATACAACAACAATATATACGCGGTTGAAGCAGATGAACAAAGTTATATAATATAAATCACAAACTTTAAACATGATCATAACACTTCCAACTCCCCTAATACTTTCATTCCAATCTCAAAAGTAGAACCTATAAAAGTTGATGTTAATCCTAATTGTCTTTCACCTACAACAAAAATCTTTAGTGATGCTTGGGGATCATTAGATTTTATGCCTTGATTCAATGAAGATTCCAAAATCTCACCCTCAAAATCCAAAGAATCATATACAAACGATTCATTTTTAGACACATGCTTTAGTGATGATTGTGGTTCATTAGATTTTATTCCCTCTTGTATGGGAGAGTACAAAATCTCACAATCTACACCTAAACAACCTTATGTTTCATGTGCTCAACTTGGCTCTACATCAACATCATCACCCCATGGTGGTGATGGGGGCCCTCCAACCCCCATCCCTCATGTGAGGAAGATGCATAACTTTAAGAAACCTAAAAAGGATTTGTGTTCTCATGAAGAAAATCCTTATTTGAAGCATAAAACCCCTTCGTTTAAGTTGGAAGAATGTTATGGTCTTGGATGAAAACCCCTTTCTAAGCATGAATACAATGAAAACATGGAGCAAAATGATAGAGAACAAGTGAAGTCTATTGATAGGCCAACACTAGAGTAAATCATAAGAAGGATTTAATACTTTACAATGAATTTTAGTTTGGTCTATACATGTCAATCCGAGGGCATAGACTTGTGAGAGGTATCAAGACTATATGTCACAAAGGGGTGAAAGTCATGAGACGAGTGCTTATGAATGCAACTATAGAAATAAACCTACAAAAAATCAAAATGAAAATTTATTTTGGAAACAAGAACTGTCACTTCCCAACGATGAGAACAACAACAACTTATAAGAATTACAAAATTTAAATGAACTGCAAACCACACTTGCAAATAACACATAAACAACATCAAATAAATAGCAGAAATAAACACACATTACTGTAACTACGAAAGATAAAAATGACTAGATGTTCCAAGAAGTGGGCCCCCTCCTTAGTCTATCATGTGGTGAAATATGGGAAGCTTCTCTACATGGGACTGATCATGCAACACTGATTTTATTTATCAGAAAATAATACTAGATCGATACAAAATCCTATACAGAAATCTGCTCACGCTAAAATCTTTGTACTACTTATATACAATGTGGTCTTATAACAGATGCATATAGAAATAGAATGTATATTGTGGCTCGTAACCAAAAAACTATACAATAGAATAGCTCACATAAATCCTTGTTTTCAAGCCACGGATTAGAAAATAACTCTATTACAACTGCAACTATGAAATAAGAAATGACAAAATTTTGGTTTCCTAATAACAAGAACATATTTATTGCATATTCTTCTTCAAAACAAAAGCCTCTTTTTACGTGGTAGTGTTGAGACAGGTGATGGGAAATTTTTATTAGAATGGTTGAAATAATCATGGGATCATCCTCTAATAGTGCCAAACATTGAGGTGAAGATTAATGTTAAAATATCCAATGAAATACTGAAGTGTGCAGCCATATAAAACATATTCAATGCCTCTTAAGGATGACTTGGTAGATGTGTTTGTGGCATTGAGTTGATGTGGCGAGAGTCTACATGGAAATAATAAGTAACAAGAAAGTTCCTGCATAGAAGATGACAAGAAGCATGCTGCAAGATATATACTCCAAGGCATAAAATAGCAGTGCATATTAATAAAGACAACCAATGATTATTTTCCACATTTTTATCTAAAAAATATATGGAATATCACTTATATATATTAAAGCATAATCATCTTAAAATGGAAAAATGGTAAGATATTGAATGGAAATGGAATGTGGGGATGAGTATGAAGGTGTATAAAAAAGGCATAAAATTGGACTCAAATAACTCTCATCATCTATACCATACCTTTTAAATAAAGATCTAGGTTTACCACCTCTATTTCATCTAAGGCCTTATCATCTATTGTGTTTATGACAACTTGTGCTAAGAAATAAATATCCCCTACTGTTGATCAAGAGAGTATTTTGTTGAGACTCCTCCAATATTGCTTGATATCTCTCCCTCCAAAAACAAGAAAGAAATTTTACTACAAGAGTTCATTTTGTGCATATCATAGAGTTCATGGTCATTCTACTAATGAATGTAAGGCTTTGAGTAATAAATTTCAACTTCTTAAGGATTGTGGTTCTCTTCCTTGTGTTTAAGAACCTAGTTCCTCTAATTGATACTGATTTTTAGTGCAAGACAAGGGTCATTGTCTTGCACTAAGTGGGAGCAAGGGGGTTAGGTAGACTTGTCCTTGTATGACACTTTTTGTTGTCTCTTTTGGTTAGTTTACCACCTTCCATGTATATATAAGAGCAATCTTAGGATGCAGATAACATGCTTTAAGTTGAATTTCATGTGACATACTTTTCTTTCTATGTTTAGCATTACATTTTGGAGTAAACCCTCATTCATGAACATATGACTTGGCATAGGGCTTTCTAAATAAGCTCTCATGTCTTCTTCTACTTTAAAGCAGATTGCTCACAACCATGATGCTAGCAATCGCTTTAGGGTGAAATCACAATAGTTGTGTCTCACTTTTTGTCCAAGATGGACATTCACATCAATTTTTTTAACTGAATCTTCATCTTGTAAGACATATAGCAGCTAAACCATTAAGAATTTTAAGATGATGTGAACTAGTGATTTGTGGCAATTTGTGTGTAGATTCTAAATATATTTTTTTTTCAATTTTTTTAAAATAAATCACGAATCTTTCAACATCTCCTTTAACAACTGGTTCAAGACAGAAAACAACATTTTCATAAAGTAACGTTTGTGTCGTACAACATAAATTTTTCCTGTAAAGGATTAAATTATAATTTTTGAAGTATAGATTCTCAACATCAATATATAGGGAAAGGATATTTTTTCAAAAAAAATTGTTGTATATTTTTTTTAAATTAATTTTTGAACTCACTATAACTATAATTTGGACATACGTGTGTGTCATACAACCTAAATTTTTGTGTATATATCGAAATCCAATTTTTTTTTTTAGGTGAAACAAGGACATCAATACCTAGGGAATGGGTATTTTTTGAATTTTTTAACAATGGTTTACTATTTTTCCACCTTTGCACAACAAAGAGCTTGATGTTCAAAGAAAAACCTATGTTTAGTAAAAATTAAATATTAAAAACATGATAAAATGAAAATATATCAAACCCCTATTTGTTAGAAAGATAATTTCAAGGGCTACAATCTTGCTAAATATAATTTTTAAATAATGTTATTTAATTCCTCTAAAGGTAAAGAAAAAGTGATTTTTTTCCAGCATTTTGATAAGTGTGAAGGAGACTCCATTGTGGGTATGATTTAATATTAGAGAAGTTCTATATAAGGGGGTATTATCTATACCTCTTCAATTAAAACCCTTTAGATAGAGCCTCTCAAGGCTTAAATCATTATTTTTTTCTAAAAATAATAATTTCAGGCAAAAATCAGCATGTCCCAAAAGTGAGACACAGTATTGTGGCAACACCCTTTAAAGTGGGGGTATACATTGACATTATCTTTCGAAATTTCTCATCTTTTATTATGTGATTTTATTTCTTCTTGTGATGCGTCATTTTCTTGGTGGTGTCATTGGGTTTGATTTCCTTCGAGAGTGTGATATTTATTTGATTTTTCCTCTCTTGGAGACATTAGACATGATGTTCCCTAAGAAGAGACCTTACATGAACTAAGCAAAGTCACTTTGAACAAACTTTTACTTGCATGTTGTTCATAAGCTTGAAGTTTCATTTTGTGGCACTTTATCAAAGTTATTAGGAGGTATAGCTTTGGTATGGTTAGTACATATGGGAGCCGACCATATGAATGACTTTCCCATAGCCACTTTCTTTTCTGTGTGAGCGCATATCGACCACGTGCATATGTGTCTCTAGAGGCTCACCTAGTGGATATCGGATTCCACTAGCCCTTGTGAGCATGCATTTTTTTTGCATAGTGGACATCATAGTCCACTGGTAAATATGTTTTTGGACAAACAACTAATACTTGATCCACATCATGTTGGACAAATAGTCGAGGCTTAATCCTCCCTTTTTTCTTTTTCTTTCTTCCTTGTCTTTGACAATGTATGCTTGTACCTTGTTGTTACTTCATACATCATTCACATGCATTTTATTTTGTGCCTATATTGGTTTGCCATAATATCTTGATCCTGGGGGCTTGATCATCCCTCTTGATCATTGTCATCCTATCTCACTAGCATTGGTTCACTTGGACCCCTCTTGATGCGAATTTGTCTACTTTAGTGTGAGTTGGATGCAAGGTCGTCCTATCACTAAAGTAGGGGCTAAATGTAGTGTCAAAAAATGTATCCCTTTACATTTTCACACTTTTTTGGGCCCTCCCTATTAAAATTAGGTATATTTATGTCCTAAATAGTCCTATTTTGCATCCACATGCCTTATTAAATGCATTTTTCTGAGGATAATCCTGACATTTAATAAATGAAAAATCATAATTCAATGTTTGAGGTTATGTGTTCCAAATCTAGTGATCTAGGACTCATACACCCCTTTGGGCTTATGGGTTCCACCTAGGTCTCAAGGCCTGATTTTAAACATTGCATTGAACTTAACACTTCTTGGAGTTTGTGTCCCATGTTTAAGATACTGGGACTCATATGTTCAACTTGGCATATGAGTCTTGCTTTAACAAGTCCTAACCTACTTTAAATCAAATTCTTGGTGGGATTTTATTATCCTAGATCTGATGTTGGCTTGTAGTGTTGTAATTCCAAGAAATTTGGCATAAGGAAGTATAAATACAAGGTTATTTCACACAATTTCTCCTAGCAAGTTTACAAGTCATCTAGCAATTTTCAAGATCAAGCATTATAGAAAATTTATGATCAAGAGAGAATTTACAAGAGCATTCAAGAGCAATTCATCAAGCATTTGGAGAAATATTCAAGATTCAAACATCATGTCAAAGTCTTCTTGCATCATGTGTGTTTGTGAGCTAACATTTGTGATGTAGGTTTTCATGATTCAAGTAAGCATTCAAGTCAAGTTTCAAGCATTCAATCAAGAGTCAAGATCCACATCCATTCGATCCATTTCACATAAGTTTGCATCCTTTATTTCAAGGGTTTGGTGATTTGCAACATTGCATTTGTTCATTCATCATTCCTTCATGCTATTTCATTTCATTTCAATGTTTAATTACCAAAACAGGGTTTGACCAAGGCAAACCCCTATTCACTAACAAAACAAAAAAATTCTCTCTTGATGTGTGATTGTAGATCTAGGTGAATTGGAGCTTGAAGATCCTTTGAAGACAAAGTTGAAAAAGTTATCAAAGAACTGCCAAAAAGTTGTCATCTTCACAGAAACTCACCTACATGCTAGAATTCAAAATTTCAAACTTGAATATCGGACAAGATGAAAGCTACAGAAGATCACTAGAGGCTACAAAAATATCAATGAAACCCTTGTAATGATACTAAATCATCCCTCTGGGTGCATGAGTCCCGATATAGCCCTTTTGGCAGTTTTTTATAGATTTGACATAGTCATCAGAAGATTACAGATTTTGCCTAGATTCCTATAGCAGGACTAAATCACCCTACCTGGCGTATGAGTCCTAGTGCACTTCAAAAAGAAAAATTTCAGAGTTGCAGACCTTGCTTGGAATCCATTAGTTTTCCAAGTTCCTTTCTATCTGGGTTCTATTTCTCAGCTTGATTTCATGTCTTTAAGTTTCTAGGGTTTAGTGCATTAGGATTTTCATCTCCTTGAAGCTTCATTTTAATGGTGAACCCCAATTTAATCACACCCAAGGAAACCACCCCAAGTCATTCCCTCAATTGAGTCACTTGGTTGAGGGATCTTGGTTTCCTAATGAAATAAGTGTGAAATAGGTCCTCCTAGTTCCATCTCCTAAAAGGTGGAACCCTATTTCATTTGGTTCAATGAATAACGGGTCTTCAAACTTCCTTCAATCCTCCTCAAACCTAAAGCCTGCACATTCAAAGAGAGAGGAAGGGTTGTTTCATTTAGGTGTTTTCCTTATTCAAACCTCATGTTAGTGTTTCCACTTCCACAATGACAATATCAATGATAAATGGATAAATGATAAGAAGGAATGATGAATCAACAAAGTGCTCGAACTCACCACCCTTCAATGGCTTCCTTGAAGGACTGAAGTCATAAACATCACCTCAAGGTCTTGGATCTTGCTTGTTTGATTTTCTTGAATGCTTGAATTCTTGAATTTCTTGGAGACACAAAGGGTTAGCCTTCACAAACAATATGACAACATAGCATGAATGAACTTTCGTAACAACATCATGAATGCTTGGATATTGAATTGTTGCAATGAATCGTTGAATTTGTTTTTCTTGACTTCACCTGACTTGTTCTTGGGGTGATCCGACAATACCGGTTTACAATTTTTGGGCAAACTGGACATTGAATAGATTTTTTAAAACTAAATCTTCACTTTCGGGCTCCTATAGCGGCTAAACCGTGAGGAATTTGAAGATGATGCAAAATAGTGATTTGTGAAGTTTTTTCTATAGATTCTAAATATTATTTTTTCAAAAAAATTGGAATCAGATTGTTTTTTTTTTTCATCTCCTTCGAAAACTAGTTTTTATCAGTAAACAACATTTTTAAAGAGTGATGCTCACCGTATACAACATAAATTTTTTTGTATGAAGGATATATTTTTTTTTTTTTGAATTTAGATTTGTAACTATGATATCTAACCAGTTCATTTGGTTTCATAGTGTTTTATTAAATATGTTTTCCTTAATCAAGTTTCAAAGTCAAACCAATTACAATTCAGAAATAGGCGGACTGTATACAACATAACTTTTTCTGTATGTATCGAAATTAAATATTTTTTTTTAATGGATCAAGGACATCAATATCCAACCTAAACATATTTTTCAAAATTTTATTTTGATAATCTACTATTTTTCCACATGTGCAGAACAAAGAGCTTGATTTTCGATGAAAAACCTACATTCACAAGAAATAAAAAATAAATATGATAATCAAATTTTATTTAATTAAAATTATACTTTATTGGAAGCTTATAATAAGGAGTGCATACTTACAAAAATTAAATTTTAAATGAACTCATTTGATACCCCAAAAGGTAAATCAAAAGTGATTTTTTATGAACATTTTGATAGGTGTAAAGGAGACTCTATTATAGGTATGGTTTAAAACTAGTGGGGTTATATCCAAGGGGGCTTGGTCTAAGGTGGTTTGATCAAACCCTCTTCAATTGGAATCCTTTAAATGGAAATTTTCAAGGCTTAAATAATTATATTTTCTAAAAATATATGATTTCAGCAAAAAATAGGATCTCCCAAAAAGTGTAAACCACTATTGTGGAAACAACCCTTGACAAATAATTTCTCCAAAAACTTTCTCTTAGATTTGAAATGATGCAATAACTAGGTATTTATATGTAATTATTCAATTTCCTACAAATTAAATCCAGATAGATGAATTTAGATAATTGAGCTGCAAATAATAAATTGTTGACACTGACATATTTTAATTTGGAGCCCAAAAATAAGAGGACACTCATGCCTAGGGTGTGAGTGTCTTAGCCCTATTTTCCAAGAATTCAAGTTTCAACCTGTGCAGGGTATTAGATAAATGCATTATTTCCCACTTGCAATTCATCGGTAATTATTAAAAATGGGCCACATAATGCATAATTTAGGAAACTAAGTACTCAATTAGGTCCAATAATTTGAGATGGAGAAAAAAATAGAGTGAAATTATCAAGGGTGACAATTTACGAAGGTACATGCACTAAAGTTTCAAGTTATAAATATATACAAAATACTGAAAGAGAAAAAGTATAACTTACTATGTAAAGAGAGACATCCCATGTAACTTCATTTTTCAACATTTTATCGACAACTAAATTGTAATGCCTATTTAATAAAAAATAATGTTCAAATACATTTTTATTTTTATTGAAAAAATTATAAACATAGAATACATTAAAATATATATTCACTAGTCCACACCATTTTAAATTCAAAAATGTTACTTTCTAGTAATTCAAGTTAGATATTTATTTTATAAAAGTGTGACACAATTTTATACTTTTACTATTATTTTTATAGCAATGTTTGTCAAAGATATTTATTATTCTATAAGACCCTCATTAGGATTACCCTCTTGATTTTTGTAGAGTTTAAAGTGTGGAATATAGGGTTCAATCTCATCGCGTTGGATTTCTCTTGTCCTTGGTTCCATCATGTAGGGTTGTACTCTACCTAGATTGATGTGATTAGTGGGTCTAGGTTCTATATCATCTTCTAGAGTTGAGGGTAGTAGGAAAAGAACAAATAAATTGGCACCATTTCTAGGGATGTTGATGCAGAAGCATTTGGTTCCACAGGTAATATTGCATCAACCAAAAGAATTTCCTTTCAATTCAATTCCTTTTTGTTGTTGTTGTTTTGTTTGATTTGTTACCGTAGGAGGATTTTATAGAAATAAGTTTGGAAATTTGGCTGATGTCACCTTATAGAAGATTTTAATGGGTATCCATAGATCAAATTTGATGAAGATTTCACAAAAAAGGCTAAGTTATGGCTTTAAAAAGTTTTGACCTGCTATTGGTTGTAGGTTTTAGAGCCTCTATAGAAAATAAATTATGTGGGTGTTTAATCCTTTTGGGGGATTGCGAAAAATTGGTGTTGATTTGTTATTTTGTTACATCTTAATTATAATTTAAATATATTATTCTACCTTGCAGGAATTACCAATACGTCTAGACTTGCCAAATATTGTAAGTGAATCACACCTTTATGGTTTGTGAGCTTGTTTGGATGAATTTTCACATTTGTGGGAATCACCTAGATCAAAGTGGATTATTAGGTAAAACCATGTGAATTGGACTTCTTCAAAACCAGTTCCAATGAATAATTTTGATGATGACATAAACAAACAAGATCAAGGGTCACTTACCCTTTGATAATGTAATAATTATGTAGGATGATGCGAAATAGGTATAGAGTGTGAGGTTTTCCAAGTGAACCAAATATTATGAGAATTTTCTAGTGAACTAAAACTTGTAGGATTTTCTTTTTTAACTAGTTGTTTCCAAGCCTCTACTTGTAACTATGGACTTTTGATTTGCTACTATACCTTGCATTGTACCTTTTTGGAACATTAAGGTCATCTAAAACTTGCAAACTATTTACTTTGTATTTCACTTGTGATTTTCCTTTGTGTTATTACACTTTTATGTCTCTACAATGATTCGACTATTTTAATCACCAAAATTCAAATAATTTGAACTTCCACACACATAAGAATAAAGGGGGAGGAGAGTGAAGGTTATGGGTTGGCATCTTGTAGAACATAAGTTCAAAGCATAAAGCTAAAGGCTGAAGGGAATGTATGGACAAAGATTTATTATACTCCTATAAAGTTGCAAAGATAAAAAAATAGTTTTGTGTTGATAAGTTGACCAAAAGTGTGAGACAAGTTTGTACTCTTACCACTTTTGATTGAGATTGGGCTACTTTAAGAGGGACCTAGAGCTCTATTGCATCAAGTGGTATTAGAGTGGATATTGAGTGATTGTGTGAGTTTCAAGAAGGAATGTTATGAGAATATTTTAAAATTGGTGAAGGAGAGTGAGTGTGTAGACCTACATTTGTAGAGAACTTGTGTGAAAATGACATATAGAGGATGGGGTCATAGAGGAGGATCATCACAAGGTGGTGATGCAGTGGTTGTAGAGATGTTATAAATAATAACAACAATATTGGAAGCCATATAAAGAACATAATGAAGATGAGTGCATGTAGAGGATGTTGTGAGGACAAAGAAGACAAAATTGTAGAAGGAGGAGATGAAGCCAACCAACGAGCATTGAATTAAGGAGAAGAAAGATTCCTAAGGGCCATCAAAAGAATAAATAATAAACCATAAATTGATTCCTTGAAGTATAATGGAAAATTAAATTTGTAGACCTTGTTAATTGGATATTGGAGATGAAGAAGTACTTTTGTTTTGATGATACCAAGGATGGAAAAAATTCAAATATGTCTATACAAAGTTGAAAGGGCACACATTCCTATGGTGAGACCAAGTGTTCCCTATGGTGAATACATTGTAAAAGGAGGAGATGAAACCGAACAAGGAGCATTGAATTAAGGAGAAGAAACATTCCTAAAGGGCCATCAAAAGAATAAATAATAAACCACAAATTAATGCACTAAGCTATAATGGAAGTGTGAATCTTGAAGACCTTATTGATTGGATATTGGAGATGAAGAAGTACTTTGATTTTAATGATACCAAATATACAAAATTTAAACATGCATGTACAAAGTTGAAAGGAAACACATCCCTATGGTGAGACCAAGTGATCCATATGGCATGTTAGACATATCCTCAAAATCATCTTCAAATTTAACACATAACTAAATTAACCTTCGTGCCAACTGGTAAAGGAATTCTAACTAGTTTGCAATCCTACATACTAAATTTATGAGTGCTCAGATACTTAATTTTTGAAAACCAAAGCTTTATGTTACCTTGAGCTCTTTTGATTTCTATTCCCAATACGTATCTTGTTGACCCCAAATCCTTCATCTCAAATGCACCGAAAAGTTGAGATTTTAGCTCACTAATCATACCTTTTGTTATGATTAGACTAAAGGTATATTAGGGTCTCACCATATTTGAAAGGATTCCCATTCCTAATCATATATATATGATGAGACTAAATGGGTGATCCCACAATAACGTGTTCTACTTTTTGGTCAAAGTGGAACGTTGGAATCAACATTTTAAACCAAATTTCCGCATATTGACACCTATACAAACTAAACCATTAAGAATTCGAAGATGACGTGTACACTAGTGACTTTTGATATTTTTTTTTAGATTATAAATGTATTTTTAAAAAAATTAATAAATAATTTGTGGTTTTTATGTAACTTTTGATAACTTTCTTTTTTGCAGTTAATATTATAAAAAAGTGATGTTACTTTTGTAAAGCATAATTTTTTGTGTAGAAAGGATAAAATTATAAAATTTTATAGATTCATAACACTGATATCTAGTGTACATATAATTTTCTTGTTTTCTAAATTTTTTTAATATTTTTAAAGTGAGATTAACTATAATTTAAATAGATGTTACTTCTATAATACATAGTTTTTTTATATCTATCTGAATTGAATTTTATTGTGTTGAAATAAGAACATCAATACCTAGTGCACATATATTTTAAATTTTTATTATTATTATCTATTTTAGTATTTTCTCATGTATGGAATAAAGACCTTGAAAATTAATTTAAAAGAACTATGTTCACCAAAAAATAGAAAAAAATATAGTAATAAAATTAAATATATTCAAAATAATATTTGTTGGAAGGCTTATTTTGAGTGCTACAATATTACAAATTATCTTGTCTAGATGATTTTATTCGAAGGTCCAACTATTAGTTTGAAAATGAAAATTTTGAGAAAAATTTGAGGCTAAGATGGAAAGGTCATTTCTAGCACCTTCATTCAATGGAACTTTGAATGTAGATACCTTTGTTCAAATGTATTCAAGGACATTTGAATAAAGGTAGAAACTTCAAACCATGAAAAAATAAAGGGAAACACCTTCATTTGAAGGTATACAAATTTGAATAAAGGTCCATGTTCATTCGGAGGTGATTATTGACTGACCTTCAAAAAAAGGTACCTTTGTTCAAATAAATACCTTGAAACAAGGGTGATTTTAATTATTTTCCTTCATCTGAATTGAAAAACTAGTGTTCCATGTTTGGGACTAACTATTGTGGGTTTACCAAAATATTAATGCTAGTGAAGATAAATAGGAACAACCAACTCTTTTGTATTTTTTTCAAATTATTTCCCCTCTAATGTGAATTCATGTATTAAATTTTCTTTGTTTTAATAATTAGGAAATATTATAAACCATTAGAAAAGTCCTAGAGAAGGTCCCTAATATCCTTGAGAGCTATATCAAAGCAACTACATTGTAAATATTACATTATAGTAGTCAAAATGTGGAGGCACACTTCATTTTGTAGGAGCTTTAATTCACACATTGACATTTTATAAGGTTATGCTTGTGTTAATTGTATGGGCCATGCAACTACTTCACAATTTTTTGAATTTTAACAAGCATATTGATATTACACATTTAGTTGATTGCACTTGTATTATAGTTTTTGTTTACAATACTTGTAAAGTAAAACTTAAAAAATATTAAATATATCTATTTAACATATACACGTGACAATTTTTTAAAGCATGATGTTAATTAGAGCTCATTGTAAATAATGAATATCATTGTTATGAGTATTATGTACATGTTATTTCTAATAACATATTTCAAAGAATGGGCACATAAGTGAATTTAAATTCATATTGAAGAAATATATATTATGATATCCAATTTGAATGCATTATCTCTCCAAAAAAAATCTTAATAATTGATAATGATTATTGCAAACAAACTCATAGAATGAAGGCATGCCAATACTCCTAAATTTAGAAAGAAAGTGCATAAAACTCCCAATAACACTTTGAATTCACACAAAGTTTAACACTCTTGATATAATAAAATACTCAAAACATTGAACTTTATCAAAACAATAAAATAAAAATGATAATATAATATCAAAATTCAAGGTACAAAATAAATGTCATGGAATGGACTGATTGTCACCAATTATTTCAAACAAATGATAGCAATAACACAATCCTATACATGAAATGTGAACTAGGCGTAAGTACCACACTAAGGGAATGCATATTTAAAAATGAGCATGATTGAGGAATATTTCCCAAGTCCTAAGCTTGGAGTTCAAGGTGTCTCATCCTTTGTAGAAGGTGGAGGTGGAGTAAAAAGAGGAAATGGTGGAAATGGGGAAGTCAAAGTGGGTAGAGGAGGAAAACTAAGCTTGGGAAAAGGTGGAATAGAAGGAGTATTTAGAGGAGGCACATTAGGGAGGGGAGGAACACTCAATTTGGGGAGAGGGGGTGTGCTAGGAAGAGGCGGAACTCTTGGTAGAGGAGGAACACTTGGTAGAGGCGGGACACTTGGTAGAGGAGGAACACTTGGTAGTGAAGGAACACTTGGTAGAGGAGGAGCACTCAACTTAGGAAGAGTTGGTACACTTGGTAGAGGAGGAACACTTGGTAGAGGCGGGACACTTGGTAGAGGAGGAACACTTGGTAGTGAAGGAACACTTGGTAGAGGAGGAGCACTCAACTTAGGAAGAGTCAGTACACTTGGTAGAGGAGGAACTCTTGGTAGAGGCGGGACACTTGGTAGAGGAGGAACACTTGGTAGAGGTGGAACACTTGGTAGTGAAGGAACACTTGGTAGAGGAGGAGCACTCAACTTAGGAAGAGGAGGAACACTCAACTTAGGGAGAGTTGGTACACTTGGTAGAGGAGGAGCAACAGCATTTGGAATATTAAGGGGAGGTATACTAGGAAGTGGAGGAACACTCGCTTTGGGCAACGAGGGAATGCTAGGAAGAGGGGGAACAGAAAATTTGGGTAATGAAGGAATGCTAGGTAGAGGAGGAAAAGTGAACTTGGGCAGCGGAGGAATGCCTAGAAGAGGTGGTGGAGAGGATGTAGAATCTTGCAAAGCTCTTCGACGAGGAAGAGATGAAAAGATAGCCTCTTGTTTGGATGCACGGTAGGATAATGGAGTAGACACATAGATGTGCATTCCATTGGGATCTGAAGACGTTAAGGCGAGCTGGGAGGAGGCAGTGATTGAGGGTATGTCACAGAATTCATGGGGGCTGCTGAGAAGTCTAACCGAGCATGATTTCCCGGGGTTAAGGTTTTGTATAATGGGAAGCTCCACCGTGAATTCTCCATCTTCATTAGTTTCTCCTTCAACATAAACCATGGTATGTGCGCTCTTCCATTTCCTGTTGCTGTTGATGCTACACTCCACGGCAACCAAGGCACCTGCACCCCATTCCATTTCATAACTATCTTCCCATCATAAAACATCTTACAAATGGACATTGCCAAAACTAATAAAGACGTGCCATCATAATAATTAAACTACAGTGCATGTTTACCTGGTAAGAAGTAGGCGGTTTCTGATAGCTGGGTGTCACAGAATACACTACCCTTCACCACAACATTGATAGGCTTCTGAATGCCTCCTTCATAGCTGTTACGGCTGCTTGCACTGGCAAAAGTAGAAGAAAACAGAATTATAATTCCCAGCAGAAGTACTGGTGCAACATTAATGGTGTTTGACGCCATTTTTGTGTTCAGTGATTCATGCTAATCTTTAATTTTTATCTCCTTTTTATAGCCTGGTCATCGGAGGTGTATGCGATGAAGTAGGTGATAATGTTGTTAGGGTGAATGTGATATAGTTGAACAAACATCTTCCTTTGCTATGATAGTTCTTGCTTATTTGTTTGTCAGTTGAATAACTCTTCCTAATCTCTACGCTGTCATCTTTTTCTCTACGCTGTCATCTTTTTCGCGTAGTACTCTCCGCCTATGGACAAATTCAATCATTGACGGCTACGTTGAAATAAGTTATGGCCAATTAAATTTTATTCATCACGATTCTTAGATTTGTGTTTTGGGCGGTGGATATTCATGTATTGTCTACACATTTAAAATAAAAAATAAATAAAATTAACTTTTTCTAGAAGAGTCGGTAACCAACTGTAATGACAATACAACTATTCAATTAGTTAAATAATTAATAAATGTTTATAAATTAAGGGTTTGAATTATAAATGATAAAAAAATAAAATAAATTAAATTATATATAATATTTAGATAAGTTTTAAAGATGAAAAAAACAATATTGAATATGTAAAGAATTCATTCACTATATTATTTAGATGTCTTAAAATCTAAAAATTAATTATATCGTTCTATTTTAGATTTGCACATGTTAAATTAATCTTTTTTAATATAAAATGATTAAGGTATATATCTAAATTGTAAGTTGTGGTAATAATGTAACAAAAAGTGGACTATTTGAATTCACTTGCCTCAATCTTTTGATGTCTGAATCTTTATAAGGGTTGTTTCACAAACACCTTTGGGGGATCTTTGAATTCAGAGTGCCACATTCTCTTTAGTCAAACCCTTAGTTAAACCAATCAATGATAATGAACTATGATAAAGGACAACAAACAATAATGCTATAGACCTAATATGATGGGATACTGAAGTAATACTTTGATAACATTGGTAGGATGATCTCATAAGTTCTCAATGAAAAGTCCCTTAACAAACCCTAGATTATCTCTCACATGGTTTCAAGTGAATTCGTGAATGTCTTTAAATTCAAATGTTCACTCAAAAAAGTATAGACATGTGCTAGGATAAATCACGATGGCTACTAAATGTAGTGTCAAAAATATAATCCATTTTCACACTTTATTTGAAATAATTGACACATAATTAACTTAATCATGCTTTAGAGTGGTGTTGTAAGGTGTTGTACACATTCACACCTCTCTAGGGTCCTTATTTAATTAAAATATATTTAAATTTTACCTTTTACAAAAGTGTTGTAAAGTATTGTAAGACATTTTCACACTTTTCTAAGGTCTATTCAGTTAATTAAGCCTAATGGACCCCTCTTGTACTTAAATTGAGCCTTATTTATGGTGTTGTAAAGTGTTTAAACACACTTTCACTTCTATCTAGGGTGGTATTAATTAATTATGGTTAATTAGACTTATTTTCCTCTTTTAATTCAAATTCAAACCCTCTAAATTGCATTTTCTGAGGGATCAATCTCGACACACAGTAATTAAATAATATAACCTTGAATTTGGAAAGTTCTAGGTCTTGGAAATTGGAGCCAGGACCCATTCACCACTAAGGGCGAATGGGTCCTCCCTTAACATGACCTCAGTTTATTTGCATATTTCAGCTAGGTTTTTTGTCCTCTTTTCATTCCCAAGAGCAAGTTCTTGGAAAGTGCGCCAAGATCCATTCACCCTAGGTGGCCAATGGGTCCTCCCTTAACAAGGACCCTCTTTTTGAATTTTATTTTGGTGGGATTTTAATTTATTTCATTTACAAATTTGAGGTCGGCTTGAAATATTTGAATATCGAGGTTAATTCTCTAATTTAGTATAAATACAAGGTTATTTTACATAATTTCGCCTAAGAGAGAAAACTAGAGCAAGATTACAAGAAAGAAAGAGAAAACGAACTTTCATGAGATAAAACATTCAAATAAAAGTGAAGTTTGGAGTAGGCTTTCAAGATATTCAAGCTCATTTTGTGTTCAAGATCAAAAATTAGTGAAGGTTGATGATAGATGCCTATAAAGAATCATGAAGGATTCTAGGTGTTTGGATATGCACAAGTCATACAACCAAACCTAAGGACTTGTTTCCTAAGTGATTGCATCTTATATAATCATCCTATTTGCAACCTTCAAGAGGTATTTTAAGAATTATGATTCATTAGATGGATTATATATCTTCTTTGGTGAGTCATCTACATTGTTCATATTGCATTCAAGGGTTTCATCCTAAGACAATTGGGTAGAATTTCCTTTACATTCTCTTAGATCTTAATCTTAGACACACTTAAGATTGATATTGCACACACAATTACAATGTTTCAGATCTTTATTCATCATCAAAGGTTTAATTACCAATAAGGGGTTTGACCAAGGAAAATTTTCCCTATCCACCAACAAGATACAAAATTTTGTTTGTAGGTTATAGGCAGATCCGGATTTAAAAACAATAATTTCAAGGTGCAAAGGAGAAGAGAAGACCTACCCAATTTCAGAGATTTCTGAAAATTCCTAGCAGGGCCCATTCACCTTTAAGGGCAAATGAGTCCCTGTTAAGGGTTGAAAGGTAGAAAATTCCAAACGTTGCAAGCTTTTGTTTTCAGTCCATTGTTCCTCAAATAGGCCTACCAAGACCCATTTTCCTTTGGTGGTGAATGAGTCCCTGTTAGCTTCATAGAAAAGTATGTTATCACAAGGTGCATTGCATTCTTTCCTTCTTATTTCCCCAAAAAAGTTGCAACTTCCTTCTGATTTGTGTTTAATTTATGCATTTTGTGTGTTAGATCTAGGATTAGGGTTTTTTCATTAGCTTAATTCCTTCTCCTCAAGTTAAGGTCTAGCTCACCACCCTGTCCTTGTATAAAGGAATATTGTAAGATCCCTCAATCTTGATTCAATACACCTCTTGGGTTGATAGTTGTTTCAAGATTCTTGGATCTCATATTTTGAATGAAACACCCAATATAAAAAAAATTGAATTGGGGACATTCTTCTCATCCCTCTCTTTTTCTATGTTTCATTTTGGTGAATTCGACCCCTTTTTGAGCATCTTAGTTTCTAATTTGGAGTGGAATTAAATCATAGACTCCTAGCTTGCATTAGGTTTGCATTAAATTCTAGGGTTTCATTGTTTTGCATTAGTGAACATTACATGTTTGCATTGCTTATATTCATTAAAAATCCAAAAAAAGGTGTTTAAATTTCATTTAGTTTTCAATTTTGTTCACATTGCGATCATCATTAAAGCATTTAGATTCAAATTGCATCATAGATTTGCTAATTTTAGTCATCATTCAATCATAGAAAAACTTGCATTTAGAGACCTTATACTGGAAAATTTGTTACAACATTCAATGTCACAGATCTGAGACAACTTATATACACAAAGACAACTTAGAGAAACTGAAATAAAACTCAAAAAACCCTAAAACTAGGACCCATCCACCTTTAGTGGTGAATGAGTCCCAAGATACCCTAATTGGAAGGATTTCTTGACATGTTTTGGTGTTTCAAGTGCCTTTATGATCTATGTAAGTACTTGCACCATGACCCATTCACCTTTAGTGGTGAATGAATCCCTATACAACTTTTGACAGCAAAATTTTTGAGTTTCTTTTGGTCTTGGATAAACATTTCTACCTTTGTTCTAAAATCTAAAAAGTGTTGATTTGAAACAGATTGTTCTTAAATGCAATTTCTTATTTATTTAGATAGATCTAGCAACATTGGGAAAAATAATTTCTTGCATTTTCAGTTATAAATAGCATTAGAATTCTACATTTTCAGCATTTTTGCATCAGTAGACATCTTCAATTACATTTGGAATTCATTAGAAAACAAAATAAAAATTAAAAAAAACATCAAATGAGACCTGTAGAGAAAGTAAAATGATGAAAAGTTTTCTTTTAAAGGTTCACTTGCCCTCCAAGCCTTTCAGTAACGATGAATTTGACATGTTAGATGAAGCCCTTGAGGATTTCATCTCACAAGTTTCATCTACTAATGCTTGTCATGACAAACCAAAATGCAAAGACGTTAATACCATCACACCAAAACTCATAATTTAGTCCCCTTACAAAAACCACAAGTTCAAAACAATCTTGTGCTCATCCTTGAACCATCGAAAGATAAGACTTCATTTGAAAATGGTAATAATTCACAACAAAATAATTATAAAACCGTTGCACATACCTACAATACAAGAAATAATATAGGCAATAACAACAACCTTTTGTTTCATTATTATTACCATTTCCTAATCCTATTTTTCCTAGTGCTCCTCACTTTTTGACAAACAATGGAAATGAATATAACCTTGTTGAACACCTTAAGAACACTCATGCTAAGATTTTTGTATGCGAGTTACTTCAAGTATCACCTAGTTATCAGGGCATACTTCAATAGGCCTTGCAACACGTTATGGTTCCTTCTAACAATAATTCAAATGATCTAGCAACACTAATCCAATAGATGAACAAAATTAATTTGGACAGTATTTCACCAGAGTGAGTTATCTCCCTTGAAAATTCAGAAGAAGTATGAAGCTTTCAACATAGTAGTCCACATTGGTCAAATTATGATAAAATGAACTCTTGTTGACAATTCTTCAACCCTAAATATGTCTAGTATGAGCCTTGTGAAAAGACTTAGGACATGAGAAAAAGTGATATTAAACCCTATTCTTTATCTATTCAAGGATTTATCAACATAGGAAAATAATTGCTTGGAGTTATCACATTACCTATCGGAATTGGGGAAGTAACATTAAAAAATCCAGCCCACATTATGCCTGATGATCTTTCTTATAATCTCCTTTTAGGGAGATCGTGGATTCATAAAATGAATGGTGTGCCTTCCACTCTACATCAGATCATGAAGTATGTCTATAACAACAAATTTAACACACTAAAAGATGATCCTGAACCTGAAAGTTGTTTGATGGCCGAAAGAGATGAATGAAACCCTTTGGAAGCATTGGAATCCTATACAACGCAAATAGTATCAGAAGAAGAAAAAGAACAAGAAACAGACATTGAAGAACTTACTAAGTTATTGGAAGATGATTGGGGATCCTTGGATTTCAAACCGACATTATGGGAGAATACAAGATAGCAAAAAAAGGCAAGGAAAAGAAAAAGCAACCAATGGTAATGTCAACACAAATTTCACAAGACATCTCACAACCATGTACCTCATCTACTTCGGATGAAAACACAATCTACATGATTTTTTTTGATGAGATAGATTATCAACAACCACCAAACCTAAAAGGAATGGAAAGAATTTATGGGAGAGGTTATGACCTCATGAAACAACTTGGGTATAACAGAAAAGGATGTTGGAAGAAAGAGCAAGGAATTTGTATCCCTATCAAGCCAAACACACAAGAAACAAAAAGTGGTTTGGTATATTACCCTTCTAAGATAACACAAGAAAAAAAGCGACCTTCACTCAACATCAACACTATCATATGTAATTCTAGCAAGCCAACACTCACCTTGAAGCATCTTGAATTGCTCGACATGAATTCTAATGTATCTTTGGAATACTTTGAGGATAATGAATCTTTAAAAGAAATTCTAGGAGTCTATAATGAATCATTCACCCTCCCATAAGGAAATGGTTCACATGTGCATTGGTTAGTACACAACAAGTTGATGAAGACAATGGAAACAATGAAAACATCAAAGACAAATAGGAATATGATCCTAAAAAATCAAAACCAAAAGCACTTTCTTTGGGAGATACATTCAACATACCAATGGATATCAACAATGAGTAGAAAATAATTTGAAAGTAGAGAAACGTCTTCATGAAGACGAACAAGAAGATCATACAACCTTACTTCATGACTTTCCCTAACTATTTGCTTGGACTTACTAAGACATGCTAGGAATTGATGCTAAGATTGTAACACAACATAATCCCTACAAGATGCTAAACCAATGCGACAAAAAATACGAAAAATGAATCCTAAGATAGACCTATAGGTCAAAACTGAAATTGAAAACTTCTTGACATCATATTCATCCAACCTATTGATTATTCTCCATAGATCTT
The DNA here is from genome assembly GCA_007115665.2 of Sequoiadendron giganteum. NCBI lineage: Eukaryota > Viridiplantae > Streptophyta > Pinopsida > Cupressales > Cupressaceae > Sequoiadendron > Sequoiadendron giganteum. The sequence goes on from CM021100.1 coordinate 181,259,110, forward strand.
GAATATTGTTGTAGTTGTGAAACATGAAAATTGTATTAGGATGTGTTTGGATTTTAGAGACTTGAATAAAACATCCTTAAATGATGACTTTCCCCTTCCTAATATCAATATGATAGTGGACTCGATTGCAAGACATGTTTTTTTGTCAATGGATGGATTTGTTGATATAATCAAATCTTTATCAACCCTCAAGACCAATACAAGATAACATTCACCACCATTTGGGGAAATTTTTATTGGGTATTCATGCCTTTGGGATTGAAAAACACAGGTGCAACATATCACCAAGCAATGATATTAACATTTCATGACTACATACACAAAATTTTGGAAGATTATGTTGATGACATTCTAGCCAAATCCTTAACTCAACAAGACCATCTAAATATTCTTCGTAAAATCTTTGAGTGAATGAGAAAGTATAACATGAGATTGAACCCGAAGAAGTGTGTCTTTGGTGTAGATAGTATAAATTTTTTAGGTTTTATTGTATCTCACAGAGGCATTGAGGTGGACACGAAGAAAATTGATGCTATAGTTAGCATGCCACCTACTAGAAACATATCTCATTTGTGTACGTTACAAGGATGAGTTCAAGCTATACACTGTTTTGTATCTTCCTTTGTGGATAAAACATTACCATTCACACAACTCCTTAAGAAATATGTTCATTTTGACTGGAATGAAGATTGTAAACGGGTGTTTGAGAGTTTGAAATATTATCTTGTTACTCCACCTGTTTTACGACCCACTATGCAACACAAGCCATTTATACTCTATACAGCAACATCAGCCCATGCTCTGGCACCACTGTTGGCTCAAAAAATATGATAATGGTAAAGAACATCATGTTTATTACATTAGCCAAAATTTGATTGACTATAAAACATGTTACACAACCATAGAAAAACAATGTTTGGCTCTTGTGTTTTATACTAGTAAACTGGGACATTATTTATTGAACATTGAAATCCATGTTATGACAAAGTTTGATCCTTTAAAACATTTCTTTACCAAAACAAATTTGTCAGTGTGCTTAGGTAAGTGGGCTATGTTGTTAACTGAGTTTGACCTTAAGTTTGTTTCACAAAAAAAATTAACGGACAAGCCTTAACCGATCAATTAGCTGATGCTCCCTCTCCTCTAGAATTTCCCAACATAGACTCATTCCCATATGAAAATGTGTTGACTATACGAAAAAAAAAAAACATGGGAATTATACTTCGAGTGTTCTAAGTGTAGAACAGGCTCAGGGGCAGGATTTATCTTAATTCCTCCTTCACGTAAGCCTATTTCCTTATCTTTCTGTCTAAACTTCCTATGTAACAATAACACTACAAAATACAAAACTTTAATAGCTAGCATACGTGTTGCGTTAGTGTTGAAAGTCAAAAACATTTCTATATTTAGGAATTCACTTTTAATCATTAAACAAATAAATGGTGTGTATCAAGAAAATCATGATAAAATTTTTTGATATAGAGATCTTATAATGATATTATTAAACAAGTTTAAATCTTATACGATAGACAACATCCCACAAAAGGATAATAGGAATGCAGATGCAATGGCAATCGCTGCTTCTCTTGTATCTCTCGATGATCCACTTGTTGACTTCACATTTAAAGTCCAAACGATATCAAAACCATTGATAGATGATGAGAGAAAAGAAGTGTTATCAATTTATGCTAATATTTCTAGTGAATGGTTTACACCTATAATAAAATAATTGAAAGATCCAATACCTTTCTTGAACCTACAACTAAGAACACTCAAGATTGTATGTGAAATCTCACATCCAAATATATAATCTTAGCCGACATTATTTATAGAAGATCATTTAATGGCTTTTTACTTTGATGCCTTAAGTAATCCAAAATATCCATAGCACTTGAACAAGGGCATGTAGGTGCTTGTGGGGACCGTCATTTCAGAGGAAGATCTCTAGTTCAAAAGTTAATTCACATGGGATATTATTGGAGATACATGGAACAAGATTGTTTTGAGTACATGAAAAAGTGTCATAAATGTTAGGAACATAACAATTTGATTCACGCCCCTGCCTCTGAACTTCATGCTCAAGTTCCTATTTTTCAATTCCCGATTTGGGGCTTGGACCTTATTGGGAAAATATCACCACCTTCTTCCGCCAGACATACCTTTATCATTACTGCCATCGATTACTTCATGAAATGGGTAGAAGTTGTCCCTCTGCATTCCACAACTGTTGATGCAATATGTCATTTCATATTGGAACATATTATTTCTTGCTTCGGTCTACCTTCCACATTAGTTTCAGATAACAGAACTCCATTCAAAAAAATGATGTGAATAAATTCTTGGAAACATTCTATATTCAACATTGCCTTTCAACAACCTATTATCTACAATCAAATGGACAAGAAAAAGAAACTAATAAGACTATTGAACAAGTTATGCAAAAGACAGTGAGAAAACACAACAAATATTGGCATACACAATTAACCTATGCATTATGGGCTTATTGTACGAGCGTTAGAACATCCACTAGAAATACTTCATAGAACCTGGTCTATGGTGTTGAAACAATAATGCCTTTAGAGTTAGAAATTCCATCCTTAATAATTTCTCTTAAAGGGATCATTGATGACAATACCTACAAAGAAAAATGCTTACATCAGCTTGAAATGCTCGATGAATAACATATTAATTCTTTCGAACACTTACAAGATTACTCTAAAAGAATGCAACGTGGTTATAATGGTAATATCATTCCTCATGAATTTAGTCAAGGCAATCTAGTGTTATACGAAAAACCAGCAAAATATCAATTCTCTCCCAAATGGAAAAGGAAAGTTTAGACCTAACTGGTTAGGCCCTTACATTATTAAAGAAAAGTATGGATCTGGAGCTTATACATTAACTGAAATGGATGGTACATCTCTAAAAGACCCTATAAATGTTGTGCATTTGCATCGATATTACATCTAGCAATTCTTTTTTTGAATGGTATATTAGAGTAATGTTGTTAGGTGAAGTATATATATTCTATTTTATCTCACATTACTTTCTTCTTTGATACATAATAACAAGTGTGTATCTTAGATTCTAGGGTAATGAATCAAATATTACGTTAGTCACCATACTATTCAAAACTTAGGGTGTTTTGTTAATTTAAATCCTTACACATGAATTTAAAACCATTAAATCATAAGTGTATTTAAGTTAACATAGCATCTCTTAATCAAAATGTAGTATCTAACATAAACTATGAATGGTTTAATTAGATCACATTAAATCATGGAGACATTTATTAAATATTCTTGTAAACAATATTTGATAAATCACATTAACATTTAATCCAACACAACATCATAAACAAAAATGCTCATATATATATAGATAGTCATCAAAAAAATTGCATACATATGCATCGATGAGCACAATGCTAGTAGGGTGACCTGTGACTGCTTGACCCCTCTGGGGCTGGTGACCTCCACAAACGTCATGAGACAGTAGTGTGAGATCGCAAATCTGATCGAGCCTCTCTATAGAATATCTAGCATCCTTAATGCCCTAGCCTCCTACATGAGAAACTCAACATTCTCTCGATCTATACGGTCCCTTTCTACCTATATCCTTGCAACCTCCTCCCACAACCTTAAGATCTCTGCCCGTAGGTCACTCTCCACCCTACTGTCGATAGTACCTAGAGAAGCCAAAACCACTGTAAGTTGTGGATGGAGCTCATCAGAATGACTAGTGGCCCTCTCATCTAGGCCATACCCAATCTCGCCAAAGACTCAAAAATATCTCCATGTGAATCCACCAAAGGTGGGGGCACGTACTCCTCAAGGACATCATCCTCGGGACGTAGCAGAGGCACTAGTGTTGTGGTCGCTCGTTGATAAAGATCACACTATTCTTGTGTAGATCCTAGAAAATTCTCCAAATCATAAAGAACATCATTAAACATCGTAATAATATATAAAGAAAGTGCATAAAAGATATATATGGGTATGTGCAAGATCATCATGGAAAAACCAGGCCCTTAAGTTGCAATAAAAAGATAGAAAATCAGAGTTAGACAACTTGATGTAAAAATTTGAATAAGTTATCTATATTATTTCAAAAAAATGTAAAAAAAGAATCTGTAGAAAATTGAATGTAGTTTCTAAACTTATAGACCTTTATTTAAAAAAAATAAAATCTATTTGGTGAAAATTTGAAATTTCAATGCAGTAGTATTTAAATTTCAGTGTAAAAATAAGAAGTAGGTGTCTGTCTGACCAACCTAACCACAATAAAATGATAATATTTTTTTATAATATTTTAGATATAAGTAGAGGACTCATGTCCCGATGTGATACATATTTTTTTATAATTTTTTTCCAAGTAAATAATTAATCTTGATTTTTTTATTACAACTTAAAAAATATATAAAAACTCATCTGTCTAACCACCTTAACTTGGTCAAAAATTCATGAAATTCAATTATTATTATTTTAATCCTATAGTATGTGAAGCATAGAATGTGGCGCATATTTCATATTCAAAAAATGTGATACCATTTGAAAGTTATAGATGTTTTTCAATCAGCCTATCAATGAGGACATTATTCGTAATTCTAATAGAAAACAAATAATAATTATTTATTAAATTCAAAGTAAATCACAATTTATATGGTGGAAAGCTGAGAATATCCTCTAAAAACCCTTTTCGTTTCATCAATTTTGGGTAAAATAAAAGTCGTCAGCCACATGGGCCATCATATGGCTTACATATCGCCAGTTTTTGGCCCATCATGATCCTGCACATACCCATATACATGACAAAATAACATAAATCATCCAAATATCACCTGGATCACCGATCTACCAATCGGGGTATGCCTATACGATGGTGGTCCCTCCCTGTTGCTGATGATGTGGATGGTTTGCTACCACTAGCCTCCTTGTGCTCGTGTGTATGGAACTCTGACCTGATGGAAACATGTGGCCTTGTTGATCTAATAAGGGGTATCTCTGCACTATCAAAAGTAGTTGGATCCTCCTTTGTCTCAGTAGTGTACTCGCTCATGGGCTGGGTATCATCATCACCCTCATCAACCTGCTCCTCCTCCTCCTCCTCATCTACATCTACAAGGATTTTGGGTGTTGCAACATCATCATACATGGTTTCATATATTTGATCATCATCTTTGTCCCCTCTGTGACCTGGAAGAGGTCTGACAAAACCCACAGGGTGATGTAAAGGGAACACGAGCACTAGCCTAGCTATACAACACTACTCGTAGGACTAAGTGGTACTTGTGTCATCAACCTCAAAGTCTAGGGGAGGATCGAAGTTCTCTTCATTTGAATCACTAAAGTATACATCATCCCTTGAGATACGACGGTCATCCCCAAGACCGACAGCACTACATGTTGATCATCAGAATGATGGCCTAGAATGTGGAGCTACCTAGGAATGCTCGAACTATCTAATCACATGATCATAATAAAATGGTCTGATCACATAGTCATGTCGACCCAGAAGAAACTAATCCATAGTTTGCGCATCTCATGTCGGCGATCTGCCCATTGTGGTATCCACTGATAGGGCCTCTAGTAGATATCATCTTCATCTAGCTAGTCAAAGGTAATCCTCTAGTGTAATAAATGTCCCTCCTACCAAAGTCATCTAAGTGGGTAGCTGAAAACCCTTGGCTCACCTATGGATGTTGTAAGAGGAAATCCAGTGGGCCTAGTACATCTAATGTGCTCAAAGCACTAGATCTATAGCAAAGTATAATGTACAATGCTCTAAAGCTCTCAGAAGGAAAAGTAACTGAGATCATAGTATAAATGTGTGAGCATGCTACGACCCCCAAATAAATGGTTTGTTGCTCCTCCATCCCTCTGATAATATGAACTAAGTCATTATTTAAGTGTGCCCCTTGACTATCTGGAACCCATGTAAGCACTATGGTAATAATCATAATATGCCACAAGAGTGGTGATCATGTGTTTAGGAGCCATTTAAGCTCCAAACAAGGTCCAACACTCGAGCGTCAAATAGGCCAATGTAGAAAATAAAGAATATAATCTCTCATCTGTGTGAATGATCTATCAATATCTAGTCGAACATGCTTGCCATGAATAGGGATACATAAGATGCAGTGAACGTCCTCTAAAGTGATGGTCATCTCCCTCGTGGGAAGATGGAAGGTAAAAGTGTATGCATCCCATATCTCTGCTAAGGCCAGTAGCATGCCACCATGGTACCTCATAGGTGGCATGAGGTACACCCAAAATAAACCAACCTCCTGTAATAATTGAATGTACCCCTCCAAAATCCAAGTCACTGACTCTCGAAGGAAGAAGAACTGCCTCCCACTGAGATGTTGTCTGGCTCAAGGGGCACCTAACAGACAAAAATTACTTAAAATAAGTCCTAAAATAATCAATCAACATCACTAGAGTTGTTCTAAGATTTTTTTCAGACAAAATGGACACCTAGACCATTTCTGGACGGAGACCTGGGACACTGTAGCTATTCTGGGACACTTTGCACCAAAGTGGGACACCTTGTGCCAAAGTGGGACACCTTGCGCCAAAGTGGGACACCTTGAGACAAAGTGGGAAACTTTGTGACAATCTATTCTATGGTCATAAAATTACTCAAATTACATGAAAAAGTATAATATAAGTACAAAAAAGAAGGAAACACAAAGAAAAATTCACTCACCATATGTCAAAGGATGCCCCGCATTCCATCGTCGTGAACTAGGTCCAATCTCGGAGGCTTGTAGGCCTTGTGGCTTGGAATCTTCACTCACTTTGCACTAATGTAAATTTGCAACAAGGTAAATGTCAAATTAATAGTGAAATGAGTCATTTTCAAACGTATATAGTAAAACCCTAGTAAATAAAGCTTACTCATTTAAAAGGGAAAGTTCATTAAAATCAACATATTTGGGGCTAGAGGACTTTGTTTGTGACGTCGTTTGTTGCATTGGATTTGTAAATCCACTCCTGTTCTCATCAACAATCTATCATTATATGGTATGGTACTTGGAAATACCCTATGATATGACTTGGGCAGTTCAATGTGGCTTCATGCTCACCCTGATTCCACCTCCATAAAGCAAGTAGAATCAGGGGGGCATACATCTACCCTCGAATTCAATTCTTCGTAGAAGTTTGATAAGAGGATTTTTGAATGACTAACGAATATGTGTTGCGGGATGCGGTTCCTAACATTATGGTTTTTTAGGTAACTACAGCAGGGGCTTCATTCTCCCTAATGAATCCATATGAGTATCATTTTTCTTAGCAATTATTTCCTTTAGCTTGCTTATTCACATATTATCATATAGCAACTAAAGTGGGGGCTAAACGTAGTGTCAAAAAATTTAATCCTTTTTCATACTTTATTTGAAATAATTGACACATAATTAACTTAATTATGCTTTAGAGTGGTGTTGTAAGGTGTTGTACACATTCATGCCTCTCTATGGCCCTTATTTAATTAAACTATATTTAAATTTTACCTTTTAAAAAAGTGTTGTAAAGTGTTTAAGATGTTTTCACACTTTTCTAAGGTATATTATTTTAATTAAGCCAACTGGAACACTCTTGTACTTAAATTGAGCCTTATTTATGGTGTAGTAAAGTGTTTAAACACACTTTCACATATATCTAGGGTGTTATTAATTAATTGTGGTTAATTAGACTTAATTTCCCCTTTCAATTCAAATTCAATCCCTCTAAATTGCATTTTTTGAGAGATCAATCCCAACACCTAGTAATTAAATAATATAACCTTGAATTTGGCAAGTTCTAGGTCCTGGAAATTGGATCCAGGAGCTATTTTACACTAAGGGTGAATTGGTCCTCCCTCAACAAGACCCCACTTTATTTGCATATTTCAATTGGGTTTTTTATCTTCTTTTGACTCCCCAGAGCAAGGTCCTAGAAAGTGTGCTAAGGCCCATTCGCCCTACGTGGTGAATGGGCCCTCCCTTAACAAGGACCCTCTTTTTGAATTTCATTCTAGAAGGATTTTAATTTATTTTATTTCCAGATCTGAGGCCGGCTTGAAATATTTGAATTTCGGGGTTAATTCTTTAATTTAGTATAAATACAAGATTTTTTACATAATTTCACCTAAGAGAGAAAACTAGAGAAAGATTATAAGAAATAAAGAGACAAACAACTTTCACGAGACAAAGAATTCAAGAAAAAGTGAAGTTTGGAGCAATCTTTCAAGATCTTCAAGCTCATTTTGTGTTCAAGATCAAACATTAGTGAAGGTTGATGATAGATGCCTATAAAGAATCATGAAAGATTCTAGGTGTTGGGAGATGCACAAGTCATACAACCAAACCTAAGGACATATTTTCTAAGTAATTCCATCTTCTATAATCATCCTATTTGTAGCCTACAGGAGGTATTTTCAAATTTTATATTCATTAGAGGCATTAGATATCTTCTTTGGTGTTCCATCTACATTGTTCATATTGCATTCAAGGGTTTTATCCTAACACAATTGGGTAGAATTGCCTTTACATTCTCTTAGATCTTAATCTTAGACACACTTAATATTGAGATTGCACATACAATTACATGTTTCAGATCTTTATTCATCATCAAAGGTTTAATTACCAACAAGGGGTTTGACTAAGGCAAACCCTTATCCACCAACAAGATACCAATTTTTTTTTACATAGGTTATAGGCATATCTGGATTCAGAAACAGGAATTTCAAGGTGCAAAGGAGAAGAGAAGACCTGAAAGTTGCAACCCAGATTCAAAGATTTTTGAAAAGTCCTAGCATGACCCATTCGCCTTTAAGGGTCAATGAGTCCCTGTTAAGGGCTAAAAGGCAACATATTCCAAACATTGCAAGCTTCTATTTTCAATTCATTGTTCCCCAAATAGGCCTACCAGAACTCATTCACCTTTGGTGTTGAATGAGTCCCCGTTAGCTTCATAGAAAATTCTATTATCACTAGGTGCACTACATTCTTGCCTTCTGATTTCCCTAGAAATTTTTTAGCTTCCTTCTGATTTACATTTAATTTATGCATTTTGTGTGTTAGATCTAGGATTAAGGTTTGTTCATTAGCTTAATTCCTTCTCCTCAAGTTAAGATCTATCTCACCACCCCATCCTTGTATAAAGGAAATATTATAAGATCCCTGAATCTTGATTCAATTCACCTCTTGGGTTGATAGTTGTTTCAAGATTCTTGGATCTCATCTTTTGAATGAAACACCCAATATAGAAAAAGGTGGATTGGGTACATTCTTCTCATCCCTCTCTTTTTCTATGTTTCACTAAAATAATTGACAATGTTTAGATCTGAAATTTGAATTTCAAAAGTCCAAGGTATAGACTCACAAGTGTAGAAGTGACTTGGCTCAATTCTGCACATATATCAAATCCATTCTAGGGTGGTGAGTGGATCATCTAGGGGCTAGGATAAAATGTATTGGAATGACTAACAATGAGATCAAGATATGATGATATCATGAGTTGAATTCACAAAAAAATATGTCACTTGTAAGCTAGTTAAATTTTTATTTAGGAAAGTCCAATCAAAGCAACCACAAAACATAAGAGAATAGGGTATATTATATAATTTATACCATTAAATTTTTCTTCACTTTGATGTGCATGTGAGCTACAATGTGCAAGCATGTCAAAGTAAGAAAATATAGTCAACATATAAATTAATGTTGTTTTACCCTCATAGGATATGGATCCATGTAAAATAAGATAGACCTTTCTTGATTTGTTCTTTCATTGATTTCCTTGATGGGAATTTAAAAATTATAAAAATATGCAATATGTTACAAAATCTATTGAACATATTTTAAATAAACACTAAGTATAATTTTATGAAAAAAAAATCCTTGAAAATGTTAAAATCAAAGAGGAAAAAGGTAGGAGAGTATTACTAACATAGAAAGTAATAGTTTTTTTAAATACACGTATAAGATTCCATTGAGTAGATAGATTGGAAAATATCCTCTCAATCGAGAAGGATCAAGATCTAGTCATTGCAAAATATAGCTTACAAAAAAACACTAGTGACACACATGCCCCTCCAATTAGTTGCATACAAAAGGTGCAAGGAACTAGAGGAGAGGATAAAAATATATAATCATGATAAATAATGTAAAATATATAAGATATCATTGTTTAATATTTAATCATGTTATGTCATAGAAAAGATATCATCATGAAATCACATATAAAACGGGAAAAGTAAGATGTCCCCAATGTGGAAAATGACAAGAAATGGATAGCCATAAGTTCTATATAATTGTAATGAAATTATAGTTAGAATGTAAGAATTTAATATATGAGTATGATAAGAATCAAAAGTATAATAAATAAAAAATTATAAGATACAAGCATGAAAAATATTGTGAACATGAAATCATAAGATAGAGGCATGAAATTGATCATAAACATGGAATAATTTAATATAGATGCTTGAAATGGATCATAAACATAGAATTGTGACTATGATAAGAATAATAAAGAGGGTATCATAGCAAACATGAGGCCATCATAACAATTATTTGACATAGGATGATACAAGCATTGAGGTGGAAGAAAAATCTGTGCATAAAAATAATATATTTCTTTTTATTTTTTTCTAGGTATTTTACTAGTGTTTTAGGTGTGAAGTAATGGCATCTTTGAGGCACCACATATCATTGCACTCATATTTTTAAGGTTTAGGACTTTATATTTGCAATCATAGGAATACTTTGGTAATCAAAATTATTGCAAGTCACCACTATTGATTATTTGTGGTTATAGTTGGAATCATGGAATGTATTATTTATCTAGAACCTTCTATTTTATTTTCATGTATTATTGATCATTATTGATCACGACATATATGTTATTCACCTTAAGAAATTAATCATGACCAGTTTCAAGAAATTACCATATAACAATAACTTTTTTGATAAATATGGTAAGTATTTTGAATGTGTCGATTATCAATATTACTTAGTTTACTATAGGTATCATAGAATTTATATATGGAACCATATTATATTTGGAGACTTATAGTTCATTGTCCAAGATGATTTTTTTTACTAATGAATATACATGCTAATATGCAAGGGTGAGGCATGTTGATGGAAAAATCGACACAACAACATGTAGGAAAGATGCAATTACCTTGTATCTCTCCTAAAAAAGACAAGCGGTCATTAAATCAATCATCTTCCAAGGTCCTAGGTGCTGGGTCACAACGTTGTTGTTTTGTTGAGAAGTCAATATGGTTGTAATATTCAAGGGGCCTGTTGGTTAAAAGGTAAAGAAACCGAGTATTTCAAAGATCTAAAATAATAGTAGATTTTAAATAAATAACAAAAGATCTATCTCAAGGGTTTTAGAACATAAAATGTGAGTGACTATCATTCCTTAATTTAGACATACAATTCTGTAATATGATTTTAAAGTAAAACACATGAATGAAACAACTCATAAATTTTTTATACAATTATATTCATTCACACTGCAAATTTAATAAGCATATTTCCAATTCGTTGATCAAAATTAATTCCATACAAGATATATTCAATTAACTCATCACAAATTTATAAATCAATAAATAACAAGAAAATACCATTCAGAATGATATTAGATATGTTTTTAAATTTAAATCCTTCTATTGATTCTTTATTCAAATAAGTAGCAATTACACTCAACATGATCCAATGGTGCACGAAAAACCATTGTCTTTGATTATCACCACTAAAACTAAGAAACTTCAAAAAATTAACTAGTTACTTCAAAAAAATTATAACATTGTTCTTTCCTAAGGATTGTAAATCTGGCTTCAATTTTCCCACCTTTACAATGAGGAGAATCATACAATATATAGAAAATTATAACATAAAAATCTCCTTCCAAAAATCCTAGATCCTAAAACGTAGGGTGCCCAAGTTTCAGATCCACCATTATAGGAATTTTTGGGCAGCACTGGAGTGATCACTTGTTCCAAAAATGAATGCATGGGAGAGGGTTGCCTTCTTCTTAGCTTGCTTGAGATTATATCTATTTCAACTATAGTTCCCTTCTATTTTGTAGGAATTGCTCCAGAAGTTGTATCTTTGACTTGATTATGGTCAAAACAACATATTCCTTTTCCAAAATTTGAACTTCACTTCGTCTATATCTACTTGTATTCTTTATAATTAGCTAGTACCTATGCTAGTACTTCTTCAATAGGTCCATCTAGCCAATCAAGCTTGAAATTTTTCTTTCCAAATCTGTCTGTAAACATTGCGACAATCTCCTTAAATTTGTTGATATCACCCATAACATGATGAGTGTCAAATTTTATGCCCATTAACCTATTAAGGATATTATCTTCATCATCTTTAGTACTTATCATTCTTTCTAACCTGTTGTTTTAGACATCTTTTATAGTTTGCAACTCCTAGTTTACCATCAAACAACAAATCCTGAGTAGTGATAGCAGTAACAATCTCCCCAAATAATACCGTTTATCGACAGATTTCCTATTGCAACCTAAATATTATCCTCTATTCTACCATCATTTCCATCCCGAATAATATTACCTTACTACATTTATCTACATAACCTGTACTCTCATCTTCTAGAATCCCTTCTTTATTGATCTCATCTACACTTAATTTGTTCATCTCCTTCAGTTTTCTCAAATAATTGATACTTTTCCTCCTCATCCCACATGTTCTTTGCATATGATTCTATCTGCTCTACCAATGAACATGCTTCCTTGTAGGAATTGTACCCAGTGGTAAGAAGTACATCCATTTCATCCTTTAACTAATCAAAAAATGTATCAAACATGCAAGCATTCCTCTTTATGCCCGTGAGATCTTCAACTTCTTTCCTACTTATCAATACTAGTACCTCAGATGAAGACAAATTTTCTGATATGGGAGAGGTGAGATCTTTAATGAACCTCTTCATTTTTTCAACCCACACCTTCAACTAATAATTTTCTTTCTTATCCTTCTCCATTCAAAATTTACCTAAGCTGGCTACCAGGTCAAGTAATGACATATGTTGGTTGCAAGTCTAGTTACCCAAATTAACAATTGTTAGTTGGTAATCCGATGCTTGGATCTCATGATCATCTTTGTCTTCTATTGGTGTTGCTATTTCCGCTACTATTTCCCTTGCCTCATTCATTGTGGTCGAGTGTAGTGTCGAGAAATATCATCGGTGACATTTTCACACTTGTTCGGGCCCTCCTTGTAAAATTGAGCCTAATGATTCCTTGACTTAGTTTTATAATGTGTTTAACATACTCACATTAGGTCTTGGGCCCTTGTGAACTAATGAACATAAATGGTACCTTGCTAAAGTGTTGTGAAGTCTTGTAACACTTTCACACTTTTCTAAGGTTTATTAATTAATTGAACCTAATAAACCTCTTTTTAATCAAAATAAACTTTAATCCTGCCTTATTTGAAGTTTTGTAAAGTGTTGTAACACACTTTCACACTATTCTAGGGTTGTCTTTATTAATTGGACTTTCTTATGCTTTAATTGGCCTTATTTTGCATCCACAAGCCTCATTTAATGTATCTTTTCAAGGATAATCCTGACACAAATCAATAGCCAATCATAATTCAAGTGTTTTGGGTTGAATGGCCCTAGGTTTAGTGACATGGGACTCATTCGCCACCTTGGGTGAATGAGTCCTACCTAGATTTTTGGGTCCCAAACCTGGTTTCACACCTTTCCAAGCATTTTTAAAAAATGGTCCCATAAATTATGCCTAATGGGATTCCACCTTGGGAAAATGAGTCCCATGTGGCCATAAATTAAAACTAATTCAAAATTTTGGCAAGATTTTATCCTCCTAGATCTGATGTCGGCTTGTAGTGTTGTAATTTCAGGAATTATTGCATAATTAATTATAAATACAATTTTATTTCACTCATTTTACACCTGGAAAGTTGAATGAGCATCCTAATAGAAAATTTGAGTTCACAAGAGCATTCAAGAGTCTTTAAGAGCTTATCATCAAGAATTTTAGAGCATTCTTCAAGCATCATGTCAAATATTTCATGCATCATGTTTTTTTTTGAGCTACCATTTGTAATGTAGGGTTTTATGATTCAAGCTAGCATTTCATTCAAGATCTATCACCTTCAAGCAAGAGTCAAGATCTAGATCCATTGGAGCCATTTCATATATGTTTACAAAAATTCATTACTATGGTTTGGTGAGTTGTAACATCTTATTTTGTTCATTCATCATTCTCCATTCCTATTTCATTTTATTTCAAGGTTTGATTACCAAAATGGGGTTTGACTAAGGCAAACCCCTATCCACTAACAAAAAAACATTTTCCCCTCTCTTTAGAGTGTGATTTGTAGGTTTAAATTGAAGACACATTGAGGAGAAAGCTTGAAGAAAGTTATCAAAGTACCTAGAAGTTAGCTTTAGGCATTAGAGAACACCTACAAGTTGATTTACAGGTATTCAGATATGAAAACCTGAAGAAGCGAATTGAGCAAACTGAGAAGAGAATATTCAGATCTTGAAGTTCCAGAAAACCCTAATTGGACTTGTTTGCCACTTCTGGCGAATGAGTCCTAGTTTAGGTCAAATTTTAGATTTTGGTAGATTCTGATACCCATTTGCCAAATTCTCATTCCTACACAGAAACCTAGATTTTGGATTGATTTGTCAAGCCTAGCGAATGAGTCTCAGTCAACATTAAAGTCAAAATTTTGAGCATTTCAGAGCTCCTTCCAGTCATCTCCAGATTCATAGGGGCACACATTCCATCCTGCAACTCTTTGTTTTATCTCATTTGCATTTTTAGGTCATTTAGTGAAGCATTGCATCATATTAGGGTTTAGCATTACATCTTGCATTTCATTTGTCTTTCCAAGTCTTAACTTGGTGGTGAACCCCTCATTAGTTTTCATTTGGCCTCTAGGAAAGCCCTATTGCAAGATCCCTTTCTCCTTTGCATTCACATCTCTAGGGCTTGTTCTTGAATGAGAGAGAATCAAGATTGTCATTCTAGGTCCTAAACCGTAGAAAACCATATAATTTTCCACCTTTCAAAGTGTATAATTCTCGACTTGTTTTTCAACTTCGTTGTCTTGACCTCTTTCATCATTTCTTCCCAAGTCAGAGGCTGAGCCACCACTTGTTGTCTTTTCTCTAAGTTTAGTTTCAACCAGGTAGGGGCTCCTATAGCTGTTGCCACTTGTTTCTCTTGGCGTGGAGGTTATTCTCCTCCTTTATCCAACTCTACCTGTAGCTACTGAGTTGTTGAGTGTACTTTTTCCTTCATCTGAATTGAAAATCTAGTGTCCCATTTTTTAGACTCACTATTGTGGACTTACCAAAATATTAATGATATTGAAGATAAATAGGAAAAACCAATTCTTTTGTATTTTTCTCAAATTATTTTCCCTCTAATGTGAATTCATGTATTAAATTTTCATTGTTTTAATAGTTAGGAAATACTGTAAACAATTAGAAAAATACTAGAGAAGATCCCTAGTATCCTTGAGAGCTATATCAAAGCAACTACATTGTAAGTATTACATTATAGTAGTCAAGATGTGGAGGCACACTCCATTCTGTAGGAGCTTTAATTCACACATTAACATTTTATAAGGTTAATGCTTGTGTTAATTGCATGGGCCAAGCAATTACTTCACAATTTTTTGAATTTTAACAAGCATATTGATATTACACATTTAGTTGATTGCACAAGTGTATAATTTTTTTTACAATACATGTAAAGTAAAACTTAAAATATTAAATATATCTATTTAACATCTACACAAGGTAATTTTTAAAGCATGTTGTTAATTAAAGCTCATTGTTGTAATGAATATCATTGTTATAGGTATTATGAACATGTTATTTGTAATAACATATTTCAAAGAATGGAAACATAAGCGGATTTAAATCCATGTTGAAGAAATATATATATTTTGATGTCCAATTTGAATGCACGTTCTCTCCAGAACATTCTTAATAATTGATAATGATTATTGCAAACAAACTCATAAAGTGAGGGAATATGCCAATACTCTTAAATTTAGGAAGAAAGTACACAAAACTCTCAGTAAGACTTTGAATTCACACAAAATTTAACACTCTTGATATAGTAAAATACTCGAAACATTGAACTTTATCAAAACAATAAAATAAAAATGATAATATAATATCAAAATTCAAGGTACAAAATAAATGTCATGGAATGGGATGACTCTCACCAATTATTTCAAACAAATGATAGCAATATCACAATCCTATACATGAAAACAATATCAAAATCATATACATGAAAAGTGAACTTGGTGTAAGTACCACACTAAATGAATGCATATTTAATAATGAGCATGATTGAGAAATATTTCCCGTCCTAAGCTTGGAGTTCAAGGTGTCTCATCCTTTGTAGAAGGTGGAGGTGGGGTGAAAAGAGGAAATGGTGGAAATGGGGAAGTGAAAGCGGGTAGAGGAGGAAAGCTAAGCTTGGGAAAAGGTGGAATAGAAGGAATATTTAGAGGAGGTGCATTAGGGAGGGGAGGAACGCTCAACTTGGGGAGAGGGGGTGTGCTAGGAAGAGGCGGAACACTTGATAGAGGAGGAACACTTGGTAGAGGAGGAACACTCAATTTAGGAAGAGTCGGTACACTTGGTAGAGGAGGAACACTCAACTTAGGGAGAGTTGGTACACTTGGTAGAGGAGGAGCAACAACATTTGGAATATTAAAGGGAGGTATAGTAGGAAGTGGAGGAACACTCACTTTGGGCAACGAGGGAATGCTAGGAAGAGGGGGGACAGAAAATTTGGGTAATGAAGGAATGCTAGGTAGAGGAGGAAAAGTGAACTTGGGCAGCGGAGGAATGCCTAGAAGAGGTGGTGGAGAGGATGTAGAATCTTGCAAAGCTCTTCGACGAGGAAGAGATGAAAAGATAGCCTCTTGTTTGGATACACGGCAGGATAATGGAGTAGACACATAGATGTGCATTCCATTGCGATCTGAAGACGTTAAGGCGAGCTGGGAAGAGGCAGTAATTGAGGGTATGTCACAGAATTCATGGGGGCTGCTGAGAAGTCCAACCGAGCATGACTTCCTGGGGTTAAGGTTTTGTATAATGGGAAGCTCCACCGTGAATTCTCCATCCTCGTTAGTTTCTCCTTCAACATAAACCATGCTATGGCTGCTCTTCCATTTCCTGTTGCTGTTGATGGTACACTCCACGGCAACCAAGGCACCTGCACCCCATTCCATTTCATCAATATCTTCCCATCATAAGACATCTAACACATAGACATTGCCAAAACTAATAAAGACGTGCCATCATTGATAATTAAACTACAGTGCATATTTACCTTGTAAGAAGAAGGCGGTTTCTGATAGTTGGGTGTCACAGAAAACAATACCCTTCACCACAACATTGTTAGGTTTCTGAATGACACCTTCATAGCTGCTAGCACGGGCAAAAGTTGAAGCAAACAGAATTATAATTCCCAACAGAAACATTGGTGCAAACTTAATGGTGTTTGACGCCATTTTTGTGTTCAGTGATTCATGCTACTCTTGAATTTTTGTCTCCTTTTTATAGCCTGGTCATCGGGGGTGTATGTGATAAAGTAGGTGATATAGTTGAACAAACACCTGGGTTTGCTATGATCGTGCTTGCTTATTTGTCTGTCTGTTGAATAACTCCTCCTAATCTCCACGTTGTCATCTCCTTTTTAACATAATTGATAATACTCTCCGCGTAAGGACAATTAGAATCAGCGACAGATATAGGCAAATTAAATTTTATTCTTCACGACTCTTAGGTTTGTATCTTGGTTGGTGAATGTTCATGTATTGTTCACAGCATTAAAAAGTAAAAAATAAATACAGCGAACTTTTTCTAGAATAGTCATATGCCAATTGTAATGAAAATAAAAAGTAAAATAAATACAACTAACTTTTTTTCTAAAACAGTCGCTAACCAATTGTAATGAAAATACAACTTTTCACAAGATTAAATAATTAATAAAAGTTTACAAATTATGAGTTGCAATTGTAATTAGCAATCACATCTTGGTGTGCAATGGGTACGTCGAAGAGATGTGAAAGTTTAATCATGATAAAAAATTGATCTAAGGTTTCAATGGAGAAGTAGTAGCTTCAAACCAACTATGTATTTATTTATAAGGATTGAAACACAATTGAAACAAAAACTTTGAATTAAAAAGATATTTAAGCTCCATTATTAATAGGCTTATGTAATGTTTCCGATAGGGAGAGAGGGAGAGAGGGAGAGAAAGAAATAGAGAGGTATAGAGGAAGAGGGGGAGGGAAAGGTAGAGAGCTATCGATAGTAGATAGAGTGATAGAGAGATAGAGACATAAGGAGATATAGAGAGGGGGAGCCCGAGAGAGGAAGAGGGAGAGAGAAATAGTGATAGACATAGAGAGACAAATAGAGAGAGATAGGATAGAGAGACAAATAGGGGGATAGGGAGGGAGTGAGGGAGTGAGAGATGGGGAGAGATAGAAGGGGGAGATAGAGAGAGGGAGGAAGAGAAAAAGAAAGAGATAGGTAGAAGGAGAGAGAGAAGAGGGGGGAGATAAAAGTTCAAAGTATAATTATTCTACAATAATTTATTTATTTATTGAACAAAAATTAACAACATCAATGCACATCATCTTTTCTAAATTAGACCTTTATATTTAAAAAATAATTTTTCTTTCAACAATTTTTCACAAATAAATGTTTTCTCCCTATTTAATTTAATTATAAAACAAATGTATCGATTATCCATTATTTAAATTTCATATTTATTAAAATAATGATAACGAAACAATTTTATCAGTACAAGAAAAATTTGGATGAAGAGCCACCTCAACAATATCATCTACTCCAAATTTCATAGTAGACAAAAAATGTGGAAATAAGGAGTTTCTTAGTCTCCATCTCTTGGAGAGGTAGAGACAACATATCCTACTAGATCACAATTGGTGGGAGCACAACCTCAACCATTCACAAAATGTCAGATATCAAGCTACATTATTTATAATTGTGTAGTGAATGAGTATGAGCAAGTAGAATAAACAAGGAATTTAAGAGAGTTTGATATAAACAAGCATCACAAAAATAGTGAATAATTCCTGATAAAGTTTATAAGAAGGGAGAGCTATTTGGAAGGAAAAATAGTTCAACCTTCTACAGTTTTGATTTCTTGGCACCGCTATCAAGTGTTGATGCTAAAGTGCCTTGGCAAGGATCCCACTTGGTGAGAACTTTGGTGGTGTGAGTGTTTATTTTCCAAGTAAGATGTTGATTAGGAATTTTTTTTGATGTTGATGTTAACTGTAGGATTCATGTTTCCATTTGGGATAGTTGCATGTCCTTGCAAACTGATGGCTCTCATTACACCGAACCAAAAAACTGTTGGAAAAATATGACTCAACTTGTTGGCTTGAACCTCTCGTAAAGACTTGGCATCCTTTCCCTTTGTTGGCCTTCTTGGTCGAACTATTGTCAAAATCTAGACCTTGAAGCCTAAGTCACGGAGTTTCAAAAGTTCCTAACTTGGCGTCAATGAGCTTCCCTTTGTTATTGACATGTCGGGAGTTTTTGGATTTTCTTAACCTCTGATGGAGGTTGCGATGTTTGGGTTTCTCCTGACTTGGCGACATCATTATGGGCATGTCGTGGGTTTTAGGAAATTCCTAACCTCCGATGAAGGTTCTAAAGTTCATTTTTCTCACGACTTGGTGACCTTGTTATCGATGGGTAAAAGCACAAAGGGGTAAAAGCACAAACTTGTGTCACACTTTCGGCCTAACAAATAGTTCCAAGCAAACTAATTTTGGCCGGAAAAGTTACGGACGAGTATGTTTCGGTCGAAACCATGTGGCGTATACGAGGCACACATTGTTTCGGTCGAATAGGTTTCGGCCGAAACAAATTTTTTTTTTTTTTCCCTTCCAATTTTACAATAAGCTTTCAATTTGGCTTATTATATGTTAAGGGGTTTCTACTGAAACCCTTTCGGCCGAAACTGTCTAGTTGGCAGCCAACTCAACATTTTTTCATAATTTTCTGAACTTTTCAACTTTAACTAAGTATTTCTCTAGTAAAAATGATTTTTTTGCAGAAAAAAAAAAACCTTTTTGTAGAGCTCGAAGTGAGGAATCCAAATAAATATTTTTTTTAATATTTTGATTAGTTTTAATATATGCTATTTTTAAAATAATGCAAATAGGTTGTTAAAATTAAAAAAGAGGCTGATTAGAAATTAATTTTTTTTAGTAAAACATATCAATTTTTTTAAAACATTATATGGTACAGTAGAGGAGAGAGTCTTCTTCAAAAGGGTATAATTTTTTTTTTGAAAATGATTAAAAAAGTTTAATATAGTTGACGGCCCGTGAAAACTTTCAGTTTCTGACATGTTTGACTTTAAAATGTTATTACGAGAAAAATATACATCAAAATTTGATTTTTTTTTTTCCATGTAGTAGATATTGAAGTTACCTATTTGGAAAAAAAAAATTAGGGAGAAATGAAGTTTTTTTAAAATTTTTTGTTTACGGCCAGTGAAGTCACTCTTTTATGAAATTTTCAGCATTCCAAAATTTGTCCTTAAATTGAAAAACACATAATAAAAATATTTTCTTTTTAACTTTTAAAAATTACAGGAATAAACTTCATCAAAATTTCTACATTTCATTAGTTTACACTATTTTGAAATTCAAAACATAAAGACCACTTTTATGTGATCGAAGTTCATAATTTTATTTTTTGTTGGCCGATTCCTTTATAAAGTGTGACACAGGTTTGTGCTTTTACCCAAAGTTGTGTCACTCTTCCAAACAACTTATTTTGCACAACTGAATTTAAGTATTTCTAACTAAATATCAATTTTGGTCAAACATATGATCTAGTAAGATTCATTCTAGCTAAGTTAGATACTTCTAAAAAAAATTCAGCTAGAATTGTTGGCTAAAAATATATGGAGCACCACCACTTTGAGTCCAATTTACCAAAAAAACAAAATTATTTGAAAAACTTGAAGTTTCAATAACTTTTGTTAATGTAAACAATTTTTTTAAAAATATATAAAAATACCCTTTTGTAGATCCATAAATGTAGTTTTAAAAAATATATGTATTTTAATAGTTTAATTATTATTTATATTTATTTTTTATTTATACTAAAAGTAGGTTATCAACACAAAATATTAGGTTGATTACTATGCCAAGGAAAAACACTAAAACTTATTTAAATTTTTAAAAAAAATATGATGCACTAAATTAAAGAATCTATTTCAAGATGGTATAATTTTTTTTCCATTTTAGATAAATATTTAATATGAAAGTTGACTTCCAATGGAAACAGCTATTTTTGTATTCACACACATTTTAATATTTATTTAAAAATATGTATTTATCAAAATTGGAAAAAAATATATCCATGTATAAAAGTTTCAAGTTATAAATACACAAAAAAATTGAAAGGAAAAAAAAAATACTATAAAAAGTTTGACGTCCCATGCAACGTCATTTTTCAGCATTTTATCAACAACTAAATTATAGTGTTAGCTTACTAAAAACTAGTTTAAAATAATTTTTATTTTTTTTATAAAATACAAACATAAAATATACTAAAAAATACATATTTTACTAGTTTACATCATTTCAAAATTCAAAACATATATGCCCCTTTTTAGTGATTCAAGTTTCAAAGTTAGATTAGCGTTGGTTGTTTCCTTTATAAAGTGTTACACAACTTTGTGCTTTTACCCCAGAATGTCACAGGTTTTGAGAACTTCAGAACCTCCGATATTTAGGTTATGAAGTTTGGTTTCTCAACGACATAGCGACATAACCAATGGATGATGGGACTGGTCTGCATGGAAGGTGATGTTTGTTGTACAATAATGTACATAATATAATTTGATGTTGATCAACGGTTGTGATAGGATCTAATCCAGTAGTGCACATTTATTCTAAACTCCTTTATGGTGAAGATCGACAAAATTTTGTGAAGTGAGCGAAATTGTTGAGTGGTTGACATATGTCAGCTTGATCAATGATTGACGATGGTTGAGTTGGTGAACTTGAATGGTACGATAGTCCAAAGTAGTGGATAAGTGATGTGTTGAAACATGGCACACATTAATTCATTGATTCTATATTGTTAGTTCGAATTAACAATCATTGCATCAAAAGTTGTATCTCTTGATAAGCAATATATTTGCATTAAATGAATGATCTGTCTCGGTGGTTGATAGAGAGAAAATATGGTAATATTCTCTGAAACTGAATTAATTGTTGGGTGGCTTGATGTGTGCTAGATGGTGGTGTGTGTGGCTCGAGATGAAGGAAGCTTGTCGGTGAAGATAGTGAAATTAATGAAAACCTAATGGTGGTTGAACGGTTATATATTGTATGCTTTTATGAGCATTATATAGAGTGAGAGATGAGAACTATAATTAGCATGTGAGGTCGACCAAGGGATTGCATTTCTACTATGAGTTGACATCTAAGAGTGAAATATGTATCTTTGTATGTAATCTATTTACTGTAATAAAAAGTGACTTTACTTGGTGTGTGCATTTTTCTCCTGTAAGGGTTTTCCTATGTAAATATGGTGTTATCTTTGTGTGTCAAAATTTGTCTACTCTTTTTTCCTGAGAATTTGCATCTCAATGAATGTAACTTGTTAAATGATGTTTTTTATACACTTCTTTCTTGAGGATTTTGCATCAAGAAGGCATTTTCGTGTTGTTGTATTTTCCTTACAAGTGGTATCTGAGGTTGGCTAGTTGTGTTATTCTTGTGAGTAGGGCTGATTTTTTGTGCTAATCATTTTCAATGCGAGTATTGCAAATAAAAAAATAATTGTCTTGTTTACAACTTGATATGGCAAGCACATCAAGTAGAGTAGAAATTGAAAAATTCAATGGCAAAAATTTTGAGTTGTGGAAACTCAAAATGGAAGACTTGTTGGTGAATAAAGACCTCTGGATTGTTGTATCTAGAACTATGCCACAAGGTATGAGGCAAGAATATTGGGATTTAACAAATAGAAAATCTAGAGGGTTGATAACACTTTGTCTCAACTATTTTTTACTCTTGAACGTCCATGAGGAGAAGACTGCATCTTCGTTATGGGAGAAACTTGGTGACATTTATTAGGGCAAGTCTTTGGTGAATAAGTTATTCCCGAGGAAGAATTTTGAACCACCAAAAATGAATTAGGAAAAGAGGATTCCCCAATGAGCTTCTAGGGGTTTTCACCTAGAAGCTAACTTTAGAAGAATGACTTTCTTTCACACCTTTTCATTTCAGGATTCATTCAAAGAGCGATTGGATTTGGGTTTGTGATGTGTGTGATTGAATGTGTGTAAATAAAATGGAATGGTAAAAGAAACTAACTATCAATGTAAAACCTATGAAATGAAACTATGCCAAACACATTGAGATATGAAAATGACCTAAGAAATGTAAACAAACTATAACATAAATAAACAAAAATGAAGAGGTACAACTGGAGTTTGAAGAGGGATGGCATGAAGGTCTAGAATCCTAGAAAAACTATTGCAGAAGCTGAGAAGGAAACTTACACCATTCTAGGTGATCTAGTCCTTTTGTCCATGTATGGTGGGACTAGGTCACCACTAATGGTTACCTATTCCCTTTCAACCTTCGAGAATTCTGAAAGTGGGATCTAGAGTTCTCAGTCTGCACTTTCTGCTTCTTTTGGTGCCCAGATCTGAAACTTTGATTCTCAGCCTATAAGAGACTTTTAATGGATTGTTTTGACCTAGCCAACAAGGAGGTGTCTTCAACAAGCTTTCGATCCACTCTTGAATGATCTCCAAGCTTCCAAGATACCTAAATCTCCAATAAAACACAAAGTGAGAAAAGAAATGTTGATTGTTAGAGTATGGGGTCTTGCATTGGTCAAGCCCCTTTGTAGATAATTAAATCAAATCAAGAGACAATTAAGTAAGGCATGAAACATGGAATGATGGGTTCAATACCTTTCCATGATGAATGATCTTGAGTTGCAGAAATGGAGGATTCAACCCTTGGATGCTTCTTGAGAGAGATTCCTTGGTGACTTAGAATACACAAAACCCTAACTTGTTTGAGAAGAAGGAATGGTGAGAGATGAGATGAGTGTGAGTTGAGTGATTCATAATATGAGAAAATAGGCTTTTTAGGCTTATTTATACAATCTATACACTAATTTTCCCAAAATAATACCATATAGGTTGACCCTAGGGTTTTAGAGAAAATATTGAAATAATATTAAGTTTAATTTTAATTGTATGCCACATGGGACTAGGTCACCCAAGGTGGTGACCTAGTTCACCTAGGAAAATTTGAGTGGTCATTGGTAATTAAAAGGTGATTATTTATATTTTTCAGGATTGTCTTCATAAAACACACTAAAATAAGTCATGTATGTGCATTAAGGGGTCATTATAGCATGATAAAGGGTTGATTTGGTGAAGACAAGCCTAGGAGAGTGTGAAAATGTTATACAACACTTTACAACACTTCGACACAAGGCTTGGAAAGAGGTAAAAAATGGTTGAAAAAGGTCCAAAATCCCTAGGCTAAGGTTCAAATGAGTGAAAAGTGTCAAAGGCTATGCTTTTTGGTGACACATTTAGCCCCCACTTTAGTGTGAGTATGAACCTAATTCAAACTCACACTAAAGTAGCCCAATGGAGATGGCGAAGAATGACAAAGAAGAAGAGAGAGAAAGATGAAGGAAGTGGTGAAGGTCCCAAGGATTTTAGATTCTAAGTCAACTTGACATCAATGCAAAAGACACATTCAAGGGTGAATGCATTACAACAAAATGAGATGCATGATCATGCAATGAAAAGGATTAGTATGAAGAGCATAAGGAGATATGTGCTCACTCTGGGGCCATAGAACATCAGATCATCCATGAGGTGATAAGTCCCAAAGAAGGTGAGAAACATACACATGGTTGGTATGTACTCACAAATGTGGCTATGAGGAATTCATTTTGCTTGTTGGGCTTCCTGCTCAAACCATACCAAATTTATACCTCGTGATAACTTTGATAAGGCGCCACAAGAGAAAGTGATGTTTTTCAAAGGGATTTTGCTTGTGTTCATGCAATGTATCAACCTAGGGAACATTATGCACAATGTTTCCAAGAGAAGAAAAGTTAAAATGTACTCATCTTGTATGTAAGAGAGGCAAGGGCTCATCTTGTATGCAAAAGAAGAAAAATGCAAATGTCTCAACCTGAGCAACATTATGTGTAATATTTCTAGAGAGGTAATCACAAGAAAAAGAAAACTGCACAATGAAATGTGAGTGGTGATGTATGCCCCCACTTTAAAGGAATTGCAAAATATCGTACTATGAGAAATTTCTTTAAATTAGAAGAGGAAGAGGACATGAGAACTTGTTCGGAAAGCCCTATGTGATGTCATATATTTTCAAAAAGCTTTGTCATGAAGAGGAGTGTATGTCACATGTGAGCCAAATTTAGACATATCGTCGAAATCCCAAGCTCGCTCTTATATGTTCATGAAAGGTTAACAACTAGTTGAAAGAGACAACGACAAGTGACATACGAGGGAAAAGACTGATAAACCCCTTGCCCCCACTTCGTGTAGGACAAGAGTGAGTCAAAAGGATTGAAGGGATGCAAGGTTGAGTGAAAATTTGTATCAGTTAGAGGAATGAGGTGCCCCCACATGAGGGAGAGCACCAAAATCCTTAAGATGCTGGATTTGAATACTCAAGGCCTTACACTCATTAGTGTGATGATAGTGAACTCGGTGGTAGGCACAAAAGGAATGTTTTTGGTAAAATTTCTTTCTAGTTCTGGGAGGAAGGGAGATCAAGTGATCTTGGAGGAGTCTCAACAAGATACCTTGTTGATCAAGGGGAGAACGTTTTCCTTTGGTGTGTAACAAAGAGGTGTATTGCTTAGTAGAGGATGTCATATTTACACAAGGCACTCGAGATTGTGAGATTTTGTACACTCCTCTAGAGGAGTGTGTAAAATCTAAATCATTAGTGTTATGTGAGATGACATTGTCATTTAAAAGCGAAGAGTCCTTTGTTTTTTTTAGAGGATCACATTCTAAGGTTAGGCTAGAAGAGCGATTTGAGATGGTGTTGGTGTTGGAAGAAGGCTTGATGATTTCAATGAAAGGACAAAATTCAAGACCATGATTAGATTTTTTCATAGGAGGCTTGATAGGGTTGTGGATACCTTGTTCTTTAGCACCGCATCTTTTTTCCAGTATAGCCAATTTGTTTCATGAGCTCGTAACCTTTTCCATAGAGCGTTTTCAACACTTTTGGATTGGGTGAGGGTTTGTTGTTAGCTTTATTGTCTAAAGTACACTAGGTGGATGATTTTGAAGGATTGGTTGAGTCTTGTGTTAACAATACTGTGTGTCCCTTGTTAGAGTCTTGTTTTGTGATCCTTGATTCTCCCATTGAGGGAGGTGTGAAGTTTAAGGAACCCCAAGCATCATTTAAGGATGTTGGTTGTACGGGTTCCACAGGTTTGGTTGGTGTTGAAGTGGTGAAGGGTTTGGATTTGTTTTGCTCAAGTTGTAAGAAAATTTAAGGATCAGGCTCGACACCAAGTGTGTACACTTTATTTTTGTAGATGTTGTAGACACCGAAAATTGGTCTAGGCTTGTGAACACCACTTTCGACATAATTTTTTGTTATCCATGGTCATGATTAAATAATGACAATTATTTAATTACCTTTCTAACACATATTTCCTCTATTAATTAAATACCCCTTTTTCATTAATTCATTAATTCATAAATAACCTTTATTCAACTTGATTAATTAAATAAATCATATTTGTTTAATTATGTCGCTATTTAATTAATTCTTCCTTCTTAATTAAATAATTTATTATTTAATTACCCCTTTGTCATACTTCAACTATAATTAAATATTTATTATTTAAATATTCATTTAACCCCCTTTATCTATAATTAAATATTTATTATTTAATTTATTCAATCCCACCTTTACAAGAGTCAAATTAAATAAATTATCTTTATTTATTTAATTAAGTCTTTCATTTTCAAATGTTGAATTAAATTAACATTTAATTAATATTTTTTTATATCACATTCTTCTGTCAATCAATTGACTAATCATTCAATCACCTTCTGACTCAAGATCTGTTTTTAGTTCTCCAGTTATCTTCGGATTCAACATCTGATTGTCTCTATGAGAGGACTCTTTGTCGCAACTAGTCAGTTAACTAGTTCTAACTCATATGCATGATGTGTTTATTAATTAAATATCTTTATTTAATGAATTAACTCATGTTTGCATTCAAATGCATTATTCTTCAACTTCTAACTTTGTCTTTGACATTCAAAGTCAATTTCTTCTATTTTCGAGGACTCTTAACTGAAGATTAACATCTTGAACTCGTGTTCTAACTCACGTTCTAACTTAATCGTTATCCTGCAGTATTTTCTGACTCATGTTCTAACTCACGTTTTATCTGACACATAACTCAAATTGCATGGCATTCACCAATCTCATCCGTTGATCTCTCTTTCAATCTGAGTTGATCGTTTGAAAACCCAAAATCTATAAAATGGCCTATCATTATCATTATTCCTCCTCCCGAAATCATACACTTTTGAGAAGAAAATTATCTTCGGTATTTTTTTTAGAAACTCGACGAAATTATGCTTTCATCAATATTGAAAATCTGAGGGCAAGAATATTGAAAAAATAAAATGGAGAAGAGAAATCAAGATAATTCGAAGGAGTGAACGCATATTCAGTGAGATCTTTTCAATTAATTTGTTTAGTTATTCATTATGTTTACTTATCCGTTCTTTGATGTTTTTTATTTAGATTGTTTATTAGTTTAGAATTAATCATTGTAATCTTTCCAGCTATTAGCATTTAATCTCCAAGCAGAAATCTAGGTCATACATTTGTAGAACTCGACGTGAACTCGCTTCAAATTTGTGCAACATATTTTTTGTTTTTCCATTTTTGCAGGTTATCGTACGACACACCACATTTGTTCAGAAAAATGATGCATTTGTCCTCATGCACCGCATCTACCATTCTGCACCGCATCCGTGAACCTGTGCACCACATCTGCCTGTCAACAATTCACAAACTGCATCCGCCTGTCAACATCGAGCCACATCTGTGGCTCGAAACGTTGCATCTACCTAGTAATCAATTTTTCACTTTTTAGTCATTTTCGTACATTCGTATTTTCATTCTCATTGTTTAGGTTATTTTTATTTTCACTAATGTTTGGTTACAGATGTGTTACGTTGGATTAACTTAGTGTTTGGAGGACGAAGCATAGAAGACCATAAAAACAAAAATCATTATTTTCTGCAGGACGAAAGTCGAAGACACCAAAAATGTAAACTACTAATCATTTTTGCATGCAGGACCTAATGAATTTGTCAATTTTATTTTTATAAGCTTTTTGTTTGGTAGTTAGATAATTGTTATTCGGATTAAAAAGAACCACTGTTTTCCTTGTTTGGTGCTAAAGAATGTTTTTGTAACCCTTCACGATTCAATATATCAGAGTAGCCTCTCCCCTTGCGCAGTCATGTGATCCTGGGTGTAAGAGAAATAATTACTAACTCTAGAACTTGGGCCTGTCTTGGTGGGAAAAATTACTCACCCCAAGATGACTCAGACTGGTAGCATGCTAGACGCCAAGCGACTTCCAGCCGATATATAAAAGTTGATTCTGGGGGAAAGTTCAAGAATCATGCTCACTATTTCGATGAGAAGGGAATAAATGGTCTCTCGCTGAAGTTGAATAGTTCCCCATGAACGAAATGCCCTTACAAAACACCTTGTTGTAGATTTTCCAAAATCCCATCTATTTGTTGGTGCAGCAGGTTAGACCTGTGAAGCCATCTTACATTCTTATGGTTCATGTGTGGAGATGAGATGTATGGCGTGGGATTTTCATGGGTATAGTAGCTTGGCTGCCTCGTATAAGTGAGTGTCGTGGAGGGGAGCCAGTGGGGTCAAGCTACTAGTCATCCGCCTTGAATATGCGTAGCTGGAGAAATCCAAGTAAGAACTCAACAAGTATTGTCCACAAAGCCTAGGTTGTAAATGTTTTTGGGCTTAACAGTCCTATCATCACAAACTGAAAATACATTGATTTCTATGCTTATTTTGTGTTGTATTTGTCAAAGCACTTGATCAAAAAAATAGAGTCAGTTAGAAAAATAATCTTTAGAAAAATGCAACTATCATGGTAAGTCACAACTGTCAATTTTAATACTGCATTTGTCCTAGTGAGTCACAATTGTTAGGGGAAACATCGCATACGTCTATCAAAAAGTGCTCTTTTACACAGTCAAGTATTATGAACCGCAACTGTCAAACTTTGAGTTGCATGTGTATAAAAAAGCCACATCTGTCATAGAAAACACCACATGTGCCTGTCACAAAAGTCCTTTGTTACAGTCCAAGTATTACGAGCCGCAACTATCAAACATTGAATCACATGTGTATATGCAAGCTGCATCTATCAAAGGAAAAACCGCCTGTGTCTGTCAACCAGTTAGATTCACAGAGTCGTTATTTCGAGTCGTAACTATTACTGTGAGTCGCATTTGTTAAAGAAAAAACCGCATCTATCAATAGTCTAAAACACCAGTCGACATTTGAAACCAGGGTTTTAGTCAAATCACCACATGCACATTGGTAAACTGCATCTTTAAAAATTATAACCGCAACTGTTAGGTGAACTGCATTTGACTGTCAACAGAAAACTTAGCAAACTGCAAATCAAGTCCGAAACATAACAGTCATTTTTGCTTATGTTTCTTAAGATCAACCTTGGATAGAAACTGGAAAAAACTTTGCTCAAAAAACCTTGCATTATTAGGTGTCATATACGTCTTACTCATAGTCAAACGTCTTAATCACAGTCATCCTAAGTTGCATGCATATAGATACTTCCTAGGAAATTGCATATCGTAGAATAGGTAACTTTCCTTGTCATTGGATACGTTCGTGTTCTGATTTGTCACAAGTCATTGAACCTAGTCACTTTAGTCCTATTTGTGAATCTTTCTAGCTCAATAGTCTAGTTTGGAAAATTCATCTTGTCAACGTCTTTGTCCTACAATCAAGTTCTTTGGTCAGATTCAAATCCTTGAATGCATTTATTCCATAGGTGGTAGGTTATACCAATTTTAGAATCATTTACCGTCATAGTCTACTCAAAATTTTGCATATTTTCAGTCCTATCATACGTCATCTTAGTATAAGTCATTTTAGAAATCATTTTTCGCAACATCCTTTATTGTCAAAAAATCCAAAAACATAGACATAGGACATATCATTTTTTTAGACATAGTCTGCATTACCCCATTTTGAGAAACTTTTCATGGTCGAAACAAGGTCTCAAAAGAAACAAAAAGCAATGTCAGATCCTAGCAAATTTTTCAATCCTTTCGCAAATCAACCATCAGGGAAAGAAACACCACACAAACCTTTGCTTGAAAAAAATGTCACTAGGGACACACATGGACAAATTTACATTGAAGAAATAGACGCAGCAGTACAAGATCCTGAATTCACATCCTTTATGGATGAATGTTTGGCAAATGATTCCCAATGATATCTAGCAAAGTTGCTAGAAGAAGGTGCCAAAATCACAATAGGATTTGATGTTCATACTTTGTAAACACCGCTTATTCAACCAACACAAACTGTGATGTCAAGTGTTTCAATTCCCCAAATCACCGCAACAATACCAACTCAAACATTGTCAATTGTGAACACAACCCCTTTTAACGTAACACAAGGTTTTCAATTTACTACGGGAGAAATTTCATCAAACCCCTTTGGCACCAACACGACTAGTAAGAGATCCAAAGTTGGCATGAATATTCCTATACCAAATCAGAACACGCAAACTAGAAATATTCCTATATCAAATCAGAACACACATACAGGATATATTCCTATACCAAATTAGAACACACAGACATGATATATTCCTATACCAAATCAGAACACATAGATAAGATATTCCCAATCCGAATCAGAACACACAAACATGATATATTCCCAATCCAAAGCAGAATATTCAAACAAGAAATATCCCCAATCTGAATCAGAACATTCTAATGGGATATATTCCCTCGCCAAATCACAACTCGTCACTAGAACATGGCATTTCAAAATATCTACATTGATCCAAACAGCACCAACAACATGTCCTTGACACAAGTAGATGTCCTCCAAAACCAAATGCAAAATCTTCAGCAACAGATGGACGACATGTCTATGTCAGGTAAACGAACTATCTCAGCGCAAGACCTATGTCCATGTCCATTTGACCAAGCGCTTTATATGACACATTTCTCCCATGGATACATTATACCAAATTTTCCTGAGTATAATAGGAGGAAGAATCCTTTGGAACACATTAGAGAATTCTAAACGACATGCATGGAAATAGCGTATGACCCTACATACTTGATGTGACTATTTCCACGAACCCTCATAGGGATAGCACTAGAATGGTTTTCTAAATTACCATATGGCATACGATCCTAGGGTGAATTAGCTGAGAAGTTTGTCGAACACTTTGCTTTTACCATAGAAAATGAGGTAACAATAGCAACCTTGTGCCACACGACACAAGAAGACGGTGAAATTTTCACCACTTTCTTCCAAAGATGGAGAAGTCTAGCTAGTAGATGTCCAATAGAAATACCCAAAAAATAGAAGGTCACGATATTCCTTGAAAAAATCAATCCAAAACTGAGAGGTGACTTACGGGTACATTGTTGTACTTCATTCCTAGACTTGGTACAAAAGGGCATCATCCTTGAAAAAGGCCTTATTGATAAAGGAGAAATAAAAGAACCAAGCAGAAACCCAGTTGTCCAACATCAAAACACACCAAACGATAGAAACAAATTCTGGTCTAGAAATAAAAATGTTACGAATGACGACATTGTTGATGGTAAAAACATATATACGGGACTAGTTGTCACACTTAGAGGATACAACCAAAATGTAGACATGACGAATAGTCCAGATCAAACAGCCAATTATGTCCAAAATTCAGAACAACAACGACCACAAAGGGGATTTCCTACACGTGAGTTTACCCCTTTAGGGCACCAATCGAGACAGTTTTCAAAGAGTTAATTAAACATAATCTTATTAAACCTTTGGAACCACGAGATATGATCCTGAAGAGTTCAAACCTTCATGGTGGGACGACAATGCCTATTGTGACTATCATCGCACAAAAGGACACAACCTACAACAATGTCGACAACTAAAGAATATTATACAAGACTTTGTTGAAAACAAAACCATAGAGGTCAATGGGAAAAAAAAGAAAAGAATAGTGCTCATAAGGTCTTCACAAACCCATTACATGACCACACAAAAGTAAAAGCCTTCGGTTCGAGAACCAAGAATAATCCATCAACCAATTATACCAATACCAAGTATGACTATGGTAAAGGATTGATCGTAAATCACCTCTGAGCTGCAAATGAAAATGTCAATACCATCGTCATTAAGAACCACCCAGAATGTGCTATGAACACATGTAGAACTAAGATAATTATTCTAGGTCCTTCTTTTGAGCCACCTACAAAAAATTCCAAGTTTAGATACAATCTCCTTGATCAATTGAGCAAAGCCCCCGCATAGATATCCATTTTGGAACTATTGATTTTGTCACCAAAGCATCGAGCCATTCTTGAAAAAGCTTTGCAGAACATGACTGTTCCTACAGACTTAGATGTCAATCATTTCAAAGAAATGGTGGGATATTTGATCAAATCACATCATGCCATATTTTCCCAACAAGATTACTCAACCAAAAATTCTGATCATAATGACCCATTACATCTTGAAGTCCTAGTCCATCAAACTAAAGTCATACGAGTCTTGGTAGACAGAGGAGCAGGTTTGAACTTGTGTACCCTAAGATTGGTTAAGGCATTAGGATTCTCAAAAGACTGCGTAGACACCTCTAAGAGTATAGTCATCAAGGCTTATGATGATGAGGAAAGATCATCCAAAAGAGTTGTCATACTCCCTATTAGAATTGGCCCAACAATTATGAACACTAGCTTCCAAGTCTTGGATCTCACCCTTCCGTCAAGTTGTTGTTAGGTAGACCTTGGATACACACAATGAAATTTGTACCTTCAACATATCACCAATGTCTTAAATTCCCTTATAATGGTACCAAGATCATGATTGATGGTGATCCAAATCCTTTTCAATATTGTACAAGCCTAAGGGAAATTCAACAATGACAAGTACCAGTTAATCAAGAAGCTTCATCATCCACTTTATCCCTATACATTGACCCATCACATCTTGCCAAGTCCATTTCATTCGAACCATCGTCAAACACTCCTAAGGTCGAGATCCAAGACAAGGGTTGTGGGGAATATTACATAAAGGCATCATACTATGTCAATCAACTAGTTCCACCTAAGGCATATGGCTTACCCATGGTAGATAGAAGACAACCAGTAGTCACATTTTGTGTTCCCCCTACAATGGCATTGACCAAATGGGGAGAGTTAAGTGAAGAAATTATGGATCAAGGCGATATTACCTCCTGGTTGTATCAAGAAGACAATGAATACCCTTCGTCGTCTATTCAAATAGCTAAGTACCAATATGGAAAAGGATTTAAGATTATGCAAAACAAAGGCTATGACGGACACAGTGGGTTAGGACTACATAAAAATGGAAGGATGAAACTTATCACTGTCTCACCACGACCAAAATACCTAGGCCTAGGGTTTCAATTGCTTAGAATTGGGTTTACTAGTACTTCGTCACCGTTTCAAGAGGAAGAGTGTGCTTATGCAAGCATCAAGACATCTCATGAACCACTTCCCCCAGTCTACGATGAGTCTCATGAATCACTTCCCCCAGTTTATGATGAATCTCCCAACTCAAGCGATTGTGAATGGGATTCTTTTTCCTCTACTAGTACCATGAACATAGATGATATCTTTGGAGAATTGGACCTAAAGGTAAAACCTATACCAAAACCATCTAGTCCTCATCATAGGAAACACTTATCTAAAGAAGAATGGCATAAACACTATTATTGGGAAACCCTTGATCGTGCATCTTGGGCACCTACCGAACCATCTTCTGACAACTCAGCCCTTACAATAGTCCCACAATAGAGTATACTTACCTATAGGAAGAAGAACAAGAAGGAGTTAGTCCAAAAATTTTGTGATCATGTCAACCACTTTATATTCACCTTTTCAGCTTCTACCTTTGATAACTCCGATGATGACATGCCTCTTATATATCCTGAACTTATCGACTGGGATCAACAAGGTACACCCATCATAGATACATTCGAGAACGACGAAGCAATTGCTAAGTTCATGGGACTTTGAGAAGGCATACCAAGAGGGGATCATAAAGCTGGTTTTACCATAGACTTGGATGACAAAGCATATTTTGGGGACTCTATTTACACCTCTAGTCACAAAAATGAAAATAAAAAGAAAAATGATGCGTCCCTAGGTGAAAACTAAAAGGCGCCTTTGGATGAAGAACTAGTCAAAATAAAGGATGTATCTAAGGGTGAAAACCTCTCTGAGGCACTTGAGGATAGAGGTTTAAATATTCTCCCCATTGAACAAGAAAAGTCACCAATGCTAGTAGAAGAGTCTA
Organism: Sequoiadendron giganteum; assembly: GCA_007115665.2. NCBI lineage: Eukaryota > Viridiplantae > Streptophyta > Pinopsida > Cupressales > Cupressaceae > Sequoiadendron > Sequoiadendron giganteum. The sequence goes on from CM021100.1 coordinate 181,293,839, forward strand.
TTGCAATCAACATAAATAGAGAAGAAAACCCTCGACACATATACTTTGCAGCATCATTGATAGAGGCAGAACAACTTGAGTTTAAGGAATTCTTCACAAAAAGACAGATTAAATTTGCATGGTCATACGCTGACATACCTGGGATGGATCCAAACCTTATATTGCACCATCTACCATTACAGCCAAGTATTAAGCCAGTCAAATAGAAGTTAAGGAAAATGCATCCACTAATTGCTCTACTGGTCAAGGCAGAACTTAAGAAACTCTTGGATGTTGGATTTATAAGAACTATAGACTATGCAGACTGGATTTTGAATCTTGTGCTAGTAGCTAAACCAACTGGGGGCATATGCATTGGCACAACATATAGAGACATCAACAAGGCATGTCTTAAGGATGACTTCCCTTTGTCGAACATAGACATGATAGTAGATCTTAGAGCAAGATACAAGATGCTATCCCTCATGGATGGTTTCTATGGATATAACCAAATCAAAATCATAGTTGAAGACCAATGAAAGACAACTTTCACGTGTCCCTAGGGCATGTACTATTGGAATGTTATGCCCTTTGGGCTTAAGAACGTAGGAGCTACCTATCAACAGGCAATGACTACGATTTTCCATGAATTTGTACACACTCTCATGGAAGATTATGTAGATGACATTATACCTACATTAGAAACAAGGGCAGATCATTTGAAGGTTCTAGACAAGATATTCCAGAGGCTAGAGAATTACAACGTTAGGCTAAATCCAAAGAAATCTATCTTTGGAGTGAACTCAAGGAAATTTTTAGGGTATATCATTTCTAGAAGAGGCATTGAAGTAGATCCAGAGAAGGTAAGAGATATCATAGAAATGACTCCTCTTGTTAGCATTGGTCAACTAAGAACACTACAGGGAAGATTACAGTCCATCAGACATTTCATTGTAAAACTGGCAGATAACATACACCCATTTCAACATTTACTCAAGAAAGGAGTACCATTTATGTGGACACCTAAATATTAGGAAGTTTTCCAACAAATCAAGGATTACTTGCTCACTCCACCTATTTTAATGCCACCTACAGATGGAGAACCGTTGATACTATACATTTCAGTAACTCAGTCAACATTAGGAGCTCTTCCTGCACAACATGATGATCAAGGTCATGAGAGAGCAGTATACTACATTAGTCGTACCTTGGTAGGATATGAATTAAACTATAGAAACATAGAACATGCTTGTCTTGCGGTAGTATTTGCTACTCAAAAACTATGACACTATATGCTCAATCACCAAATGATGTTGGTCGCAAAGATTGATCCCCTCAAATATCTCCTAAGTAAGGCAGCATTAACAGGCCGATTGGCTAAATGGGTTATGATACTTAGCAAGTATGACATCCAATATGTGGAGAGGAAGGCTATAAAAGGACAAGTGATTGTAGATCAGTTAGCAGATGCACCCATGAAGGTAGACCATCCTTTAGTTGCAGATTTTCCTAATGAATTTATCTTTAACATTGACACTAGAACAAACTGGAAATTATACTTTGTCGGGTCACATACACAACGTGGTTCAGGAGTAGGTATTCTATTTGTTACACCTCAAGGTGACACCATTCCTAAATCATTCAGGATTTCTTTCCCTTGCACCAACAACATAAAAGAGTATGAAGCCTTAGTGATAGGATTAAAAATGGTAGTATAGTGGAAGATTAAGAGTCTACATGTTTATGGAGATTCTCAGCTAGTAGTCTGGAAAGTAAATGATGATTATGAGACTAAGGATGAGAAAATTTCCCCCTATAAGCACATGGCTGACAGTTCCAAGCAGTACTTTGATGATATTTCCTTTCAACAAATACCACATATTTAGAACAGGGTTGCATATGCTATGGAAACCGTGGGTTCCTTATTGGATATTCCGAGTAACGTGCCTAAGTTTAAGTTTTTGGTTGAACATTTGTTGGTCCCCGCCTATGATGTCCCCGATTCTGTGATGGTGTGTACAATTATTGGTCCTACTTCCCCTTGGTATAAAGACATATATGACTATCTAACTAACCAAACCTTACCTCTAGACCTATCAAATAACCAACGCCGAACTTTTATTTGTAAGTCAGCTAAATACACCATCACCGGAGATACCCTATATAGACGTACCTTAGATAACACCCTAATGAGATGTCTCGATGTTGAAGAAGCACAAACAACTTTGCGAGCAGTGCATGAGGGTATATGTAGATCCCATTCGAGTGGTCCTACTTTAGCCCATAAGATTATGATATTAGGTTATTATTGGCCTACAATGGAGAAAGACTCATATATCTTTGTAAAGAAATGTAGACAGTGTCAGATACATGGAGATTTGATAAGAGCACCAACATAGGATCTCCATCTGATTACATCACCATGGCCTTTTTCCCAATGGGGACTTGACCTCATAGGTAAGATACACCCTCCATCATCCAACTACCATAAATTCATCATAACCGCCACCGAATACTTGACCAAATGGTTCGAAGCTATTCCCATGACCTACATCACTGACACACAAATATCCAAGTTTATCTTAAACTATATCATTTGTCGGTATGGTGTACCCCAATCCATAATCATAGACAATGGCCGCTCATTCAAAAACCAAGAAGTATGCCATTTATGTGAAGATTTCCATATCAAACATCATTTTTCCACCCCATATTACCCACAAGGTAATGGCCAAGCTGAGGCATCTAATAAAACCTTTGTTATAATCCTAAAGAAGACTGTCAATGACATTGGTCATGACTGGCACCTACAACTAAATCATGCCTTATGGGCTTACCACATAAGCATCTGTACTCCCACTGGCACCACTCCATATTCCCTAGTATTCGGATCCAAAGCTATCTTACCTATTGAGGTTGAAATTCCTTCCCTGAGGGTATCCTTGAAAGGTCACATTGACGATGAAGAATACTGTGTATCCAGATTACAGGAGCTAGAATTACTGGATGAATGAAGACACAAAGCACTAGACCATTTGCAAGCATATCAGAATCGTCTTCGTCGAAGCTATAATAGGAAAGTTCTAAATAGACACTTTGACATTGGTGACCTAGTTTTAATGGAGAATCCCAAGAATCAAGCTGAATGGGAAAAGCCAAGAAAGTTTGAACCTAACTGGTTAGGGCCTTATATTGTCACATAAACTTTTGGATCAAGAGTGTACCAACTCTCTACTCCTAAAGGAGAGCCACTTTTGTCACCAATTAATAGCCTCCATCTGAAAAGGTTCTATGTGTAGCTTTTGAGAGTCTTTGTCTTAACCAGAAAAAAATAAAAAATAAAAACAAAAAAACAAAAAAATGGTTACCTTCATGAAAACCTGGCAAACAGGCATCTTTGTAACACCAAAAATAACAAAAAATTAAAGAAAAATAATTCGTCAAATAGTGAAAACTGCTTTGGTGGCGCTATGGATAAGTACCATGGTGAAAACCTTGCAAACAGGCGCCATGTGTAGTCAAACTCGCTCTTCCGTCTACCATCATTCCAATCAGACTTTTCACCATCCCTCATAATAAATGGTTTCCCTATCCATTGTTTGGAACAATTGACATCTAATGTCCATTCCGTCACACTCCCCACCCCATCCCACATATCTTATTCCTGACTGGAGGCAAATACTTGTTTTATGCCATGCTACCTTGTACATAGAGTTGCACCACAAGAAAATGTTCTAAAAAATCCAAAAACATAAGAAAACTTCAAAAACACAAAAAAATCAAAAACATGTCAGAAAATCCCAAAAATAGCGTCATTCATGTCAATTCAGTCATGTTAAGTCAGTCATAGACATAGTCAAACTACGTTGCCTCTGCGACTGGGACGTAGGCATGTCCATCAATCGATGTGCCCCCCGAGGCATTAGGTCTGTTTGTCTAGGTTTGTCATGTATCACACACGTTAAAATCAAGACTCTTTGTACATTCAAAGTCATTAGCCGTGTCAAACTATGAGGTCTTTGCATGTACAATGTAGGCAAGGCTAATCAGTTGATGAGCTCTCGAGACCACACTAGGTCAGTCCAATAGGGTTTATCACAATTCACTATCACACACATTGCATATCATTCACTTAGATGCATGTCTTTAGCTGCATTAGTTCAATACTTTAGGGTATCATCTCATGTCATACACTTTCAATACACACACACTCTTTTAATTAGTCAACGAATCAAAACAAGTCATGCAACAATAAGGCAACATCTCAAACAGTCATCAAGTCAATATCAAACACATTGTCAAAACGATCAACTTATGTCTTTGCAAGATATCTCTTTCTTGTCAACAGACATCGTCAAATTGTTGTAGTCTCATGTAGCTTGTCGCATCAACGTCATCAGGCTCCAATGTCTTATAAGACACGTGTCTTTTTGAAACTAGGCTTTGTCATGCCTTATATAGATAGTCACCTCGTCAAAACCAAACTCAATGTCTTATTGCGGTATGTGTCATCCCTCACATTATGCTATGTCAAACATCAAACAATCACACAATCCTACAAGATAAAGTTTTGACGAATACTTTTATTTGGCTTTATGACTTTATATCTTATTTTGTCTTATCTTTTTATTGATTTGTGAATTTAGTTTGGTTACTAGCTTTCTCAAGGATGTCCCTTGAAGGATTTAGAGAAGCAAGGATGTCTCAGGACTCTTTTTCTTTGGCTGATGTCTGTCAAATATCTTTTTAGCATTGGTTTTTGAGTCATGTTACTAGTTTTCTCAAGGATTTCCTATCAAGGATTTAGAGGAGCAATGACGTCTCATGACCTGTATTTTATTTGTTTGTTGTCTATGGTTTGTTAAGAAAAAATGACTAGGGCAATCTTGTCCTTGGTATGAGTTAAGACACCCCTTGTCTACGACTATCTATTTTTCATAGATGGATGACTTTGTACACTATGGTATATCTCATATCATGGTGTTTACTATCCATTTGTGTCATGTCCCGCCCAATTATGATAAAAAGCAAGCATAACATACTTGGCACAATATCGAAGACCATATGTTTTTCAATTAATCAACCTTCGTTATTTCTTACTAACATTCTAAATTAATTCATGCTAACATTTCTTCTGTGACATAATGATAAAGTCTTGTGACACAACAAAAAAATTAGATAATCTACATTTTCATACATTCTATAAATATTTCATAGTTACATTGCATTTCAAACATATAGGAACATATTTCTGAAATCATTGCATAATAGGCATCCCATCAGCATACATAATGGAAACATTACACATGTACATTTCACCAACACATATATATAACATCATATCCATGCATTACATCCATTATCATAAGTAAATAATGACATCCATAACATCATAAACTGCATAAACTCATCACATGTAGAAAAATTCATTCATAACACATATAAATCCATCATCTAGGAAACAAAATCATATAGAAGCAAATGCATCACCATAAAATAGAACTGCATATCATATAGAAGCCGCCAAAATCATATATATATATATATATATATATATATATATCGCTCAAAATAATGTGTCACAGTACAATGTCATAATGTATCCATAAATAAAAATAAGCTCGCAGGCTCTCTGATCAAAATACAGTGTCTACATATATAACAACATATCATTGTGTCCCACTGCCACTACTATCCCGTGGTGAAGGTGGTGGAAACTGCCTCAGAGGTGCTCTCTATGACGTGGAAGGCTTGTCATACAGACCTATCCTTGGTGGTCCTACCACACCCTCTATACTCTGTGATCTATGGTTGTGAACCTCTGAGAGGCTAGGAGCCCTTCTCTCTACTGGTACCACAAACTCATATAAATCCCTATAATATGGTGCTCTCTCTACGGCTCTGACTAACTCACGTACCATGCCATCAGATGAAGACCCACTGAATAGGCATCTGACCTCTGTAAACTACTGCTTGATCTCCTATCTCTGAGCTATGGCCTGATCCCTCTCCATGAGTGCACTGTCTCTCTCTGCACATACATTATCTCTCTCTACACAGAAACTGTCTCTCTCTGTGCAGGAACTATCTCTCTCTATCCGCATAGCATCAAGCTATGTTGTCAATAGTCTCAGTCTCTCCTCCATGGCCTCCCTATCACCATCCCTAGGGGCATCATCCTCTTGTCTCCCCTCCACAATCCGATCTCTGAGCTCTCTCTCCTGCTCCTCCATAGGTGCCTCCTCCTCAACATCGTCCTCCCCATATCTTGCCATAATACTTAGAGGGTCTATATCCATATCCATATCCACATCCTTTGTGACATCCTCTCCCCTAATATCCACATCGGCTAACTCCTCTACAATTGCCTCCTCTGCAACAGGCTCATCTCCACCCTGTACATTAGCTGCACCTCTGATGTCCAACATTGGTACATCCTTTACCACTACCTCTCGGATAGGTGAAAGTAAACCTACCCGACCCCCTCTCCGCCCTCTTCATCCTCGCCTACCACCTCTGCCATCATCACCCCTCCCTCCAACTCTACCACCTCTACCTCTTCGTCATCCTCTCGGTCCTATGCCTCGTCTCTCAACTGGTGTTGGCTAATCCAGATCTGTGTATGGAATTAGACAATGCTCCGCCCACCATGCGCCATATACAGTTGTCGTCCCTAGATCTGTTGCTCCATCTCTCCATCCCCACTGTAATGGTTGTAATGCCTATATCTCTGCCTATACGGTAGCAACAAGAATCATGGGCCCCCAATATGGAACCTCTCTAGATGAACGAGAAAACTCTGCTCTACTCTGAGGCTCAGACTACACCTCACCGAACTATCTCAAAACCCTATCTAGAAAGTGTCTCTCTATGATGTGCACACTCGAAACAATCCTCCCAATCAGGTATTGTGTTTCTCTGCAATACGACAGATGTTTATCCTCATCAAACCACTACTCATATTCCAAGTATGGTCTCCAAGTGAATTGATCTAGAAGGTCAAGTGCATGTCTCCAATATCTGGTATCCCCCACATGGCTCTGAGTGATGTTTCCCATGTACCGAAAAACATATGAAGATCTCTCTCATCGCTCTACAATAACTGGAGGATGAAACACAACTATCCTCTCCAATGCCCAAACCATCAACAAAGTGGTCCCACAACTCATCGATTGTGCGTCTCTATATGCAATATCATGTAAATCTAAATATAACATCCCTAATAAACATAGACCCCAGGCATACACAGTCTCTCTCTCTAGCATACCCACCAACATCTCTCCCCATCCAACAAGAAAAACATGACCCCATCGATCTGGTAATACTATCCCACCTATCAGTGTACATAATATACAATCAATCCTCTCATATCTATCCACCAACACTGACCATCTAATCTCATAATTCTCAATGCCGAGCCTACTGATATCGTCAACCTGATAAAATATGGCTAGCTCAGTCAATCCACTCTGGGTATCATACATCACACGCTCTCCTCTAATCGAAAGTCTAAGTATCCTGTACACATCCTCTAATGTGAAATTCATCTCCCCAGTCGACATATTAAATGAAGATGTCTCGGAGTGCCATCGCTTGCACAACGCGGTGAGCATCCCTCTGTTTGCTCGAATAGTGGGCATCGAAAGATAGTGACATAGACCAAGTCTCCATAAGAGCCGTATCTCTACACTACTCAAACGATCTCTCAGATCGAAAGTGTCAAGACGCATCTCTTGCATATATATAGGATCCAATACAACCTGCATTTCAACCACGATGTCAACATGTTCAAAAATTTTTCCTTAGAAAAAATTTCAGAAAATTTTACCAGCCAAATTCGGCTCACTTTAATAGATGTGGTGCATTCTTACAAATTCATTGCATGAAAACTCATTTGTGTCACATATTACATATGCATTGCACATTAACACAACAGTTTCTACCTACTCCAAATGCAGTGCATTTTCTAAGCCTGTCTACCTAATGCAATTATGTTTCACCAATGCACATGTGGTTCATTACCCTACATGTGTTTATTCCTAATTCAGATGTGACCCATACATACATATGCGGTGCATTATAATGAACATGAGTTTATTCCTAAAAATGCCTATCCTAGCCTAAGCGTGTTTTAGCACATGCGTTGTTTCGCAGTCAAATGCAGTGAATACGACGACATATGCATTGATCCTGAAAGACCGCATATGCTAATTAATTTTTAAAGGCCTAAAAATACGTGCAAAAATAAATTTATAGAGTGCATTTTCGGGTACATACCGGTGGTCCTGCATTGGCTGGCTGCCTGAAGGTTCGGATCCGATATCATTGATGTGCAACATAGGGAATGGGTGCCATCTTTGTCCGCTAGTTAGAGCAAATTCTAAGTTTTCCAAACTCTTCCGGATGCAAAGGAATTGGTTTTCAACCTAATTCTTAATTTATAGCTAGGCTTTGGGTGGCATTTCTTTTGATCTTGTCTATTGGCCACTTAACCTTTCAAATTCAAATGACCCGTACACGTCCATATCACATCCAATTTCAATTTTGTCAACTCCATAGAATTTCTAACTGTCAAATTGACTTATCGAGAACATTTCCTGATTTTTTTGAAATTATTTCAAAAATTGTCAATTTTCCCGAGGGGCCATAGCCTAACCTGTTTCATGTTGGGGCACGATCGGGGCATATTTTCTTTGAAACAATGTTGAAACAACATTGTATCAAAGAGGGGCAAACTGTAGACACCGAAATTTGGTCTAGGCCTTCAAACACCACTTTCAACATAATTTTCTATTATCCATGGTCATGATTAAATAAGGGCTATTATTTAATTACCTTTCTAACACACATTTCCTCTATTAATTAAATACCCCTTTTTCATTAATTCATTAATTCATAAATAACCTTTATTCAACTTGATTAATTAAATAAATCATATTTGTTTAATTATGTCGCTAACTAATTAATTCTTCCTTCTTAATTAAATAATTTATTATTTAATTACCCCTTTGTCATACTTCAACTATAATTAAATATTTATTATTTAAATATTCATTTAACCCCCTTTATCTATAATTAAATATTTATTATTTAATTTATTCAATCCCACCTTTACAAGAGTCAAATTAAATAAATTATCTTTATTTATTTAATTAAGTCTTTCATTTTCAAATGTTGAATTAAATTAACATTTAATTCATATTTATTTATGTCACATTCTTCTGTCAATCAATTGACTAATCATTCACTCACCTTCTGACTCAAGATCTATTTTTAGTTCTCTAGTTATCTCCGGATTCAACATCTGATTGTCTCTGCAAGAGGACTATTTGTCGCAACTAGTCAGTTAACTAGTTCTAACTCATATGCATGATGTGTTTATTAAACTGTAAATATCTTTATTTAATGAATTAACTCATGTTTGCATTCGAATGCATTATTCTTCAACTTCTAAATTTGTCTTTGAAATTCAAAGTCTATTTCTTCTATTTTCGAGGACTCTTAACTGAAGATTAAGATCTTGAACTCGTGTTCTAACTCACATTCTAACTTAATCTTTATCCTGCAGTCTTTTCTGACTCATGTTCTAACTCATGTTCTATCTGACATAGAACTCATATTGCATGGCATTCATCAATCTGAGCCGATTGTTTGAAAACCCAAAATCTATAAAATGGCCTGTCATTATCATTATTCCTCCTCCCGAAATCATACACTTTTGAGTAGAAACTTATCTTCGATATTTTGCTTAGACACTCGACAAAGTTATGCTTGCATCAATTTACTAAAAATATGAGGGCAAGAATACTGAAACAACAAAATGGAGAAGATCAATCAAGATAATTCGAAGGAGTGAACGCATATTTGGTGAGATATTTTCAATACATTTGTTTAGTTATTCATTATGTTTACTTATTCATTCTTTGTTGTTTTTGATATAGATTGTTTGTTAGTTTAGAATTAATCATTGTAATCTTTGCAGCTATTAGCATTTAATCTCCAAGAAAAAATCTAGGTCATACAGATGTACTTCACCTTGCGATGAAGAGTGGAAGGCACACCATTCATTGCATGAATCAATGGCCTGCCTAAGATAGCATGGATTAATGTGTCTAATGTGTCCACTCCAACTATAAGAGGAAAAGTGATCACACTAAGCATCTTTTTTCTAACACTGTCAAATCTAGTGATAGATAAGGAGGTATGTTGGATGGTTAATTTATCAATATGGATCCTATCCAAGAGATAGACACTACACACATTGATAATAGATCCATTATCAACAAGGGTTCTCTTGATCCCTATGCATTTATATTGAGATATGATCATGAAGTCTTCAACTTTTTGTTGCACTTCCAAAGGAGGGAGCTCATTTTGGTTGAAAATAATGTCAACGTTCAAACCTTGAATCATAGTTGCAATGTCATTTTTTTGTGTTTTACAAGGGACACAAATTTGTTGTAAGGATTCCTGGGTATGTGCAGGATCATGATGGGCCAAAAAGTGGCGATATGTAAGCCATATGATGGCCCATGTGGCTGACGAATTTTTTTTTTACCCAAAATTGATGAAACGAAAAGGGTTTTAGAGGATATTCTCATCTTTCCACAAATATAGATTATGCTTTACTTTTAATTTAATAAATAATTACTATTCATTTTCTATTAGAATTATGAATAAAGTCTTGATTGATAGGTTGATTGAAAAACATCTATAACTTTCAAATGGTATCACATTTTTTGAATCCAAAACATGCGTCACATTCTATGCTTCACATACTATAGGATTAAAAAAAAAAAAATTAATTTCATGAATTTTTGACCAAGTTAAGGTGGTTAGAAATACGAGGTTTAATATTTTTTAAAAGTTGTAATAAAAAAATTATATTAATTTTTTTACATGGAAAAAAATTATAAAAAAATATGCATCACATCGGGTCATGAGTCCTCTACTTATATCTAAAATATTATAAAAAAATATTATCATTTTATTGTGGTTAGGGTGGTCATACAGACACCTACTTCTTATTTTTACCCTAAAATTTAAATACTACTGCATTGAAATTTCAAATTTTCACCAAATAGATTTTAAAAAAATAAAATAAAGGTCTAGTAGTTTAGAAACTAAATTCAATTTTCTACAGATTCAATTTTTACATTTTTTTGAAATAATATAGATAACTTATTCAAATTTTTGAGTCAAGTTGTCTAACTCTGGTTTTTTGTCTTTTTATTGCCACTTAAGGGCCTAATTTTTCCATGATGATCCTGTACATACCCTTCTGCATCATGTTGTGATAGCGAGGGTAAGCTTGGATAAGGTCCCATAGAGATATTTTAGTGGGAGTATTCCTTAGTTGGTCAACAAGGTCATACTCCCGAATGAGTGAATTTAGGCGGGGTAGCAGGTAAGATGGGAGGGGAAGAAGGTAAGGATGTGGAAGTTGGTTGTTGGGATCACAAATTTTTTCTTGTATAATGTGTATGAGCAATGGTATTATGACTCAATTACTATGACACATTATTCTTGGGTGGGTAGAGGATGAATTCAGGTCTAGGTTTATGTGAAGGGGGATAAAGGATGAGTTGAGGTTGAATAATATTAACATCCCCTTGGGAAGGAGATTAAAGTTTATCCTTAGTTGGCATCATGACATCCACCCTAGGACCTGAGAGTGCATAGGATAAATACAAGCCTCATGTTCTTAACATTCAAGGACTGGTTCTTCTAAAATGGCTTCATTACAAGTAGGGGGACGATCAATGATGGGATTATGGGGAGAGGGAGGATTAGGATAGGGTTGTATTTGATTGTAAAAGGTCTCATTCACTTGTTCCATTACATCTACCCTAGTAGGAGAGCATAGAAGAGGTTCATCACATGCTTCATCACAAGGGGGCGAGGCATCAATGGAAGGATCACTATGAGTGTCATATAGATTATCCTAAAGGGGAGTAGCATTAGGAAAGGGAGGGTTAAGAGTCTTGTGGCTCTTAGGAGAAGGATATTCTAACACCAACATGTCCTCTTTGCATCGAGGAGAGATATTAGAGGAATTCCAAGTGTGATCATCATGGTTAGAGAGACTAGGTAAGGTGAGGTCAAGAAATATTTGTTGTTTAATGTTTGGCAAACAGGGATGAGGAGAGGAACAATCAAGACCCTCAAAGCTTGTATCTTCTATCACCACAATACCTTCTTCACTAATAGGAGAGGTATAGGTAGAAGCACAAGTATGATTGTTATGATTGTCAACACAAATGCCCTCATCAAGGGGTAATGCAATGTTAAGGATTGTGTCAATGGTTTGGTTATTAAAATGTGCTTTAATGAATTCATTATTATAATCTACATTGAAATCATAAGAAGGAATGTTGTATTTATACAATCCATTTGAAACCAAATAAAAGCCACATCTTTTAAATGGAAACATGGTGTGAGGAGAAAGGAAAGATAATGCAATGCAATGATTTAAAATAAAATATGGAAATGCAATTCTCAAATGGGAAACAAGGTAATTTTCTAATTACACTATGCAACAATCAAAAAAATAAATATAGTATATGCAAAATTAAAACCAAGCAATGCATGAAATGAGCTAATTTAAGCTAATTCTAATAAAATACCTGTAACAAAAACAAAACCAATTGATACAGGTAGGTAATAGCATAGAGCAAAAGCTTAAAAATTGGGTTTTCAACTTTGTAAAAGGCAGTTTCAGAAGGCTGAAGGGACTAGGTAACCCAGAGTGGCGATCTAATCCTCCTGGTGATTTTTTTGAGATTTTGCAGAAAATTTTGATGGATTTAGATGTTTTTTGTATTGTATGATGCAAATCTAAGAAGAAAATGCAGAAATTTAGATAGTTTGTAATAATTTAAGTGCAAAAATGCAACCTATATGCACTTTCACGAGGCTAAGAAAAAGCCTCTCGTGTTATGGCGGTAACCGCCTATGTCCACAATCGCGCTCCACCGTGCTACCATTCCCCAACCGCAAGACCTCTACAGTAAGGAGGTAACTGTTATCTCTAACCACCAAGGCTTACCACGCCACCACGATATGGCCAAAAGGCCATCATGGTGTGGTGGTAAGCAAACTTTGCTTAACTGTCTTCGTTCACCGCAACCACCGCGCCACCAATGAGCCCCCTTGCGGTAGGGAGGTAAGGCTTCACACTGACCATGCCCATCAACCTCGCTACTGCCAACTTGAGACAGAGACCCCATGGTATGGTGGTAACACCGCCCAATGACGGAAAAACCGACAGAGGCCGGCAGTAAGGCTGTAAACCGCCATATCGTGCCTCAAAGAAAATCTCTCAGCGGTAGAGAGGTAAAGGCTGAGAAAGGTGACAATTTCGCTAAGTATTTTCAAAGGTTTAAGCTAGAAGTTGAGGCACCTATTCCCAACACACTTGGGCACAAGGCTTGAAAGAGGTAAAAAATAGTTGAAAAAGCTCCAAAATCCCTAAGCTAAGGTCCAAATAGGCGAAAAGTGTCAAAGTCTACACTTTTTGGCGACACAAAGTTATACTCCTTGAATATGGAGGAAGGTGCATCTATAGTAGACCATCTAAATTCATTGAATATGATTGTTTCCCAATTGGCATATGTGGGTGTGAAGATAGAGGAGGAATATCGTTAGATGCTTCTTTTATGCTCCTTACCTGACACATGGGATCATCTAGTAACAGCTATTGGAAGTACAACAACCAACTTTAATATGGAAGACATGGTTGGTTCATTGATGTTAGAAGAGATGTAGAGTAAGTATTCTGAGATGGCTGAGGTGGCCCTTGCTGTTCGAGGTAGATCAAAGGAGAGAAGCAAGAAGATAGACAAGAAATCTAAATCCAAATCTAAAGGGAGATCAAAGTCTCCTAGAGCAAGAATTCCAAGGTGAAATGCTAGAACTGTGGGTAGACTGGTCATATCTGAAAGGATTGTAAGGATGAGAAAAAGAAGAAGATGAATAAATCTTTGGGCAATGACTCTTCTCATAGTGATGAAAATGCCTTCATTGTTGCCTTGACAACTCAGGCACCAGATGATGTATGGTTGATTGACTCGGGCGCATATTTTCACATGATGTCTCATAGAGATTGGTTCACTAAGTATGAAAAGTATGTTGGTGGAAAGGTGTACCTCGCAAGTGATTCAACTCTGGAAATTATTGGTCATGGACGAGTCAAAATCTAAATTCTTGATGGAAGAATCAAAGGAATTGATGGTGTACTACACACACCAGGTTTGGCTCGTAACCTGATTTCTAATAGTAAGCTAAATTATGTTGGCGTGCAAGTTTCCTTCTCAAGTGGAGGCTGTAAAATGAATAGAGGCTCAATAGTGCTAGCTAAGGGTGCGGGCATTCTCACTTTGTACAAGCTAGATGCACTCCGTGTTCAATGTAATAGTCTCTCTATAAAGTCAAGCAAAGTTGCTCATGTAGAGAAGTAGAATGAAGTTTTTTTGGGTGCAAACTCTCTGGAGGTAAAATTCCCAACTGAGAAAACCATGATATGGCATCATAGACTTGGCCACCTAGGAGAAAAGGGCTTAAAATCTTTGAAAAATAAAAATCTTTTTGATTGTAAACTTGAGTAAATGATTTTTGCGAACATTGCATTTATGGAAAACAACACCGTGTTTCATTTTATTCAAGTCCTCATAAATATTTTGGCATACTCGATTATGCTCATTCTAATGTGTTTAGTCCAGTGAATTTTCCTTCGTTGTCGAAGTCTAGATATTATGTTTTTTTTATTGATGACTATTCGAGAAGGGCATTTGTGTATTTTCTAAAGAGTAAAAATAAAGTCTTCAGTTGGTTTAAAGAGTTTAAACACTTGGTAGAAAATTAGACTGGAAGAAAAATTAAATGTTTGAGGATGAATGATGGCGATGAGTTTTGTTCTACAGATTTTGAAAGGTACTGCAAATACCATGGGATTAAAAGGCATAAAAATACGCCTTATACTCCACAGTATAATGGAGTTTCTGAAAGGTTGAATAGGATGCTAGTGAAAAGAGCGAGAAGTATGTTGAGAGGTGTTGGTTTGGAGAAAAAATTTTGGGTTGAGGTTGTGGCTACAACATGTTACTTCATAAATCATTCACCTTGTTTGGCTCTTGTTGAAAAAACAACTTTGGAAGCATGGTTTGGTAAAAATCCCTCTCTAAGACATATTTGTGTTTTTAGTTGTGATGCATATGTTTATATGCCAAATGAGAAAAGATCAAATTTGGAAAACAAGGTTGAAAAATGTATCTTCATTGGCTATGGTGTTGGTGTGAAAGGATACAAGCTTTAGAATCATGTAATTAAGAAGGTTTTGTACAAAAAAAGTCTAATATTTCATGACTTGAATCCTTTAGTAACTGATCTACATTCAAAGATAGAAGAAAGAGAAAATAAGGATGATGTAGTTGAAATTCATCAAACCCCAGATAAAGAGGATCTATAAACTACACCTGAAACTGAGGAGAGATCTAGCAGCTCTGAGAGTTTTGAAGAAGAAGAACCACAACCTCAACCTCAACTTGTGAGGAGGTCTACACACGAGAAGAAACAACATGAAAGGTATGGGTTTTCCATGTTGGATTCAAATTGTTCCTATGCTTTGATTACTAGCACTAATGAGCCTAAGACTATGAAAGATGATATTAGTATGTCTGATTCAAATTCCTGGTTGGAAGCAATGAATGAAGAAATAGCATCTTTGAAGAATAACTTGGGATTTGATACATTTGCCTGAAGGGTGAAAGCTTGTTGGTTGTAAATGGGTATTTAAGAAGAAGGATAGTTTGGATGGTAGTTTTGAAAAGTATAAACCTCAGTTGGTCGTGAAAGGTTATTCCTAGGTGGGGCGAATTGAATATGGAGAAATATATTCTCTTGTAGCTAAGCTGGCATCTATTAGATTCCTTTTGTCACTTGCAATAGCGTATAACTTAGAAATCAAGCAGAGGGATGTGAAGACAATGTTTCTTCATAGAGAGCTGAAAGAATAAATCTATATATCCCAGCCTGAGCACTTTGTTGAAAAAGGCAAAGAAATTCTGGTTTGCAAGTTAAGGAAATCTCTGTATGGTTTGAAGCAATCTCCTAGAATGTGGTACCCAAATTTTGACATGTTAGTATTGTAATTAGGATTTGTAAGATCAAAGTCTTATCATTGTGTTTATTATAAAACTTAAAATGATCGAGTTCTTATTATTGCCTTGTATGTTGATGACATGTTCATAGGAAATAATAAGACTATGATTTATGACCTAAAATCTCAAGTGTCTACAAAGTTTGAAATGAAATATTTAGGTGCAAAAAGGTATATTCTAGGGATGGAAATAAAAAGGGATAGAGGAAGCAGAAAGCTTTGGCTCAACCAGAGTAACTATATCAATACTATCTTGGAGGTATTTGGTATGATTGATTGCAAACATCTAGTTGTTCTAGTGTTGAAGGGAACAAATCTAAATGTTGAAGTCTGTCCAAAATATCCTACCGAGATGGAGGACATGACCAAGATGCCTTATACAAGTGTAGTTAGCAGTTGAATGTATGCAATGGTTTGTACAAGGCCATACATTTCCCAAGTAGTGGGAGTACTTAGTTGGTTTATGGATAATCTAGGAAGACCGCATTGGGATGTTGTGAAGAGAGTTTTCAGATATTGGAAAGGTACCTCAGAGTATGCTTTGTGTTATCATGGAAACTCGGCTGGATTACAGAGATCTCTTAGCATTCATGGGTATGTGGATTCTAGTTGGGTAGTGGAAATTGACAGCAAAAGATCCACTAGTGGATACATCTTCATGTTTTTTGGTGGTATAATGAGTTGGATGAGCGAGTATTATGTTGTAGTTGCTTTATCTACTATTGAGGTGGACTATCTGCTAGCAACACATCTCTATAAAGAAGTCGTTTGGCATAGAAATTTGTGTTCAGATATCAAGCTTAATGCATGGCAGATTATGATTTGCTGTGATAGTTAGAGTGCTATTTTTTGGGTGAAAAATCCCACTCTCCATGCGAGGATGAAGCATATTGATGTTCAGTATCATTTCATTCATGATATAGTGGAGGATGGAAAGGTCAATCTTGACAAAGTGGATACTCTCAAGAATGTCACTGATGCATTGAAAAAGCCTATAAGCATAGACAAGTATAGGTGCAGTTCTAGTTCAATGGGCCTTGGGGTCTATGACCTTCAATAAATTTGAGTTTAGAGGAAGCCATTAAGTCTTCATCAAGTGGGAGCTTGTTGGAAAAATATGTCTCAACTTGTTGGCTTGAACCTCTCGTAAAGACTTGGCATTTTTTCCCTTTGTTGGCCTTCTTTGTTAAACTATCCCTGAAATGTAGAACCTTGAAATCTCAGTTGTGGAGTTCCAAAAGTTCCTAACTTGGCATCAATGAGCTTCCCTTTATTATCAACATGTCATGGGTTTTTGGATTTTCTTAACCTCTGATGGAGGTTTTGATGTTTGTGTTTCTCTTGACTTGGCGACATCATTATGGGAATGTCGCAAGTTTTAGGAAATTCCTTTAACCTTCGATGAAGGTTTTGAAGCTCATTTTTCCTCTGACTTGGTGACCTTTTTATCGACATCTCACATGTTTTGATAACTTAATAACCTTTGATATTGAGGTTGTGAAGTTTGGTTTCTCAGAGACATGGCAACATAACCAATGGATGGTGGGACCGATCTGTGTGGAAAGTGATTTATTTTGTATGATAATGTAATATAATTTGATGTTGATCAATGATCATGATAGGACATAATCCAATGGTGCACATTTATTTTGTGCTCCTTTGTGGTGAAGATCGATAAAATTTTGTGAAGTGAGCAAATTTTTTGAGTTGTTGGCATTTATCGATTTCATCAACGATTGATGATGGTTGAGTTGGTGAATCCAAATGTGATCTGATTTAATGGATCTACGACATATGCTTTGAATGCTTAATTACAATATGAAAGTTCTTAATTAAAATATAATTCTTAACAAAATTAAATTAACGAAATTACAAAGAGATTAAAGAAAGAACGGAAAGAGAGAGAAAGAGAGTGCAAACAAAATTGATAACAGAGTTTGTCATTTAAAATGACGTCTTAGGGCCCCTCTCAAATGAGTGGACCAATCCAATTATTCCTCCAAAAAATTTGTTACATTCGTCAGCAAAACCTCCTCTTGGTTTACAAAGAAATTCTCAAATGCACTTCCAAAGTGCATGGAAACAAGCTTCTCCAAAAGCACAAAAATACAATAATTTCTCCAAGGAAAGCAACTCTCACACTTGAAAATTTATTCCAAAATCACTTAATTCACACCCCCCATTCTACCCCTTTTTATATTACATTTTATGCCAAAATTGTTGTAAAACCAATTAACTACCCAATCTCCCTTAGAAAAAAAATCAATAATATCCTCCTTTAATAATTTTCGAAAGGATAATATCCCCTCAAAATAATTCCCTTTCCATTTGAATGGTTACAAATGGATTTATTCTTTATTATTTAGGGGATATTTTTATGTAAGGTTTTATTTGGCTCTTTAATTTAGGAATAATATTCCTAATATTTCCATGTAAAGGGAAATATTCAAGGCCTCTAAAAATATGGGATAATTTAGGCCTCTCAGAAAAAGGGATTTAGCCTTATTCTAAGGCTTTGAAAATGTAATTAAATCCCTTTTAGAGAAAGTGGTGGGTGGTGATCCCACCATCCTCTGCTCCTTTTAAGTTTTTCCCCTAAAGGCAAGGGAGGCTTCCCATATAAGGTGGGCTACCCCCTATTCCTTAAGTGGCATCCCACTTTATGTGGGTCACCCCGCATACCATGGGTGGTGCCCACTTAATGTGGGTTGTCCCCCTTGGATAGGTGGGACCCACCATAAATATTATATATATATTTGTTTGCCTTTTATTTTTTTTAATATTACCACGTAATGCCATGTGTCAAGGGCTGATTGGTTGTTGAGTTGAATGGGTCCTGACGTCATCAGGGTAATTTTGACCCAATATTTGACCTTTCGTAACATCTCCATACAGACTTTGTTTTCTGTGAAACGAACTCTACCAGAATCATGACGATGAGCACTACAAAATGGTGTTGACTTTGACCGGTGTTGACTTTAATTTTTGCCCTTTTTTGGCTTGGGTCTAGGAGTTGACCAGAATTTTGAACATAAATATCTTCAAATCCGAGACTTCGATTGATTCTGTTCAAGTTGCATTGGATTCAGGATCCAAAGCACTTTTTAATGATGCCGAAATTTGAGAAAATGGAGAATTTCAAAATTTGACAAAAAAATCCTTTGGATCAGTCCTCCCCACTGGAGAGATTTTGGACCTCCGAAAGCTGGTTACTTGGAAAGTAAGGAGGGTAAAGTTCCCTCACTTTACCAATCTCCATCCACTTTTCCTTGGTTGGATGCATCCCCTTTAGCCCCATTCAGAGATATTCAACTGCTCCTCTTCATGAAGTCTTCGTGTTCCTATCGAGGATGACGTCTTTAGGAAACTCTGACATGTACTCTAGTGAAAGATCATCAATGGATAGAACTTGCACTTCAGCCTCCTCGTCTAGTATCATCAGAGGTTCATACAACTTCAAGTTGTCAACATTGACTACCGATTAAATCTGCATGTATGGATGAAGATTAAGGCGAAAGGCATTGGTGCTAATCTTTTCTAGAATCGTGAATGGACCATATCTAATCAGATTGAGTTTCCTTCCTTCACCTTGCATTATTTCCTTACTTATATGTAACCAAACACGGTCGCCGACTTGGAAATGGTGTTTGGTGCAATGTTTATCATGCCAAGCCTTATATTTGGCTTGGCTCTTTTCCAACTATGCTTCTATTTCTTGATGAATTGCTTGGAATTTCTAGATGAACTTCAAAGCCTTCTCTAAATCATGGATTCCATCTTCCACATTGTCCTTTCCAAAAGAAAAATCCATCGGTGTCTTGGGCACGTTACCGAAACAAGTCACAAAAGGAGACCTCTTTGTAGAAGAATGAGTTGCATGGTTGTAGGCATGTTGCACATAATGAAAAATTTCATCACACAACTTAGGATGTTTGCTGCAATATCCTCTATGCAGATGCACAACTATCCTATTGACTACCTATGTGTGTCCATCGGTCTACGGATGGAAGGTTGTACTCTTTTTCAGTTTAGCATCCATAAGTCCCCATAAGACTAACCAAAACTCCCCAAGGAAATGTGAATCTCAATCTGATACAATCGGTGGGTAACCAAAAGTGAACCCATACAAACTAAAAATACATATGAGTCGTCAGTTTAGTAGTTAACTTCTTTTTGCATGGCATAAGAATACACATCTTGTTGAACTGGTCAACTACTACATACAAATATTCATGCCCTTTTCTAGACATAGGTTACCCCTCGACAAAATCCATAGAAACACTTTCCCATGGATGAGATGGTATAGGTAAAGGTGTGTACAACCCCAATTTCTTGTTAGTTGGTTTGCTATTTTGACACATTACACACCCCTTAATATATTTTGTTACAATTTCCTACATTCGAGGCCAATAGCAATATTCTTGTAGTTGTGCCAAAGTTTTACTAACCCTAGAATGTCCTACAATTAGTGATGTGTGTGCCTCTCTGATTACATGTGCTTGTTCATTCTTTAGAATGCATAATTTCCCTAAGTGATACAAGATTTTATCATGCAAATAGTAATCATTTTCTTCTACTTGTTTGCCTTGGATTAGATTTGCATAGATATCCTTAAATTTTTCATCAGTAGCATATTGTTCTTCAAAACTTGCATGTATCATAGAAATATTTTAAAGGATTATCAAATCATTGGAAACTGGAGGTCTAGAGAGTATGTCTACTACTTTATTATGGGCACCTTTCTTGTACTTAATTACTAGGTGAAACTGTTGAAGAAAATCCATCCACCTAAAGTGCCTACTTTGTTGCAGCTTAGTTTGTGAATGCAGATATTGTAATGGTTGGTGATCGGTATGGATTTGTTTCCTTCCCCACTAAGTAGTGTTTCCTTTTTTAATACTCTGAAATAATGCATAAAGTTCCTTATCATAAGTAGGATAGTTAATGACTACACCTAAAAAGGTTTCAGAGTGATCGTAGATTGGCTTACCTCCTTGCATTAGCATTTCTCCCATGGAAAATCCACTTGCATATATTTCGGTTTCAAATGATTGGTGACAATTTGGTAAAGCCATAATTGGTGTTGTGCTCAAATTCTCCTTCAAAGTGTTAAAGGCCTTCTTCTGTGGACCTCCCCATTAAAAATTTGTCTTCGTACTGGTCAATGAGTGCAATGGTGATGCAATGTAAGAGAAGTTTGCAATGAACTTTCTCCAGTACTGGATTGCACCTAAGAAACTTTTGACTTCAGTAACTATACTTGGCTTAAACCATTTTACAATAACTTCGACCTTCACAAGGTCTACTTTCTATTGACCACATCCTATGACATAACCTAAGTACACTAAGGATGTCTTAGCGAATTCACATTTAGACATCTTTACAAAGAGTTCTTCTTTTCTCAATACATCAAAAACATTTTTTACATAACTTACATGATCTTCCCAAGTTTGATTGAATACAAGAATATCATCTAACTATACTATGGAAAAATCATCAATAAAAGGACGAAAGACATCATTCATGACTCAAAAATTTAGCTAGTGCATTGCAAAGCCCGAAGGGCATGACCAACCACTCGAATAGTCCTTGTTTTAAATGCAGTTTTCCAAATGTCATCTTCTGCAATTCTTATTTGATGATATCCACTACACAAGTCTAACTTAGAGAAATAAACTGCATTTTTTGCTTGATCAAGTAAATCATCAATACGGGGAAGATGATACCTGTTCTTTACTGTTATCTTGTTCAGGGCTTGATAGTCAATGCACATTCTCCAAGACCCATCCTTCTTTGGAACCAACACAATTGGAGAACCACAAGGAGATGTACTAGGACGTATGACTCCCTTATCCACCAAATCCTGAACTTGATTTTTGATTTCCTCATTCTACAAAATTGACAAACAGTACATGTCGATGTTTGGAAGAGGCACATCCTTCTGTAAATGGATTTCATGTTGTATCTCTCTCCTAGGTGGCAACCCCTTTGGTTCCTGAAATAAGTCTTCATAAGTAGAAACTAGTTTGACCATCTCATTTTTATGCTTTGGATCACACCCCTTAAATGCTTTAGCTTTTTCATCCTCTTGAGATTTTACGAGCATTAATACAAAGATCTTACTAGAACTAATCAACCTTTTCATTTGACAAGATTTGAGTAGTGCAAAATTAGTCCTAGCTTTGTGTGCACGTACAATGTATTCTATCCCATCCTTAAAAAGATTATACTTATTCTCCCCCCTATAGAAGATTTATTTTCTTTCATACAGATAAGGACTCCCTAACACAAGCCCACAAATATCCAAAGGGACAACATCTACTTCTACCTCATCAACAAGATTGCAATGATAAAAAATTTCAATTTACATTGTTTCGTTACTTGCAGTTGAGCATCATTGAAAACCCATCCAAGTGGATATGGCTTTGGATGAGGTGTTTTAGTTAAATGGATTTTCTTTACAACCTCTTCAAATATTAAGTTGACTTGAGAACTTGTATAATACAGTGTGTCAATCTTAGTGTACTTAGATACAACTCCAATATGAAATAGTTCATTATGTTGTTTATCAGCTTTAGGAGGAGTGGATTCTTTACTTGTACTTGCACCATGTGCACTTTCATTAGAAATACTTGTATTGGCAGAGAGAGTTATACTTTTATCTTTACCTTGGATCCCGGTAGCAACAATATTTCTCATCTTTGGAGTCAGATATAATATCCCGTTGAATCATTGCACCAGTCTTTTGCTTGCCTTTATTTCCTTTGTATCTTTTCGGCCTTAGTTCTGGGTGCAACTTCTAGAACTTTGAATCATCATGCCCCTCTTTCTTACAATGGGAGCATCTGGGCTTATCACCCTCCTTAATTATAGTTGTATTTTTCCCTTTATGTTTTTCTTTACCTTTACCCTTAAACTTCCCCTCAAACTTAGATGGTTTATTTGAGAAATTATCACTGAAATTTCTCTTACCCATTGACTCTAAATAAGTGGTTTGGACTGATACTTCATCGAAATTATTAGGATTCAACATTAGAATGGTATGTCTTAGGTAAGAATGCAAACCACATATCTACTTAAGTAATGTATCCTGAGTATACAAAGGAACACTTAAAACAATAACTCGTTTTCTAAACTCATGGGTGTAATCTTAGACAGACTAACCCTTACCTTGCCTAAAGGTTTTCCAATTCATTATTAATTTTTGCATATAACCTAAAGGATAAAATTGTTTTTTAAGGGCAGCAAAAAATTCCATCCAAGTGATATTAACCTCACCATGGTGAGCAATTTCCTCTTGAGTTCTACTCTCCCACCAAGTGAGAGTTGTACCTCCCAACTAGAGAATGGCTAACTGGATCATAGAAGAATCTTTTGTTAGGCCTTGATTCCTAAAATACACTTCTACCTGTTGGATCCAATCATCTAACTTCTCAGCATTTAACTCACCATCGTACTTAGGCAAATCAAATTTTACACCCAGTTTAATAACAGGCTTCGACTTGGTCTTAAATGGATTATTAGTGAGAGAAGAAGAAGAGGGAGAAGAAGAGGGAGAAGAAGAGGAAGAAGGAGAAGACAGGGTAGATGGAGGATAATCTCATTTCTTCTTCTCGAACTTCTTCTTATCTACATAAATCTCCCCAACCATTTCCCTCATCTCAAGGAAGGCTTGCTGAAAAGACTTATCATCAAGCTTAGGCTCAGTACTTTTCCCAACTTCAGTTCCTTCCATCTTTGGCAAGGTTCTTCTTTTGTTGATCTCAAGATTATGTTCTTCAATCTCTCCTTCACCTTTCTAAATCTTGGAGTGTATTAGCATTCAAACCTGAAATATTATCCAAACATGACTCTAATACCAAATTTGATCTCATTTAACGGATATATGACAGATGCTTTGAATGCTTAATTACAATCTAAAAGTGCTTAATGAAAATTTAATTTTTAACAAAATTAAATTAACTAAATTACAAAGAGATTAAATAAAGAATGGAAAGAGAGAGAAAGAGAGTGCAAACAAAATTGATAATGGATTTCGTCATTTAAAATCACTACGTCTTTGGGCCCCTCTCCAATGAGTGGACCGATCCAATTATTCATCCAGAAATTCGGTTACATTCATCGGTAGAACCTCCTCTTGGTTTACAAATAAATTCTCAAATGCACTTCCAAAGTGCATGGAAATAATCTTCTCCAAAAGCACGGAAATACTATAATTTCTCCAAGGAAAGCAACTCTCACACTTGCAAAGTTCTTCCAAAATCACTTACTTCACACCCCCCATTCTACCCCTTTTTATATTACATTTTATGCCAGAATTGGTGTAAAACCAATTAACTACCCAATCTCCCTTACATAGAAAAAAATTCAATAATATCCTCCTTTAATAATTTTTGGAAGGGTAATATCCCCTCAAAATAATTCCCTTTCCATTTGAATGGTTACAAATGGATTTATTCTCTATTATTTAGGGGATATTTTTATGTAAGGTTTTATTTGGCTCTTTAATTTAGGATTAATATTCCTAATATTTCCACACAAAGGAAAATATTCTAGGCCTCTAAAATTATGGGATAATTTAAGCCTCTAAGAAAAAGGGATTTAGCCTTATTCTAAGGCTTTGAAAAAGCAATTAAATCCCTTTTAGAGAAAATGGTGAGTGGTGATCCCACCATCCTCTCCTCTTAATTTTTTCCCCTAAAGGCATGGGAGGCTTCCCATATAAGGTGGGATACCCCCTATTCCTTAAGTGGCATCCCACTTTATGTGGGTCACCCCCCATACCATGGGTGGTTCCCACTTAATGTGGGTTGCCCCCCTTGGATGGGTGGGACACACCATAAATATTATATATATATATATATATATATTGTCTTTTTTTTTTTTAATATTATTCAACAATAATATTGCCGTGTAATGTCGTGTGTCAGGGGCTGATTGGTTGTCGAGCTAACTGGGTGCTGACATCATCGAGGCAATTTTGACCCAAGCTTTGACCTTCCGTAATATCACCATACAGACTTTGTTTTATGTGAAACTAACTCTTCGAGAATCATGAAAATGAGCACTACCAAATGGTGTTGACTTTGACCGGTTTTGACGACTTTGATTTTGTCCCTTTTCTCGACTTGGTTCTAGGAGTTGACTAGAAGTTTGACCATAAATATCTTGAGCTTTGGGACTCTGATTGACTTCGTTCAAATTGTGTTGGAGTCAAGATCTCGAGAAATTTTTAATGATACCAAAAAAGAAGAAAATGGAGAATTTCAAACTTTGACAAAAAATCCTCTGGATCAAAATGTTACGATAGTCAAAAGTGATTGACGAGTGATGTATCGACACATGGCTGGAACTAATTCGTTGATTCTACATTGCTGCTGTGAATAAACAATCATTGCACTGAAAATTTCATCTCTTGATAAGTGATATATTTGCATTAAAAGTATGATCTGTCTCGGGGGTTGATAGAGAGAAAATATGGTAATATTCTTTGAAACTGAATTAATTTTTGGGCGGATTGATGCAGGTTGGATGATGGTGTGTGTGGCCCAAGACAAAGGAATATTTTCAATGAATATAGTTAAATTAATGAAAACCTAATGGTGGTTGAGCGGCTATATATTTGATGCTTTTATGAGCATTGTAATAGGGTGAGAGATGATAACTATAATTGGTGTGTGAGGTCGACCAAGGGGTTGTATTGCTACTATGACTCGAAATCTGAGGGTGAAGTATATAACTCTGTATTTAATCTATTTATTGTAATACAAAGTGACTTTACTTGGTGTGTGGATTTTTCTCCCATAAGGGTTTTCCCACATAAATTTAGTGTTATCTTTGTGTGTGAATTTTTTTCTATTCTTTTGTCCTATGTATGTGCATCTCAATGAATGTAACTTGTTAAATGAAGTTTTTTATGTACATCATTCGTGAGGAAGGCATTTCCACACTTTTGTCTTTTCCTTACAAAAACAAGTACCAAAACTACTTCACAATCGAAGATTTGGTGAAATCTTTCCGTAGTAATTGATCTACTTTGACAACTTTAAAAGATGGGTATGACCTCGTTCCTTGTGTTGTTCATATTTGTGTCCAACTATCTATCCCTACAATAGGAACACTACAATCAAGATTCAATCCCTAGCTTGAAATGATTTTTCTCTATTTGGTGCACTCAAAAGTGGACAATTTGAAAATAGAATTTCAACACTGAAAATATGATGCAAACCTAATATTCTAATATTCTTGTGATGCCTTGTGAGGCTTTCATTTTTTTGGTGCAAAAAAAATTCATTAACATCCTTTTATTGGTGCAACACCTAGAAGAGATCCTATTGTTTCCTGCATTAGATGGTTTTATCACAAAAAAATTTGAACTTTCTACTTAAAAATATTCTAAAACTGCTCAATAATATTGTTGCTTTCTCAACTTCTTTTTCCATATAGGAATATTTTTATGCCAAATTAATGATATAATCTATGATAAACCATGTGGTAAAAGCTAAAACTATAAAAGAAGGTTGAAAAAAGTTTCATCCTTAAGAAATATGCCAAGTTCAAAGTTGAAAATAGTTTCATCCTTGAGAAATATGACAAGTTTAGTTGTAGTTGTGTTGAAAGACAAAAAGGTTTTAAATGTGCACTCTATAGCATTGAAAATCCAAAGTAAATGCATCATCAATTTTTTCACAACTTTCATTTGACTGTCAGTCTAAGGATGGATAATCATTGGCATGGTCAATTTGTATCCATCATAGATTTTAAAAATTCCATTTTGTGCATATCCTGCAATCATTGCATTCAATGGGATAAACTCTCTTTGAGGCATTCTTTCAAACAATTCACATGCCTATTCTATGCTTCCACATTTTACATACATGTCTACTAGAGAATTTCCAACTATAATATCTGAAAAATCCTCTCATGATATTTTTTTATATTGTAAAAAGAAAAAGAAAATACAATAGAAAATACAGCCATAAGGCTATTACTTACAATAACAAATTTGACCAGAGATTCAATTCAGAAGCAATAAAATGGTACCAATTCCAAAAAAAATTATAGAGAGGACAATACAATCCTAAAGTCAAATGAATGCAACAACAAGGTTATTATATAACAACATAAAAAATAGTATGTTGCCAAACCTACACAAAATTACAAAAAGGGCATTACAACCAATGCAACAACATCAACCCTTTCAGTGCTATTGCTTTGTGACTTCTCATTAGAGTTGTCATGGTGGATAATAGTCAACTTTTCTAGAAGAATTAATAACCCTTTAGTCTAATAGCTACCTGATAATAACCACTTGGTAAGTAGCTAGCATAAAGAGGCTCACAAGTTTTTTTAATTTTCTTTCGTCATAATTGTACATAGGCATCAGAGGAAAACATAAGTGAAATAGTAGGGGACTGAATAAAATCCCACACTCTAAGAGGCAATGTCTCAAAAAAATAAGTGACTAAACCCCATGTTGAGAAACGATCACACAAGACTTTAACAAGAGTAGCTACTTCCATGGGTTGTCATGTAGGCATAGCAGGGGAAGAACTCATCGCTTCCAACTATTTCTGGACGAATATAATTGTACATGGTGCAACATTTTCCACAAGCTCTCAAACTATGGTCATACAAATATGCTTCTTTAAATTTATCTACACAAACACCCCAATCACCATCTGAAGCTCAAGAAAGCTCAACCATCATAGACAAATAGTTACTCTTCAGTAGCCACTCCATATTAATTATCTAATGATTGTGGCCAAACAATGGTCATTCAAAGATGTTTCTTTGCATCTCTTTCCACATACAACCTTGCAATCTGTAACATAAAAATTAGACAAAAAATAGAGGTTTTAGATGGTTGAACCATTTTTCTAGGGTCCGAAATCCATGCTAGAGCGACCAATCAAAGAAGAAAAGGAGAAAAACAAATAAAAATATTATGATACAAAAAAATCTTTATTGATAAAATATAGTCCCTAGGTTTTATACCTATTTTCTGAAGAAGTCTTCGGTTCCCCATTTGTTGGGAACTAGAATCATGCATACCCACAAACAAATTAGTGAAAAGAGAAAAAGCAAAGGAAATGCATGACATATAGAAGAATGAATGGAAAAATAGAAGAATGTCACAAAGAGAGGGAACATCAAATAGAATAGTAGAAAACATGTTACACACATACACAAAAGAAAAAAGAAAATGAAAAATAATAGTAAGGAAAATGCAAGTCAACCGTCAAGCAAGTCATCTGCCTCCCAATCTTGTTTAGTGTATAGTGAGGGTGGGTGACTAGCTAGAGGGATAAATTTTTTTGCAAAACTATTATAAAGGTCAATGCTCGTCTGAGGAGAGTTGTTATGCAATCTCCTAAAAGATTCCAAAATTTAATGTGTTCAAGTCGTTATACACCTCTTCGTCGATTTTAGCAATCTCATCATCATCATCATCATCCAAATTAATCATAATAGGAGGACGAGTGATGATGTCGGTTGAAGAATGTAGCTTTGGTTGTGGTTGTTGTATAAAATCATGTTATGGTATTTGGGGAGGAGGATCATCATGCATTGCTTCTGTCAAGTGTGGATGATTATTTTCTTTATTTTCTTCTTCATGTAACTTGTGAGCAAGGGCACGACGTCGATGCCTATGCTCCCTAACACCTCTATTTATTTTTATTTTGCTGTCAATTTGTGTTTGTGAATGAGTGGGTTGATCAACCATAGGTTGAATTTCATCCCTAAGTGGAGGAACAAAAGGAACCATGGAAGGTGGTTCATCCACTTTCTCCTTTGCTTTGTAAACTTGTTTTATGTGAGGAGGCATGACAAAGTTACTTTCACAAACTCTAGGACTCTTGGATGATGTAGGTGAAGTTTTAGGTGTTGGTTGAGATTGGTTGTGTGGTTCTTGTTTAGGTTGAAGCATGGTTTCATGTAGAATGGGAGTGTCAGATGTGGATGGGGATATATTGCAGAGAGAAAATTCGGTAATTTTCTTTGTTTAAAGTTTTGGTAAGCAACGAAAAAGAAATATTTTCAAGGCGTGATGGGTTCCATGGGCTCGGACCAAAAGGATTCTAAGGAAAATTTTCCTTTGGAAGACAAGGGGGTAAATCCGCTATGGTGAACAGTGAATATGTCATTGCCAAATGGAAAATTTAAGCATTTGTGAAGAATTGAAGGGACAAATTTCATTGAGCAAAGCCATAGGTGGCCTAGCCTCAAATGAAACTGGTCCAACTACGAGATGATGGAGAATGTAACATCCAATGTTTTAGGTCCAATTTGTAATTGGAAGACGATCGATCCTATCAGAGGGAAAGTAAAACGATTCTTTTTTTTTATCCATGCTTTAGGTTTATCATAATCATCTTAATAAAGATCATGTAATACTGAAAATTCCTCGATGATCACATTCTCTCCACAAGAGGGATCTATTAATATCCCACTAGTTGGCTTGTCATAGATATGACCAACTATGTAAAGAGGACCATCAGGGAGATTAAGTATTTCCTAAGAGGAGAAAGTAATATCAAGATATTTCTTAGGTTATCTCTTACAAGGGATAATGTCTATCACACCCACCATTTCATCCATAGGAGTAACATGAGGTCTTGAACAATATGCTTAAGATGCTTGCACTATTATGTGTCATGTATATTTTTTTCTATGAAAATGGCAATAAGCATTAGAGTTAAAATTTAAAGGTAAAGGCCTTGTAGGATCAAGTGGATGAACATCAGGTAAGGTAATCATTTATTGTTTTAAAATTTGAGACATTGTGTTATGAAGGGTGTCTGGTAAACATGTGAAGTGTCTTTTTGGATCTCCATAACTAAAAAGCACCGCAGTTTTAAAAGTTTCTACTTGTTTGTTGATAATTTGAGTTGGTTGTTGAGGAGGGTTAAATTGTAAGAAATCTTTTTTTTCTTTCTAAATGGTTGCGAATTGGTTTGGTTGGCATTTTCAGATTTCTCAATTCGACTAGAAGTGGACTATGTATCTCAACTACTAATCGAATTGTGATAATCACAAAGGGCTATGCATAAAAGCATGAAAGACGAAAAATTTAATCATAGTGAGTTTATCCTAAAGGTGAGTTAGCAAGTTTTCTATAAACATATTTTGAGGATGTGGGTCAGGGATCTTGACATCAATCTTGGAATAAAGAAATTGATAGCATGAAATAAAATCAATTATCTTTTCATTGTTTTTTTTCTTGTATCACATAAAATCAGCCAAGGTCTTCTTGGGAGTCATATGCACTTGTAAATGATTGATAAATGCATCAACAAGTTCATTAAATGAACGAATTGAATTTTTTTTGTAAAGAAGAAAACCATTCCAAGGTGGTATCTTTTAAAGTCTCAAGAAATAATTTAGCTAACAGTTTATTATCAAGGACAAAGTCACTACACAAAGCAGTATATGCATTAACATGGTTAGAAGGATCTCCCTTCCCTCCATATATCTTTATTCCTTGTGGCATCAGGGTTTGAAAGATTTCCAAGGATAATGGGCTGATGCAAACATACTATGTGGTTGGGCCATTTTGATTTTGGTTTATGGAAGAAATTTGTTGTTGCATGGATGAGATAGTTTGGAAAAGTTGTGTTATAAGAGGGTCAGTGTAAGTGGTATGAGGTGGAAGGGAAAGTGGTGATGGGGTGAATGTAGAGGTAGGGCAAGTGAGTGTAATATTGTTGGATGGTATAGTAGAAGAGGATAAAACATGTGATGCCACATAGGAGTTAGCAATGCTAATAAGAATATTGATTGAAGGAATCACATTACTAACTTGTTGCATTGTGGTGGGATAGAAAGGAGATGTATAGGTAGGTATGGAGGCTACTGTTGAGGGAGGAGGAATTTGAGGCCCTCCTTAGCTAACCATAGTTTTTTCTGGTTGAGAGACACTCAAGGTGGAAGAAACATATTTTTGATATATCTCAAGTATTTTCTT
The DNA here is from genome assembly GCA_007115665.2 of Sequoiadendron giganteum. NCBI lineage: Eukaryota > Viridiplantae > Streptophyta > Pinopsida > Cupressales > Cupressaceae > Sequoiadendron > Sequoiadendron giganteum. The sequence goes on from CM021100.1 coordinate 181,324,942, forward strand.
CACAATGTATAGGATGTCATCACTGTCAATCATGCGGTGGATGTTGTCTCTAGTTGGAATTACAGTAGCTAAAATTGTTTCAAGGGTCACTTGATGTTGTGAATGTGCTAATTCCTCATGAATGTGAATGATCTTGTCTTGTGGGATATAAACAGGTCTATGTTCAATAGGCATGGTACCTTAATGCAAAGAGTTACTAAGGGTAGTTTCCAAGCCTAGTGTATTATTATCAATACTAGGAGTGCAAGCTCTAGATAGCCCAAGATCTACAACAAGTGTGTTGTCATGAGATGCCATGAGTCTTGAACTTCTTCTCAGTAAGGTATTAGCAATAGGACACCAAACACTCATGCAAAGTTTTCTAAATGCATGATGAATGCAAAGGCAATGCAAACAAAGAGCACTAAAATGCTAATAACTAAAATTTTGTAAAGCAACATAGAAATACAGAAACAACAAGCAAAAAGGCAAAAAATGGAGAGTAAATTCTAGAAAATGTAGTGATAAATATGCAACTGGACTAAGTCGCCCAAGGTGGTGAATCAGTCCCAACAATGATTTCTTTAACAATTTGTCATAATTTTTAAATGGTTTTTAGGATTTTTAGGATTTTTAGATGTAGATACAGTATGAAAATGCATAATTTTTTGAATATTTTAATGAAATGCATTACAAAAATGCAAGCTTTATGAGCTTTTCACTAATGCAATTTTAAAAACCCTATGTTAATGCAAGTTATTCCTAGGATACAAATGCACTTGAAATCTAAATAAAAAGTGTTCAAAAGATAGGTTTATCAAAATGAACCGTAGATTTTTGGGGAAAAAAGGGGTTCTCCTCTAGTTCTAGGGTTTTCCACCTAAAAGGAGAGAGGTCTTTCCACCAAAAGGGATCTAAGGGTACATTCAAGACTTAATGTAGATCTATTGGAAATATGTCTAAATTCTGAAAACTAATGAAAGAAACTAACTATTGAATGCAAACTAATCAAATGAAAAAGTGTTTGAAAACACAATGTTGTATGCAAGAATGACCTAGAAAACACAAGTAAATTGTAAAAAGATTTAATGAAATTGAAGAGGTGCACCTAGAATTTAGAATGTGATGGAGAGGAGCTCTATAATCGTACAAATTCTATTATTGAAGCCAATTGGGAAACTTACACCAAGTTGGGCAACTTAGTCCTATTTCGGGGAGATTTTGTCAGAATAGGTTTCAGGGAAATGGGTATCTAGAACTACAAAAATTACTTTTCAGGCCCGCCAATGGGACTAATTTGCTACTAATGGGGATTTAGTCCACCTTCAACTTTCAGGAATCTCAAGGTTGTAGCCTATAGCTTTCAACTTGTACTTCAACTTCTAACATAAACCTAGATCCGAATCTAAAAACATTGATCTGTAGGTTGTTTCCAAGCTTCTTTTAGGGTTTTGTTGACCTTGAATGATGTTTATGGGATGTTGACAACTTTATCACCTTGCTCTTTGAAAAATCTGCATAAAAAACTTGCAAAACACACATGGAGAGAGGGGAAAAAGGGTTAGGGTTAGATAATAGGGGTTTTCCTTAGTCAAACCCCATTTTAGTAATCAAGTTCACAAGAAAATAAAATGAAATGAAAAGGGAAAGATGATTGAACAACATACAAATACTACAACTCACCAAACCCTTGATGTAAAATTCTAAAGATATGCAAGAAACAACTCCAATGGATGAATTCTTGAGGTGCTTAGAGTGCTTGAATGCTTGATTAGGAAGATAGATAGCTTGATCATGAGAGAATGAGGAGTTAGAGTGTGAAAATGAGGGGAAATCCCTTTATTTATACATGATTTTCCCTAATCTCTCAAAAATACCTCATCACAGGCTAACCTTAGGGTTTAGAGAATAGTATCTTGTCAGAATATTGAAATAATTTTGATTTTTATGCCAGATTTGACTAAGTTTCCCAAGGTGGTGACCTGGTCCCACCAAGGTAATTTTTCTAGGTCTCGAGCATTAAAGTGTATTTAATGATGCCTAATGGTATTGCTCTCTAAAACACACTTAAGTAGGGCTTTTAAGTGCATTAAGGGATCATTTAAACATAAGAAAGGGTCAAATTATTGATGACAAGCCTAGGAAAGTGTGAGAGTTTGCTACAACACCTTACAACACTTTGAAATAAGGCTTGACAAGTGATAAAAAGGGGTTGTTTAGGTCAGTTAGAATAGAAAAGTCCTAGAAAAGTGTGAAAGTGGGTTACAACACCTTTGCAAGACATCTTTAGATTTTTATTGATTTACAAGCGTTCAAGGCCTAATGTCAATGTGTTGGCCACATTACAACTTTAAATCTAGGCAAAATCAGGTCAAAATACATAGGAAAGGCCCAAATGAGTGAAAATGTCAAGGATAGAGCTTTTTACATTACAATTAGATTTCTACAAATTTCATTTTCAGCATTAGTTCCTAGTTCCTTTAGATCAGATTCATTAGAAAACAAAAACAAAAAATTGAAAACATAAAAACATCCAATCAAAGAAATGCTTAAATTTAGGAAAATCATATCGTCCAACTCGCTTAGTAGTAATGACCTAGAAATGTTAGATGAAGCCCTTGTGGAATTCCTCTCACTAGGACCATTGACTAAGGCTTGTCATGAAAATCACAAACCAAACAAAGTTAACTTAACCATCAAGCCTTTTAGTAGTGATGAATTTGATATGTTAGATGAAACCCTTGAGGATTTCATCTCACAAATTCCATCCACTAAGGCTTGTCATGAGAAACCAAAAATAAGGGAATATAACATAATCCAACCTCAAATTATCCTTTATCCACCTTCGCATAAACGACAACTTAAATTTACCATTTATCCTCCTTCACATAATGTATTGCAGCTCAATCAAGTCATAATATTGTTGCTCATACATATAATACTAGAAACAACCCCCAACCACACCAACCGACCCCAACACCCTTACCTAGTGCTCCTTGTTTAACTTCACATAGTGGAAAGGAGTATAATCTCCTTGAACAACTTAAGAATACTCCTGCAAAGATATCCCTATGGGATTTAATTTAGAATTCCCCAAACTATCATAGTATGCTTCTTGAACAACCTTACAACAAGTAGTGGCTCTTTCTGGTACAAATGCAAATGATGTGGCAACTCTTATACAAGGAATGAATACATTTTTAATATTGATATAAAATTTCATCAACAAGAGTTGCCCCCTTTGGCATTAAGACCGAAAAATGAGGCCTTTATAATCATTGCTCAATTCAATCGAATAGGTATAAAAGAAAAATGGTCAATAATGGTTCTGCCCTTAATGTGTGCAATGTGAAACTCTTAGATAATTTTTTAGTAGATAAATCAACAATGCAACCCGAATCCTTATCCATTCAAGGATTTCACAACGTAGGAAGGAAATTGCATGGTGTGATTACTTTACCTATAGTTTAGTCAGAAGGGTTACCTTACAAACTCCTATTCATGTTACACCTCATGAACTTTCATACAATTTTCTTTTGGGTAGACCATTGATTTATGAGATGCATGAGGTGCCCTCGAGTCTTTATATTATTATAAAGTATGTCCATGAAAATAAGGTATACCAAGTTGAAATGGACCTCGAGCCTGAAATTTTCCTACAAGTGGAAAAAGGAACTACAAGTCCTCTCAACGCATTAATTCCCAAATCCAATATAGCACCTTTAATAGATGATAAGCAACAAAAGGAAACAGTGTCAAATTTATTGGATGATGATCGAGGTTATTTGGATTTCACACCCTCATTTATGGGAGAATATACAATCATAATAAAAGAAGATGACAAGAAAAATCAACCAATGGTAATGTCAACGAAGAACTTGGAAGAACAATCACAAACATCTAACTCGATTATTTTTGAAGAAGACACAAGTTATATGAAAAAATTTGATGAGATAGACTACCAACAACCACCAAACCTGAAAGAAATGGAACAAATTTATGGGAGAGGTTATGAACTTGTGAAGCAATTGGGTTACAATGGTAAAGGGTGTGGAAGGAAAGAACAAGGCATTCGAGTTCCTATAGAACCTAACATACAAGATTCAAAGACCGGTTTGGGATGCTATCCTTCTAATATTATGTAAGAAACAAAGTGATAGTCATTGAACATCAATACTGTCATGTACAAGCCAGAATTCAATCTTACAATGAAATATCCTGAATTTCTTGACATGGAACTACCCCCATAATGGGAGTACTATGAAAATGAGGAAGCTTTAAAACATATGTTAGGAGTTTATGAGACAACATCTACTCCTCTCGATGAGAAGGTTACATGTGCTATGATTAGTACTAAGCTGAGAGATGTTGAAGATGAAAGTCATGACAAAGATACAAAGGCAAAACAATATAATATCAATTCACTCTCTTTAGGGGACACAATTAAAATAGTATGAGAAATTAATTAAAATAAAAAAGTTCCTCGATGATGAAGAAGAGGATACGACAACCTTGCTTCATGGCTTTCCCAAACTCTTTGCTTGGAAATATTGAGATATACCTAGCATAGATTCAAAGATAGAGACATACAACATTGTCCTTATTGAGAATGGTAAGCCCATTCGACAAAAGATACACAAAATGAATCCTAAGATAGCTTTTCTTGTAAAAGATTAACTTGAAAAGATCCTTGATGTTGGCTTCATAAGACCTATAGATTATTCTCCATGGATCTCAAATATTATCGTAGTTGCAAAACCTGCTAATCCTATTAGGATGTGTATGGATTTTTGGGACTTGAATAAAGCTTCTTTAAAATATGACTTTCCCCTTCCTAATATTGACATGATAGTAGACTCAACTATAGGACATGCTTTGTTGTCATTCATGGATGGATTTTCGAGATATAACCAAATATTTATCAAACCTCAAGATCAATACAAAATAACATTTACAACTATTTGGGGGATATTTTGTTGAGTTATGATGCCTTTAGGATTAAATAATGCAGGTGCAACATATCAATGACCTATGACACTAATATTCCATGATTACACACATAAAGTCTTGGAGGATTATGTCGATGATAGTTTAGCTAAGTCATTAACAAGACAAGACAATGTGAATATCCTTCAAAAGATCTTTAAGTGAATGTGAACATACAACATGAGACTAAATCAAAAGAAATGTGTTTTTGGTGTGGATAGTGGACAGATTTTTGGGTTTATCATGTCTCTTAGAGGCATCGAGGTGGATACAAAGAAGATTGATGCTATCATCAACATGCCACCCCTTAAAAATATTTCCCAGTTACGTACATTACAAGGAAGAATCCAAGATATCTATCGTTTTATCGCATCTTTAGCTAATCACATTCTACCATTCACACATCTTCTCAAAAAAGATGTGCACTTTAACTCGAATGATGATTGTAAATTGGATTTTGAGAGTTTAAAAGAATATCTTGCAACTCCACCTGTTTTAAACCTATTATACCAAACAAACTGTTTATACTTTATATCATTGTCTTAGCCCATGCTTTAGCAACATTGTTGGCTCAGCAAGCTGAAAATGGTTTAGAGAATCCTATCTATTATATTAGTTGAACATTGATTGAATATGATAAATGATACACAAAAAAAGACAAGCAATGTTTGGACCTTGTATTCACTAAAAGTAAATTTTGGCATTATTTACTGAATGCGGAAATATAAGTGATTAAATAATTTTATCCTCTCAAACATATTTTTAATAAAAAATACTTATCTAGGCGTTTAGCTAAATGGGTGATGTTTTCCACTGAGTTTGACCTAATGTTTGTTTCACAAAAATCAATTAAGGGTCAAGCCTTGACTGACTAGTTAGCGGAAGCTTCTTCATCTTTGGCGTTATCTAATAATGAATCTTTCTTTGACGATAATGTGTTGGAAATTGGCATTGCTACATGGGAATTATACTTTGATGGATCTAAGTGTGGAACCAACTTTGGTCTCAGCGTTATATTAATCCTTCCTACAATAAATCCTATTCCCTTGTCTTATCGATTAAATTTCTTATGTACAAACAACACTTTTGGGTAAGAAGCATTACTCACAGGGTTACGTTTTGCTTTAATCTTGGGTGCAAAAAAATCAAATCTTTGGTGATTTGCATTTAATCATAAAACAAATAAATGGGAAATATCAAGTAAAGCATGATAAATTAGCCAAATATAAGGATATCACAATGAACTTATTAGAAAAATTTGAATCATTCACCATTGAAAACGTCCCATGAAAATAAAATCAGCATGTGGATGCAGTGGCGAGTGTGAATTATCTTATCTCAGCTCAAGATTCCTCAAAATATCTCACATTTATTATTCACTCAATCATGAAACCATCCATTGAACCTGTAAACCTAAAGAAGTGGTAGCAACAACTAGCCAAGACGGTTGAATGGTATGATACAATATTCCACTATTTGAAAGATGATACTTTTCCTCAGCCCATAACAAAAAATACCCGATGTCGTTTGCAAAAACTAGTAGCCAAATATGTCATTTTAGCTGACGGGTATGTGCAAGATCATCATGGAAAAAACAGGCCCTTAAGTGGCAATAAAAAGACAAAAAATTAGAGTTAGACAACTTGACGTAAAAATTTGAATAAGTTTTCTATATTATTTCAAAAAAATGTAAAAATAGAATCTGTAGAAAATTGAATGTAGTTTCTAAACTACTAGACCTTTATTTCAAAAAAAAAATCTATTTGGTGAAAATTTGAAATTTCAATGTAGTAGTATTTAAATTTCAAGGTAAAAATAAGAAGTAGGTGTTTGTCTGACCACCCTAACCAAAATAAAATGATAATATTTTAGATATAAGTAGAGGACTCATGTCCCGATGTGATCCATATTTTTTTATAAATTTTTTCCATGTTAATAATTAATTATGAATTTTTTATTACAACTTTTAAAAAATATAAAAGATCGTTTCTCTAACCACCTTCACTTGGTCAAAAATTCATGAAATTCATTTATTTTTTTAATCCTATATTTGTTTCCATGTGACGCATGTTTCAGATTCAAAAAATGTGATACCATTTGAAAGTTATAGATGTTTTTCAATCAACCTATCAATCAAGACTTTTTTCGTAATTCTAATAGAAAATGAATAATAATTATTTATTAAATTCAAATTAAAGCATAATTTATATTGGTGGAAAGTTGAGAATATCCTCTAAAAACCCTTTTCGTTTCATCAATTTTGGGTAAAACAAAAGTCATCGGCCATATGGGCCATCGTATGGCTTACATATTGCCACTTTTTGGCTCATCATGATCCTGCACATACCCTGACATATTATACCGAAGGTTCTTTGATGGTATTTTGCTCAGATTCCTTAAGAAATTTGAAATCCCCATAGCACTCGAAGAGGCGCATGCAGGTGCCTATGGAGATCATTTTGGAGGTAGATCTTTAGTGCAAAAAATCATCTGCATGGGATATTACTAGAGACATATGGGAAGTGATTTATATGTGTATGCGAAGAAATATCATAAATGTTAAGAACATAGCAATCTGATTCATGCTTCTGCTACTAAGATTTGCGCCCAAATTCCTATTTGGCTATTCTTAGTATGGGAATTAGATCTGATTGGGAAAATTTCGCCACACGCATTCATTGGCCATACATTTATAATCACAACCATGGATTGTTTCACAAAATGGGTAGAAGTTATTCCTCTTCGATCCACAACTACTGATATAATATGTTGTTTCATATTGGAACAAATTATTCAGATTTCCTTTCACTTTAGTTTCAGATAATGGAACACCATTCAAGAAAAATTATGTGAAGAACTTCCTCAATATATTTAATATTCAACATCGCTTTCTTACACCTTACTACCCACAATCTAATGGGCAAGCCAAAGCAACTAATAAAACTATCAATATAATTCTAAGGAAACAGTTAATAAACATAATAAGGATTGGCATACGCAACTAACATATGCATTATGGGCTTACCATACTAGTGTCAGGTCATCAACAAGAACAACTCCTTAGAACCTTCTCTATGGTACCAAGGAAGTGATGGCCTTGGAGTTAGAAATCCCTAAATTAAGGATTGCTCTTCAAATGGTCATCCATGATGACACTTACAAACAACAACAATTGCATCAGCTTGAGATGCTTGATGAACGTCGCATTAATGCTCTTGAGCACCTCCAAGCCTATGCCAAGAAATTACAACGCAAGCATAATAATCATGTCATCCCTCATGTATTTAGTAAAGTTGATTTGGTTTTGTATGAAAATCAGCGAAATGTTAATGCCGACCCAATAGAAAAAGGAAAATTCAGTCCTAATTGGTTAGGACCTTATATAATTAATGACAATAACAGGTCTAGTGCATATATGTTAATAGACATGGACAGTACACCCCTCAAATATCCTATTAATATTATGCATTTATGCCAATATTACATCTAAAATGCCCTTGCATAGTATGGATGGTGAGCAGTGTTGTTAGAGCTAATGGATTATATTCCATGGGCTTTCGCATTGCTTAATTCTTGAGAAGAAACTCTTTGTGTGTCTTAAACTCTAAAGTGATTATTTAATTTATTGTTACTTAATTACTTTAGGTCACATACTATTCATGTTTATTATGTGTGTTATGTTAGATTAGATCCTTATAAGCATTTAATTTCCTCTAATTAAATCATAAGTGAATTTAATTTAATATAGCATACCTCATCACAATGTTTCATCTAAGAGAAACTGTCATAAGTTTTGAGCACTCTGCACTGATCTCCTAAAGAAGGGTGGTACCCTAGGTGCTATTTGTAACTACCCAAACTACCATATGACTCGATCGTAGTAGAGAGGATGTACCACATGGTCATAACGGCTTACCAAAAATCTGTCTAGTTGTAATCTCCTCATCTGCCAAGTATGATATGGCCACTGAGGCACAAGCTGATAGGGTCTCCAAAGGATCTCATCCTCCTCCAGGCAATCAAATCGTACTCTCCAGAAGTGTAAGTCACCATACTACCAAAACCGTCGTGGAGGATAGCTAAAGGCCCGAGGATACCCCAAGGTTGTCAGACATGGGAAGCTTGTAGGTCTAGTACAAGTGATATGCTCAAGGTGCCAAACCTGTAGAAGCATACAATGTACCATACTATCCACCTCTTGAAAAAAATTTGACCAAAATCATAATAAAAATGACCTAGGATACAACACCCCTAGGCGTCTACTATTTAAAGCTATGTCATCCCTCATATCAATGTACTAGGCCTCCCTCTAGGTGTGCTCCTCACCCATACGGGATGAGCACTAGTGCAACTATCAACATCATAATCCGTCTCACCAATGGGGCTCGTGAGTATAGAAGCATCGCCAGGTCTATTTGTACCCTCACTCTCTCATCATGTACCAGTCCGTCCAGGCAGTACTGTGTGTCATATTTCATCTCCTAGAATGTTTTCTCTACTCAGAAGCATACTCACTCACTGTGGATGGGAACTCAGAGTACATGCGGTGTATATCTTCTAGTATGATTTTCATCTCACTAGTCGACCAATGAAACATGCATGTATCGACATCCCAACACCATCAACATCACATCATGGTACCTCATGGGGGCCATGAGGTATGCCTAGTAAAGTCCAATAGTCTGTAATAACTTTGTGTCCTCCACTAAAAGGATGGGGGCTAAATATCTCAGTAGACTAATCTGTCTGCCTCCTAGACCCTGACCCGAATGGGTGGGCACCTAACAAAAGTATAACAATATATTTTATAACTAGTCTAATCCCCTCAATTTTCACATTAATAATCATAAAAGTGTACTAAAGTTGCTCTAGTGTGCTTTCCTAAATGCCCTAGACACCTTAGAACCCTTTTTGGACACTTTACAAAGCAATAGGACACTTTGTGAAAAAGTGGGACACTTCATGAACAAAAGAGACACTTTGCAAAAAAATGGGACACTTCACAAAAAATGGGGACGCTTTGCGAACTTTTTTTTTCCAAGGTGCTAAATTAACCTAGAAATACATAAAAATCATCAAATTGTTGCGTAGGGACAAAGCGAAGGTCAAAGATTTGACTTACCTCATGATGACATTTTCCACATAGCGCCTGGTCCTACAACACGTCTAGTCTTGCAGGCCTATGATCTTGTTTGCTTGGCATCTTTCACTAATCCTCAATCGCTATCAAGCAAAAAAAGGTAAAAAGGAAAAATAGTAAGAATTTACTTCACTTTTTCACTTTTATGTAAGTTGAAATTAGGGTTTTTACTACATTAGGGTTAAAAAGTGCATTTCAATAAAATCAGCAAGCATCAAGCATCAAAATTCTTCAAGCAAGTTCTCACAAGAGAATTCATGTTTCAAGAGCATGTAAGGTTGAAGCTTTGGAGTAGCATTAAAGTGTTTTTTCAGGTCTTCAAGCTCACTTTAGATCAAGATCAAGAATTGTCAAGGGTTGATCATGGATGCATATGGCACGAATCATGATTGATTCTAGGTTGGGGAAATGCAACTAGCCATCAAGCCAATCCTAAAGACTTGTTTCCTAGGTGATTCCATCCTCCATTATCACTCTACATTCAGCCTAAGGAGGTACAAGCATCATTAGGGTTCGTTTGGGATGATTGAAGATCATCACAAGTGAATCATTCATTTCTTTTTTCCATCTTTGCACCATATTCTCTCATGTTAGAATAGTATTGCATCATATTTCAGACTTCCTAGTCTTATACACACTTAAGGTTAGGGTTTCTATACATATTTCATTATCTTTTCTAAGGTTTCAGACCTCCATTCTACCTTCTCCAAATTTCTACGTGCACATTTCCAATTTCTCTTTTTTTTGTTGTTGTTTATTTACATTTCTAAGTCATTCTTTAGAGCACTGCATCAAATTAGGGTTTTTGCATTTCATCTTTCATTTCATTTTCTTTCCAAGTTCATACTTAGTGGTTAACCCCTTATTTACATCATTCCATCCCCTAGAACACACCATTTGTTAGATTTCAATCACCTTTGTATTGGAATCTCAAGGGTTTGTTCTTGAATGAAGCGTAGAAGATTGTTGCCCTAGGTCCTAAAACTCTAGTTGAGCACACTGATATTTTTTGTTTCAAGATGTTGCCACTTGTTTCTCTCGGTATGGAGGTTCTTCTCCTCCTTTATCCAACTCTTCCTATAGTTGTTGAGTTGTTGATTGTATATTTATTTTCCTTCATCTGAATTGAAAAACTAGTGCCCCATTTTTAAGACTCACTATTGTGGGTTTACCAAAATATTAACGTTATTGAAGATAAATAGGAAGAACCAACTTTTTCCTATTTTTCTCAAAAAAAATCCCTCTAATGTGAATTCATGTATTAAATTTTCATTGTTTTAATAGTAAGGAAATATTGTAAACCATTAGAAAAATACTAGAGAAGGTTCCTAGTATCCTAGAGATCTATACCAAAGCAACTACATTGTAAGTATTACATTATAGTAGTTAGGATGCGGAGGCACACTCCATTATGTAAGAGCTTTAATTCACACATTGACATTCTATAAGGTTAATGCTTGTGATAATTGCATGGGTCATGTAACTACTTCACAAATTTTTGAATTTTAACAAGCATATTGATATTACACATTTAGTTCATTGCACTTGTATATTTTTTGTTTAGAATACATGTAAAGTAAAAATTAAAATATTAGCTATATCTATTCAACATATACACATGGTAATTTTTTAAAGCATGATGTTAATTAGAGTTCTTTGTTGTAATGAATATCATTGTTATGGGTATTATGTACATATTATTTGTAATAACATATTTCAAAGAATGGACACATAAGTAGATTTAAATCCATGTTGAAGAAATATATATTATGGTATCCAATTTGAATGCATATTCTCTCCAAAACATTTTTAATAATTCATAAAGATTATTGCAAAAAAACTTATAAAGTAAGAGCATGCCAATACTCTTAAATTTAGGAAGAAATTACATAAAACTTCTAAAGGGACTTTGAATTCACACAAATTTTAACGCTCTTCATATAATAAATACTCAAAACATTGAACTTTATCAAAGCAATAAAATAAAAATGATAATATAATATCATAATTCAAGGTACAAAATAAATGTCATGGAATGGGATGACTGTCATCAATTATTTCAAACAAATGATAGCAATAGCACAATCCTATACATGAAATGTGAACTAGGCATAAGTACTACACTGAGGGAAAGCATATTTAAAATGAGCATGATTGAGGAATATTTCCCAAGTCCTAAGCTTGTAGTTCAAGGCGTCTCATCCTTTGTCGAAGGTGAAGGTGGGGTGAAAAGAGGAAATGGTGGAAATGGGGAAGTGAAAGCGGGTAGAGGAGGAAAGCTAAACTTGGGAAAAGGTGGAATAGAAGGAATATTTAGAGGAGGTGCACTAGGGAGGGGAGGAATGCTCAACTTGAGGAGAGGGGGTGTGCTAGGAAGAGGTGGAACACTTAATTTAGGAAGAGTTGGTACACTTGGTAGAGGAGGAACACTGAATTTAGGGAGAGGGGTTGTGCTAGGAAGAGGTGGAACACTTAACTTAGGAAGAGTTGGTATACTTGATAGAGGAGGAACACTCAATTTAGGAAGAGTTGGTACACTTGGTAGAGGAGGAACACTCAACTTAGGGAGAGTGGGTGCATTAGGGAGAGGAGGAGCAACCACATTTGGAATATTAAGGGGAGGTATACTATGAAGTGGAGGAACACTCACTTTGGGCAACGAGGGAATGCTGGGAAGAGGGGGAACATATAATTTGGGTAATGAAGGAATGTTAGAAAGCGGAGGAAAAGCGAACTTGGGTAGCGGAGGAATGCCAAGAAGAGGTGGTGGAGAGGATGTAGAATCTTGCAAAGCTCTACGACGAGGAAGAGATGAAAAGATAGCTTCTTGTTTGGATGCACGGTAGGATAATGGAGTAGACACATAAATGCGCATTCCATTGGGATTTGAAGACGTTAAAGCAAGTTGGGAAGAGGCAGTGACTGAGGGTATGTCACACAACTCATGGGGGCTGCTGAGAAGTCTAACTGAGCATGACTTCCTGGGGTTAATGCTTTGTATGATGGGAAGCTCCACCGTGAATTCTCCATTTTCATTAGTTTCTCCTTCAACATAAACCATGCTATGGCTGCTCTTCCATTTCCTGTTGCTGTTGATGGTACACTCCACGGCAACCAAGGCACCTGCACCCCATTCCATTTCATCAATATCTTCCCATCACAAGACATCTAACACATGGACATTGCCAAAACTAATAAAGACGTGCCATCATTAATAATTAAAGTATAGTGCATATTTACCTGGTAAGAAGTAGGCGGTTTCTGATAGTCGGGTGTCACAGAAAACACTACCCTTCACCACAACATTGTTAGGTTTCTGAATGACACCTTCATAGCTTCTAGCACGGGCAAAAGTTGAAGCAAACAGAATTATAATTCCCAACAGAAACATTGGTGCAAACTTAATGGTGTTTGACGCCATTTTTGTGTTCAGTGATTCATGCTACTCTTGAATTTTTGTCTCTTTTTTATAGCCTGGTCATCGGGGGTGTATGTGATAAAGTAGGTGATATAGTTGAACAAACACCTGGGTTTGCTATGATCGTGCTTGCTTATTTGTCTGTCTGTTGAATAACTCCTCCTAATCTCCACGTTGTCATCTCCTTTTTAACATAATTGATAATACTCTCCGCGTAAGGACAATTAGAATCAGCGACAGATATAGGCAAATTAAATTTTATTCTTCACGACTCTTAGGTTTGTGTCTTGGTTGGTGAATGTTCATGTATTGTTCACAGCATTAAAAAGTTAAAAATAAATACAGCGAACTTTTTCTAGAATAGTCATATGCCAATTGTAATGAAAATAAAAAGTAAAATAAATACAACTAACTTTTTTCTGCAATAGTCGCTAACCAATTGTAATGAAAATACAACTTTTCACAAGATTAAATAATTAATAAAAGTTTACAAATTATGAGTTGCAATTGTAATTAGCAATCACACTTTGGTGTGCAATGGGTATGTCGAAGAGATGTGAAAGTTTAATAAATGAAAAAAATGATCTGTTTTTTGCATACATTTGTGTAATACATGAGATCAAATGGTACATCATTTTGCAAATGATGTTTTTTTTAGCGACAGAGGTTTCAATGGAGAAGTAGTAGCTTCAAACCAACTATGTATTTATTTATAAGGATTGAAACACAATTCAAACAAAAACTTTGAATTAAGAAGATATTTAAGCTCCATTATTAATAGGCTAATGTAATGTTTCTGATAGGGAGAGAGGGAGAGATAAAGATAAACAAATAGAGAGGTATAGAGGGAGAGGGGGAGGGAAAGGTAGAGAGCTATCAATAGTAGATAGAGTGATAGAGAGATAGAGACATAAGGAGATATAGAGACGGGGAGAGGAAGAGGGAGAGAGAAAAAGTGATAGACATAGAGAGACAAATAGAGAGAGGTAGGATAGAGAGACAGATAGGGGGAATAGGGAGGGAGTGAGGGAGTGAGAGATAGAAGGGAGAGATAGACAGAGGGAGGGAGAGATAGACAGAGGGAGTGAGAGAAAAAGAAAGAGATAGGTAGAAGGAGAGAGAGAAGACGAGGGAGATAAAAGTTCAAAGTATAATTATTCTACAATTTTTATTTTTTTTAGTGAACAAAAATTAACAACATCGATGCACATCATTTTTTTTTAAATTAGACCTTTATATTTAAAAAATAATTTTTAAATAATTTTTCTTTCACAAATTTTTCACACATAAATGTTTCCTCCCTATTAAAATTAATTATAAAACAAATGTATCAATTATCCATTATTTAAATTTCATATTTATTAAAAAAATGATAATGAAACAATTTTATCAATACAAGAAAAATTTGGATGAAGAGCCACCTCAACAATATCATTTACTTCAAATTTCATAGTAGACAGAAAATGTGGAAATAAGGAGTTCTTAGTCTCCATCTCTTGGAGAGGTAGAGACAACATATCCTATTAGATCACAATTGGTGGGAGCACAGCCTCAACCATTTAGAAAATGTCAGATATCAAGCTACATAATTTATAATTATGTAGTGAATGAGTATGAGCAAGTAGAATAAACAAGGAATTTAGGAGAGTTTGATATAAACAAGCATCACAAAAATAGTGAATAATTCCTCATAAATTTCATAAGAAGGGAGAGCTATTTGGAAGGAAAAATAGTTCAACCTTCTATAGTTTTGATTTCTTGGCACCGCTCTCAAGTGTTGATGCTAGAGTGCCTTGGCAAGGATCCCACCTGGTGAGAACTTTGGTGGTGTGAGTGTTTCTTTGCCAAGTAAGATGTTGATTAGGAAAAAATATTTCATGTTTATGTTTACTATAGGATTCATGTTGCCACTTGAGATAGTTGCATGTCCTTGCAAATTGATGCCTCACATTGCACCAAATCAAAAAACTGCTGGAAAAATATGCCTCAACTTGCTAGCTTGAAACTCTCGTATAGACTTGGCGTCTTTTCCCTTTGTTGGCCTTCTTTGTCAAACTATCACCAAAATCCAGACCTTGAAACCTAAGTCACGGAGTTCCAAAAGTTCCTAATTTTGCATCAATGAGCTTCCCTTTGTTATTGGCATGTCGGGAGCTTTTGCATTTTCTTAACCTCTGATGGAGGTTGTGATGTTTGACTTTCTCCCGACTTGGCGACATCATTATGGGCATGTCGTGAGTTTTAGGAAATTCCTAACCTCCGATGAAGGTTCTAAAGTTCGTTTTTCTCCCGACTTGGTGACCTCGTTATCGGCGGGTAAAAGCACAAAGTTGTGTCACTCTTTCAACCAACTTATTCTATACAACTGAATTTAAGTATTTCTAACTAAAAATCAATTTTGGTCAAACATATGATCTAGTAAGATTCATTCTAGCTAAGTTAGATACTTCCACAAATTTTTCAGCTAAAATTGTTGGCTAAAAATATATGGAGCACATTTACCAAAAAAACAAAATTATTTGAAAAACTTGAAGTTACAATAACTCTTGCTAATGTAAATAATTTTTTTTTAAATATAAAAATATCCTTTTGTAGATCCATAACTGTAGTTTTAAAAATATATGTATTTTAATAGTTTAGTTATTATTTATATTTATTTTTTATTTATACTAAAATTAGGTTATCAACACAAAATATTAGGTTGATTAATATGCCAAGGAAAAATACTAAAACTTATTTAAAATTTTTAAAAACATATGATGCACTAAATTAAAGAATCTATTTCAAGATGGTATAATCTTTTTTCCATTTTAGATAGATATTTAATATGAAAGTTGACTTCCAATGGAAACATCTATTTTTGTATTCATGCACATCTTAATATTTATTTAAAAATATGTATTTATCAAAATTGGAAAAAAATATATCCATGTACTAAATTTTTAAGTTATAAATACACACAAAAAATTTGAAAGGAAACAAAAAATTACTATAAAAATTTTGACGTCCCATGCAACTTCATTTTTCAACATTTTATCAACAACTAAATTATAGTGTTAATTTATTAAAAACCAATTTAAAATAAATTTAAATTTTGTTATAAAATACAAACATAAAATATACTAAAAAATACATATTTTACTAGTTTACATCATTTCAAAATTCAAAACATATATGCCCCTTTTTAATGATTCAAGTTTCAAAATTAGATTAGCGTTGGTAATTTCCTTTATAAAGTGTTACACAACTTTGTGCTTTTACCCCAGAATGTCGTGGGTTTTGAGAACTTCATAACCTCCGATATTGAGGTTATGAATTTTGGTTTCTCAACGACATAGCGACATAACCAATGGATGGTGGGACTGGTCTGCATGGAAGGTGATGTTTGTTGTATGACAGTGTACATAATATAATTTGATGTTGATCAACGGTTGTGATGGGATCTAATCCAATAGAGCACATTTATTCTGCACTCCTTTGTGGTGAAGACCGATAAACTTTTGTGAAGTGAGCGAAATTGTTGAGTGGTTGACATATGTCAGTTTGATCAGCGGTTGACGATGGTTGAGTTGGTGAACTCGAATGGTACGATAGTCAAAAGTAGTGGACGAGTGATGTGTTGAAAGGTGGCACGAATTCATTCATTGATTCTACATTGTTATTGTGAATTAACAATCATTCCATCGAAAGTTGTATCTCTTCACAAGCGATATATTTTCATTAAATGAATGATCTGTCTCGATGGTTGATAGAGAGAAAATATGGTAATATTCTCTAAAACTGAATTAATTGTTGGGTGGCTTGATGTGTGCTAGATGGCGATGTGTGTGGCTCGACACGAAGGAAGCTTGTCGGTGAAGATAGTGAAATTAATGAAAACCTAATGGTGGTTGAGCGGCTATATATTATATGCTTTTACGAGAATTGTATAGAGTGAGAGATGAGAACTATAATTAGCATGTGAGGTCGACCAAGGGATTGTATTGATACTATGAGTTGACATCTGAGAGTGAAATATGTATCTTTGTATGTAATCTATTTACAGTAATAAAAAGTGACTTTACTTGGTGTGTGCATTTTTCTCTCGTAAGGGTTTTCCCATGTAAATATGGTGTTATCTCTGTGTGTTCAAATTTTTCTACTCTTTTTTCCTGAGAATTTGCATCTCAATGAATGTAACTTGTTAAATGAAGTTTTTTATAAACTTCTTTCCTGAGGATTTTGCATCAAGAAGGCATTTTCATACTGTTGTCTTCTCCTTACAAGTGGTATCCGAGCTTGGCCAGTTGTGTTATTCTTGTGAGTAGGGCTGTTTTTTTGTGCTAATCATTTTCAATGCGATTATTGCAAAGAAAAAAATAATTTTCTTGTTTACAACTTGAGATGGCAAGCACATCAAGTAGAGTAGAAATTGAAAAATTCAATGGCGGAAATTTTGAGTTGTGGAAACTCAAAATGGAAGACCTATTGGTGAATAGAGACCTCTGGATTGTTGTGTCTAGAACTATGCCACAAGGTATGAAGCAAGAATATTGGGACTTCACAAATAGAAAAATAGAAGGATTGATAGCACTTTGTCTGGACGATTTTGTACTCTTGAACGTCCATGAGGAGAAGATTGCATCTTTCGTTATGGAAGAAACTTGGTAAAATTTATCACGGAAGTCTCTAGTGAATAAGTTATTCCTGAGGAATAATTTTTAACCACAAATAAAGAATTAGGCAAAGAGGATTCCCCAATGAGCTTCTAGGGGTTTTTACCTAGAAGCTAACTTTAGAAGAATGATTTTCTTTCACACCTTTTCATTTCATGATTCATAAAAATAGGGATTGGATTTTGGGTTGTGATGTGTGTGATTGAATGTGTGTAAATGAAGTGAAATTGTAAAATAAACTAACTATGAATGTAAAACCTATGAAATGCAACTATGTTGGAAAACACATTGAGATATGCAAATGACCTAAGAAATGTAAACAAACTATAACAGAAATGAAGGGGTACACCTGGAGGTTGAAGAGGGATGTAATTAAGGTATAGAATCCTAGAAAAAATATTGCAAAAGTTAAGGACACTTACGCCATTCTAGGTGACCTAGTCCTTTTGTTGAGAAAATTTGTTGGGACCCGTTTTTGCCAAAAAGGCACTCAAATCCACCAAAAACCCAAAAAATGCATGTATGGTGGGACTAGGTCACCACTAATGGTGACCTAGTCCCTTTAAACCTTTCGGCAAGTTTGAAAGTGGGATCTAGAGGTCTCAATCTGCACTTTCTGCTTCTTTTGGTGCCCAAATCTAAAACTTTGATTCTAGACCTGTAAGAGACTTTTAATGGATTTTTTTGACCTAGCCAAGAAGGAGGTGTCTTCAACAAGATTTCAATCCACTCTTGAATGATCTCCAAGCTTCCAAGATACCTAAATATCCAATAAAAAAAAAAGTGAGAGAAGAAATGTTGATTGTTAGAGTATGGGGGCTTGCCTTGGTCAAGCCCCTTTGTAGATAATTAAATCAAATAAAGAGACAATGAAGTAAAGAATGAAACATGGAATTATGGATTCAATACCTTTCCATGATGAATGATCTTGAGTTGCACCAATGGAGGATTCAACCCTTGGATGCTTCTTGAGAGAGATTCCTTGGTGACTTAGAATACACAAAACCCTAACTTGTTTGAGAAGAAGGAATGATGAGATATGAGATGAGTGTGATTTGAGTGATGCATAATATGAGAAAATAGGGTTTTTAGGCTTATTTATACAAGCTATACGCTAATTTTCTCGAAATAACATCATGCAGGCCGACCCTAGGGTTTTAGAGACAAAATCTTGAAAGAATATTAAGTTAAATTTTAATTGTATCCCAGATGGGACTAGGTCACCCAAGGTGGTGACCTAGTTAACCTTGGAAAATTTGAGTGGTCATCGGTAATTAAAAGGTGATTATTTATGTTTTTCAAGATTGTCTTCATAAAACACACTAAAATAAGTCGTGTATGTGTATTAAGGGGTCATTATAGCATAATAAAGGGTTGATTTGGTGAAGACAAGCCTAGGAGAGTGAAATTGTTTTACAACACCTTACAACACTTCGACACAAGGTTTGGAAAGAGGTAAAAAATGGTTGAAAAAGGTCCAAAATCCCTAGGCTAAGGTCCAAATGAGTGAAAAGTGTTGAAGGCTATGCTTTTTGGTGACACATTTAGCCCCCGCTTTAGTGTGAGTATGAACTTGCCTCAAACTCACACTAAAGTAGCCCAATGTAGATGGATAAGAATGACAAAGAAGAAGAGAGAGAAAGATGAAGGAAGTGGTGCAGCTCCTGGTGCAAAGGATTTTAGATTCTAATTCAACTTGACATCAATGAAAAAGACACATTCAAGGGTGAATTCATTAGAGAAAAATGAGATGCATGATCATGCAATGACAAGGATTAGTATGAAGAGCATAAGGAGATATGTGCTCACTTTGGGGCCATAGAACATCAGGTCATCCACGAGGTGACAAGTCCTAGAGAAGGTGAGAAACATACACACGGTTGGTATGTTATCACAAAGGTGGCTATGGGGAAGTCATGTCGCTTGTTGGGCTTCCTTCTCAAACTATACCAAAGTTTTACCTCATGATAACTTTTGATAAGGTTGCATAAGAGAAAGTGATGTTTTTCAAAGGGATTTTTATTTTTTTTATGCGATGTCTCAACCTAGGGAACATTATGCGCAATGTTTCCAAGAGAGGAAAAGTGAAAATGTACTCATCTTGTATGTAAGAGAGGCAAGGGCTCATATTGTATGCAAAAGAGGAAAAATGCAAATGTCTCAACCTAGGCAACATTATGTGTAATATTTCTAGAGAGGGAATCACAAGAAAAAGAAAATTGCACTATGAAATGTGAGTGGTGATGTATGCCCCCACTTTAAAGGAATTGAAAAATATTGTACTATGAGAAATTTGTTTAAAGTAGAAGAGGAAGAGGACATGAGAGCTTGTTTGGAAAGCCCTATGTGGAGTCACATGTTTTCAAAAAGCTTTGTCATGAAGAGGAGTGTATGTCACATATGAGTCAAATTTAGACATGTCATCAAAATCCCAAGCTCACTCTTATATGTTCATGAAAGGTTAACAACAAGCTAAAAGGGACAACGACAAGTGACATGCGGCGGAAAAGACTGACAAAGCCCTTGCCCCCACTTAGTGCAGGACACAAGTGAGTCAAAAGAATTGAGTGGATGCAAGGTTGAGTGAAAAGTGGTATCAGTTAGAGGAATGAGGTTCCCCCACATGAGGGAGAGCACCAAAATCCTTAAGATGTTGTTTTTGAAAACTCAAGGCCTTACACTCATTAGTGTGATGACAGTGAACTCGGTGGTAGGCACAAAAGGAATATTTTTGGTAAAATTTATTTCGAGTTCTAGGAGGAAGGGAGATCAAGTAATCTTGGAGGAGTATCAAAAAGATACCCTTTTGATCGAGGGGAGAAGGTTTTCCTTTGGTGTGTAACAAAGAGGTGTCTTGCTTCGTAGAGGATGTCATATGTACACAAGGCACTAGAGATTGTGAGATTTGTACACTCCTCTATAGGAGTGTGTAAAATATAAATCATTAGTGTTATGTGAGATGACATTTTCATTTAAAAGTTAAGAGTCCTTTGTTTGTATTAGAGGACCACTTTCTAAGGTTTGGATGGAAGGGTGATTTGAGATGGTGTTGGTGTTGGAAGAAGGCTTGATGATTTCAATGAAAGGAAAAAATTCAAGACCATGATTAGATGTTTGAATAGGAGGCTCGATAGGGTTGTGGATACCTTTTTCTTTAGTACCACATCCTTTTTCCACTATAGCCAATTTGTTTCATGAGCTTGTAACCTTTTCCATAGAGCTTTTTCAACACTTTTGGATCAGGTGAGGGTTCGTTGTTAACTTCATTGTCTAAAGTAGATGAGGTGGATGATTTTGAAGGATTGGTTGAGTCTTGTGTTAACAAGACTGTGTGTCCATTGTTAGATTCTTTGTTTGTGATCTTGGATTCTCAAATTGAGGGAGGTGTGAATTTTAAGGAACCCCAAGCATCATTTAAGAATGTTGGTTGTACAAGTTCCACGGGTTTGGTTGGTGTTGAAGTGGTGAAGGGTTTGGATTTGTTTTTCTCAAGTTGTAAGAAACTATAAGGCTCAGGATCGGCATCAAGTGTGTACACTTTTTTGTCGTAGATGTACTTCATCTTGCGATGAATAGTGGAAGTCACACCATTCATTGCATGAATCCACAACCTGCCTAAGATAACATTAGTTGAAACATCATTAGGAATAACATGGATTAATGTGTCTAATGTGGCCACTCCAATTGTAAGAGGGAAAGTGATCACACCAAGCGGATTTTTTCTGACACTGTCAAATCTAGCAATAGAGAAGGAGGTAGGTTGGATGGTTGATTTATCAATATGGAGCATATCCAAGAGATTGACACTACACGCATTGACAGCATAGCCATTATCAACAAGGGTTCTCTTGATCCCTATGCGTTTATATTGAGATATGATCATGAAGGCTTCAGCTTGTTGTTGCACTTCCAAAGGAGGGAGCTCACTTTGGTGGAAAACAATGTCAACGTTCAAACCTTATATCATAGTTGCAATGTAATTTTTTTGTGCATTACAAGGGACAATAATTTGTTGTAAGGCTTCATGCATCATGTTGTGATAGTGAGGGGAAGCTTGGATATGGTCCCATAGAGATATTTTAGTGGGAGTACTCCTTAGTTGGTCATCAAGGTCATACTCCCAAATGAGTGAATTTAGGCGGGGTAGCAAGTAAGATGGGAGGGGAGGAAGGTAAGGATGTGGAGTTTGGTTGTTGGGATCACGGATTGTTTCTTGTATAATATGTATGAGCAATGGTATTATGACTCAATTAGTATGACACATTATTCTTTGGTGGGTAGAGGATGAATTCAGGTTTAGGTTTATGTGAAGGGGGATAAAGGATGAGTTGAGGTTGAATAATATTAACATCCCCTTGGGAAGGAGATTAAATTTTATCCTTAGTTGTAATCATGACATCCACCCTAGGACCTGAGAGTGCATAGGATAAATACAAGCCTCATGTTCTTAACATTCAAGGATTGGTTCTTCTAAAATGGTTTCATTACAAGTAGGGGGACGATCAATGATGGGATTATGGGGAGAGGGAGGATTAGGATAGGGTTGTATTTGATTATAAAAGGTCTCATTCACTTGTTCCATTACATCTACCCTAGTAGGAGAGCATAGAAGAGGTTCATCACATGCTTCATCACAAGGGGGCGATGCATCAATGGAAGGATCACTATGAGTGTCAAATAGATTATCCTAAAGGGGAGTAGCATTAGGAAAGGGAGGTTTAAGAGTCTTGTGGCTCTTAGGAGAAGGATATTCTAACACCAACATGTCCTCTTTGCATCGAGGAGAGATATTAGAGGAATTCCAAGTGTGATCATCATGGTTAGAGAGACTAGGTAAGGTGAGGCCAAGAAATATTTGTTGTTTAATGTTTGGCAAACAGGGATGAGGAGAGGAACAATCAAGACCCTCAAAGCTTGTATCTTTTGTCACCACAATACCTTCTTCACTAATAGGAGAGGTATAGGTAGAAGCACAAGTATGATTGTTATGATTGTCAACACAAATTTCCTCATCAAGGGGTAATGCAATGTTAAGGATTGTGTCAATGGTTTGGTTATTACATGTGCTTTAATGAATTCCTTATTATAATCTACATTGAACTCATAAGAAGGAATGTTGTATTTATACAATCCATTTGAAACCAAATCAAAGCCACATATTTTATTTGAAAACATGGTGTGAGGAGAAAGGAAATATAATTCAATCCAATGATTTAAACTAAAATATGGAAATCTAATTCTCAGATGGGAAACAAGTTAATTTTCTAATTACACTATGCAACAATCTAAAAAATAAATATAGTATATGCAAAATTAAAACCAAGCAATGCATGAAATGAGCTAATTTAAGCTAATTCTAATAAAATAAATGTAACAAAAACACAACCAATTGATACAGCTAGGTAATAGCACAAAACAAAATCTGAAAATTTGGGTTTTCATCTTTATAAAAGGTAGTTTCAAAAGCCTGAAGGGACTAGGTCACCCAGGGTGGCGAGCTAGTACTCCTGGTGATTTTTTTGAGATTTTGCAAAAAAATTTGATGGATTTAGATAGTTTTTGTATTGTATGATGCAGATCTAAGAAGAAAATGCAAAATTTTAGACAGTTTGTAATAATTTTAATGCCAAAATGCAACCTATATGCACTTTTCACTAATGCAAATTTTAAAACCCTAGAATGTAATTAAAAAATGCCTAATGCAATGCAATCCTAGGAGTAGGAAGAGGTCCAAATGAAAAAAATAAGGTTTAGGAAGGTCAGGTTCACCAAAAATGAATTAGGGAAAGAGGATTCCCCAATGAGCTTCTAGGGTTTTTCACCTAGAAGCTAACTTTGGAAGAACGACTCTCTTTCACACCTTTTCATTTCAAGATTCATTCAAAGACGAATTGGATTTGGGGTTGTGATGTGTGTCATTGAACATGTGTGTAAATTAAATGAAATGGTAAAAGAAACTAGATATGTTGTAAAACACATTGAGATATGCAAATGACCTAAGAAATGTAAACAAATTGTAACAAAAATAGATAGAAAAGAACGAGTGCATCTGGAGGTTGAAGAGGGATGGCATGAAGGTCTAGAATCCTAGAAAAACTATTGCAAAAGCTGAGAAGGACACTTACTCCATTCTAGAGGTAAAAGAACAAAGCTATGTCACACATTATCAAAGAAACGACCAACACCGATCCAAATTTTAAACTTGAATCACTAAAAGGTGGCATATATTTTTGAATTTTGAAATGATGTAAACTAGTAATATATATTTATTTTTAGTATATTTTATGTTTGTATTTTAAAATAAAAAATAAAAAATATTTTAAACTAGTTTTTAATAAATTAACACTATAATTTAGTTGCTGAAAAATGAAATTGCATGAATCGTCAAACTTTTTAAAGTAAATTTTTTTTTTTCATTCAATTCTTTGTGTCTATTTATAACTTGAAACTTTAGTGCATAGATATATTTTTTCCAATTTTGATAAATATATATTTTTAAATAAAAATCAAAATGTGTGTGAATCAAAAAATAATTGTTTCCATCGAACGTCAACTTTCATATTAAATATTTATCTAAAATGGAAAACAAAAGATACGATCTTGAGGTAGATTCTTTTATCTAGTGCATCATATTTTTTTCAATTTTTTTTAATAATTTTTAGTATTTTTCCTTGGCATGGTAATCAACCTAATGTTTTGTACTAATAACCTACTTTTAGTAAAAATAAAAAATAAAATATATATAATAATTAATCTAGTAAAATAAATATATAATTTTAAAATTACACTCATGGATCTACAAAAGGGTATTTTTATATTTTTTTAAAAAATGTTATTTACATTAGTAGGAGTTATTGAAACTTCAAGCTTCTAAAAAAAAATTAGTTTTTTGGTAAATTGGACTCAAAGTGGTGCTCCATATATTTTTAGCCAACAATTTTAGTTGAGAAAGTTGTGGAAGTATATAAATTAGCTAGACTGAATCTTACTAGGTCATATGTTTGACCAAAATTGATTTTTAGTTAGAAATACTTAAATTAAGTTGTGCTAATAACTTGGCTGAAAGTGTGACAAAACTTTGTGCTTTTACACCTGGGCGACCTAGTCATTCTATCGAGAAAATCTATCGGGACCTGTTTCTACCAAAAGGGTACTCAGATCCACCAAAAACCCAAAAAATACATGTATGGTGGGACTAGGTTGCCACTAATGGTGACCTACTCCCTTTCATCCTTTCAGGAAGTCTGAAAGTGGGATCTAGAGGTCTCAGTCTGCACATTTTTCTTCTTCTAGTGCTTGCGTCTGAAACTTTGATTCTCAAACTGTAAGAGAATTTTAATGGATGTTTCTGACCTAGCCAACAAGGAGGTGTCTTCAAAAAGCTTTCAATCCACTCTTGAATGATCTCTAAGATTCCAAGATACAGAAATCTACAAACACACAAAGAGAGAAGAAATGTTTATAGTTCTAGAGTATGGGGGCTTTCCTTGGTCAAGCCCCTTTGTAGATAATTAAATCAAATGAAGAGACAATGAAGTAAAGCATGAAACATGGAATGATTGATTCAATACCTTGACGTGATGAATGATCTTGAGTTGCAGCAATGGAGGATTTATGCTTCTTGAGAGAGATTCCTTGGTGACTTAGAATACCCAAAACCCTAGCTTGCTTGAGAAGAAGGAATGATGAGAGATGAGATGAGTGTGATTTGAGTGATGCATAATATGAGAAATTAGGGTTTTTAGGCTTATTTATACAAGTCATGTCCTAATTTTCTTGAAATGCCACCATATAGGCTAGCCCTAGGGTTTTAGAGAGAAAATCCCAAAAGAATATTAAGTTGAACTTTAATTGTATGCCACATGGGACTAGGTCACCCGAGGTGGCAACCTAGTTCACCTAGGAAAATTTGAGTGGTCATCGATAATTAAAAGGTGATTATTTATGTTTGTCGAGATTGTCTTCATAAAACACACTAAAATAAGTCATGTATGTGTATTAAGGGGTCATTATAGCATAATAAAGGGTTGATTTGGTGAAGACAAGCCTAGGAGAGTGTGAAAATGTTTTACAACACTTTGAAAGGAAAAGAAGAGGTGCGGAATCGCTTTCCTAATGCTAAAACAATAGAGGACAAGTGCAAAAGACCAATTTTAAAGCTTCTTAAAACAACTGAGATGAACACATATAAGGTAACAAGAGTAACATAAATAAGAAATCATAGATAACACCAGATTTATGTAGGAAAACCCTTTCGGGAAAAAACCCCACCACACCAAGAGAAGACAATTTGTATTACAATAAAATAAATTACAAACAAAGCTCGCAGTCCTCACTCTCTAATAGTTAGCTCATAGTAGTAGACTTGAGTTTTCATGCACTCACTGTTACAATAATTCTTTCAACTTATATATTGAATACAACACTCTATTTTGTCTCTCTTTATCACTCACTTCATCATCACCCTTCATGACTTATACCAATGTAATCGACTATACAGGTCATACATCGCTTAATCATACCAACCAATCGCAGGCCTTAATGATGCACCGTTCACCAAATCAAGCAATCTAATCTTCTGGCCGATCTTCCCTACAATCACGCATCGGGCCACCAAGGCATTAACTCTCCTTGCCTTAATCAGATTTTTTCATCAGCTGAAACACGTCTTGCACTTACTGCTTTCACCGCTCCAGAATTCAACAAATTAGGTATTGATTTCTTGCCACATGTTGCCTCTCTATTTGTTTGCCACTTCCAGTCAAGTCAGACTAGTCAACACAAGTGAAAAACATCTCTTACCACCCTACCTTGTTGAGCCAAAGAAGCTATCGGGGTATGGCGATGACACCGCGGTACCACTCCAAGGATGGCAGACCTCTGCGATATGGCGGTGCCATCGCCCAATCGTAGGTTCATCCTAACACCCTCACGATATTGAGGTAGTGACATGTCTACTAGCCCATCGTTTAACACCGCGTCACCGCCGAGCTTGGATCAACCCTCTATGGTATGGCACTGCCACCGCCCAATCATGAGGCTAATCAAATTCTCGTGGTATGGCGATAACCGTCTGTATCGATCGTTGCACTCTACCGTGCTATCGTGCCCCAGCCACAAGACCTCTGTTTGTAAGGAGGTAATGGTTATCTCGGATTGCCAAGGCTTACCGCACCACCGCGACATGGCTGAAAGGCCATCACAGTGTCATGGTAAGCAAACTTTGCTTAACTGTCTTCGTTCACTATGGCCACCGCGCCACCAATGAGCACCCCCCGCGGTAGGGAGGTAAGGCTTCACACTGACCACACCCATCAACCGCACTACCACCAGCTTGAGATGGAGACCCCGTGGTATGGCGGTAACAATGCCGAACTGTGGAAAGAGAGATAGAGGCTCGCGGTAAGGCGGTAAACCACCATACCATGCATCAAAGAAAATATCTTAGCGGTAGAGAGGTAAAGGATGAGAAAGGTGACAATTTCACAAAGTCTTTTCAGAGGTTCAAGCCAAAAGTTGAGGCACCTGTTCCCAACAAGCTCCCACTTAACGAAGACTTCCTGGCTTCCCCTCAACTTTGAAAATTACTAACGATCATAGGCCCCAAGGCCCATTTAATCTATGAACCATCTGAACTTGTTTGTTCTCACTGGCTTCGTTAATGCATCTGCAACATTCTTCAAAGTTTCAACCTTTTCTAAACATACCTTTCCATCTTCCAACATATCCCTCACCAAGTGATACTGTACATCAATGTGCTTTGTCCTAGCATGGAAAGTTGGGTTCTTTTCCAAACAAATGGCACTCTGATTGTCACAACAAATTATAATCTTCCCTACATTAAAACCAACATCAGAACACAAACAACTTAGCCAAACTACTTATTTGCAGGCTATAGCCTATCGCTTGCTCATCCAACTGACTATACCATTCAACATGAAAGTGTATCCATTGTTGGTTCTTCTACTATCAATGCCCCTTGCCTAATCAGAATCCAAATATCCACGAATTCTGATTGTTAGCTGTGATGCAACCAAATTTCCATGGTAACATAGAGCATATTCTGAAGTCCCCTTTAAATATTTGAACACTCTCTTCACAACATCCCAATATGATCTTCCTAGATTTTCCATAAACCGGCTAAGAACTCCCACTACTTGGGCAATGTCTCATCTTGTACAGACCATTGCATACATTAGACTTACAACAACACTCAAGCATAAGGCACACTCATCATGTCCTCCATCTCAGTAGAAGATTTAGGATAGTCTTCAATAGATAGCTTCGCTCCCTGCATGATTGGAACAACTAGCTACTTGCAATCATCCATACCAAATCTCTCTAGAACTGTATTGACATACTTACTCTAACTAACCTAGAGATTTCTTCTCTTTTTGTCCCTGGTTATCTCCATCCCCAAAATATACCTTGCTACACCCAGATCTTTCATTTCGAACTTTGCAAACAATTGAGATTTAATATCAGAAATCATAGACTTACTATTTCCTATGAATAACATATCATCCACATAGAGGGTAATAATAAGCACAAAATCATTTTCAGACTTTTAATAAACACAATGATCATATTTTGATCTTGCAATTCCCATAGACAATACAAAAGTGTCAAATTTACGGTACCATATTCTAGGAGACTGCTTCAAACCATATAGAGATTTCTTTAATTTGCAGACCAGACTTTGTTTACATTTTTCAACAAAGTGCTCAAGCTAGGACATATAAATTTTTTCTTCCATCTCTCCATGGAGAAATGTTTTCACATCCATTTTCTCATTGTCTAAGTCATATGTTTCTACCAATGACAATAGAAATCTGGTAAAAGTCAGCTTTGCTATAGGGGAAAATATTTCTCCATAATAAATTCCCTCTATCTTGGAAAATCCCTTTGCAACCAACCTTGCCTAATACTTTTCTATACTGCTACCTAGACCAATCTTCTTCTTGAATACCCATTTATAGCCAACAGGCTTTTACCCTTCAAGCAAAGGTACCAGGTTTCATTTTTCTTCAATGATTCCATTTCTTCATTCATGGATTCCAACCAGGAATTTGAGTCATACATGCTAATAGCTTCTTTTACAGTCCTATTCTCATCACTGCTAGTAATCAAAGCATAAGCATAGTTCGAATCTAACATAGAGAAACCATACCTATCAGATTGTCATTTTTCATGTGTAGACCTTCTTACTGGTTGAGGTTGTGTTTCTTCATCTTCTAAACTCTCAGAGCTGCTTGAACTATCCCCAGTTTTAGGTACAGCATGTAGTTCCTCTTTTTATAGAGTTTGAGGAATCTGAAATACATCATTCTTATTTTCTCTTTTATATTTCTCTAGTTGTGGATCATCTACTCAAGGTTTCATCTCATGAAATATTACACTTTTGTTGTACAGAACCTTCACAGTGTCAGGATTCCAAAGCTTGTATCCTTTCACACCAATGCCATAGCCGATGAAGATACATTTAACAACCTTGTTCTCCAACTTTGATCTTTTCTCATTGGGCACATATACATATGCCTCATAGCCAAAGACACAAATATGTCTTAGAGAGGGCTTCTTACCAGACCACGCTTCTAAAGGTGTCTTGTCAACAAGAGCATAACAAGATGAATGAATTACCAAGTAACATGTTGTAGCCACAACCTCAGCCTAGAACTTCTGCTCTAGACCAACACTAGTCAACATACTTCTCGCTCTCTCCATTAACGTTTTGTTCAACCTTTCAACAACTCCATTCTACTTTGGGGTATAAGGTGTAGTTTTAGGCCTTTGAATCCCATAGTCTTTGTAGTACCTTTCAAGTTCTGCAAAACAAAACTCACCACAATTATTTATCCTCAAGAATTTGTTTTTCTTTCTAGTCTGATTCTCTACCAAAGTTTTAAATTATTTAAACCAACTAAATACTTCTAATTTACTCTTAAAAAAGTATATAAATGCCCTTCTCGAATAGTCATCAATAAAAGAAACATAAGATCTAGACTTCGATACCGAAGGAACATTAACTGGATCAAACACATCAGAATGTACATAGTCCATTACACCAGAAGATTTATGAAGACTCGAATAAAATGAAACACAGTGTTTCTTTCCATAAATACAATGTTCGCAAAAATTAAACTCAAGGTTATAATCATCAAGCCCTTCAACAATATTTTTATTTTTAAATGTTTTTAAACCTTTCTCACCGATGTGACCAAGTCTATGATGCCACAACATGGTCTTCTCTACTGGAAGTTTCAACTCCGAGGCATTTCCAGCCAGAGAAGCATATTCAGCTTCCTCTACAAAAAAAAATTTGCTTGACCTTACAAAGGCGTTGTTGCATTGAACAGGACATGCATCCATCTTGTATAGAGTGCCAGTATATACAACCTTAGCCAGAACCATTGCACCTCTAGCCATCTTACATATTTTACTCAAGAAATAAAGTTCTACTCTAGCATCATTCAACTTACTAACAAAAGGTAAGTTATGAGCAAAACCTGGTATGTGCAATACACCACCAATCCATTTGATTCTTTCATCAGGGAACTGTATTTTGACTCTTCCATGGCCAACAATATCCAATGTTGAATCACTCGCTAGGTACACATTTTCACCATCATACTTCTCATACTTAGTGAACCATTCTCTATGAGACGTCATGTGAAAGGATGCACCTGAGTCAACCAACCAGACATCATCTGATGCCTGAGTTTCTGAGGCTGCAATGAAGGCATCTGCATCACTCTAAGAAGAGTCATTGTCTGAAGTGTTTCTCTTCTTCTTCTTCTCCTTACAATCCTTTTGGATATGACCAAGCTACC
Organism: Sequoiadendron giganteum; assembly: GCA_007115665.2. NCBI lineage: Eukaryota > Viridiplantae > Streptophyta > Pinopsida > Cupressales > Cupressaceae > Sequoiadendron > Sequoiadendron giganteum. Next base: position 181,355,950 of record CM021100.1, read on the forward strand.
CACAATTCTAGCATTTGATCTTGGAATTTTTACCAGAAGAATTTGATCTCCCTATAGATTTAGATTTGTACTTCTTGTCCTTCTTCTTTCATGTCTCCTTCGATCTACCTTGAACAACAAGGGCCTCTTTGGCCATCTCTAAAGACTTCCCCTACATCTCTTAAGGAAACAGTGAGGCAAAAACATCTTCCATCTTGAAAGTAGTGGTGGTACTTCCAATATCCATTACAAGATGATCCCAAGTGTCAGGTAATGAACATAACAGGAGCATGCAACAATTCTCCTCCTCAATATTCACACCCACAGATGCCAATTGAGAAACACTCATATTCAACGATTTCAGATGGTCTCCAACAAATGCACCTTCTTCCATCTTCAAGGAGTACAACTTCTTTCTCGGGAATAACTTATTTACCAGAGACTTTCCCTGATAAATATTACCAAGATTCTTCCATAATGAAGTTGCAGACTTCTCCTCATGGATGTTCAGGAGTATAAAATCAGCCAGACTAAGTCTTATCAGACCTCTTGCATTTCTATTTGCAAGGTCCCAATATTCTTGCTTCATACTCTGTGGCATAGTTCCAAACACATCAACCCAGACATCTCCATCCACAAGCAAGTCTTTGATTTTGAGTTTCCATAACTCAAAGTTGCCACCATTGAATTTTTGAATCTCTACTCTACCTCATGTACTCGCCATCTCAAACAAAACTAGATTCTAACTTTGCAAGACTCATATTGGAATAGTTTTAGCACCAAAAACTAGCCCTACTAACAAGGATAACACAACTGGCCAGGCTCTGATACCACTTGAAAGGAAAAGAAGAGGTGCAAAATCACTTTCCTAATGCTAAAACAATAGAGGAGAAGTGCAAAATACCAGTTTAAAAGATTCTTAAAAGAACTGAGATGAACACATACAAGGTAACAAGAGTAACATAAATAAGCAATCATAGATAACACCAGATTTACGTGGGAAAACCCTTTTGGGAAAAAAACCCACCACACCAAGAGAATGCACTTTTTATTACAGTAAAATAAATTAAAAACAAAGCTCACAGTAGCAGAATTGATTTTTCATGCACTCGCTATTACAATACTTCTTTCAATATACAATGAATGCAACAGTCTATTTTCCTCTCTCTATCACTCACTTCACCCTCACCCTTTGTGACTTATATCAATATAATCGACTATACAAGTCATACATCGCTTAATAATACAAACCAATCACAGGTCTTAATGATGCATTGTTCACCTAATCAAGCAATTCGATCTTTTGACCGATCTTCCCTGCAATCATGCATCGGGTCGCCCAGGCATTAACCCTCCTTGCCTTAATAAGATTTTGTCATTTGCTGAAACACATCATGCATTTACTGCTTTCACCACTCCAGACTTCGACCAATCAGGTGTTGATTTCTTGCCACATGATACCTCTCTATTTGTTCACCACTTTCAATAAATTCATAGTGGTCAACACAAGTGACAAGTATCTCTTACCACGCTACCTCGTTGAGCCAAAGAAGCCATTGCGGTATGGCGGTGACACCGCATTATCACTCCAAGGTTGGCAGACCTCTGAGGTATGGTGGTGCCACCACCCAACCATAGGTCCATCCTAACACCCTCGCGGTATCGAGGTAGTGACATGTCTATTAGCCCATCGCTTAACATCACGTCACCACTGAGCTTGGATCAACCCTCTATGGTATGGTAGTGCCACTACCCAATCGCGAGGCTAAGCAAAGCCTCCTGCGGTATGGCAGTAATCGCCTGTGTCAACCATCGTGCTCTAGCATGCTACCTTTCCCCGACCACAAGACCTCCACACTAAGGAGGTAACCATTATCTCTAACTGCCAAGGCTTACCATGCCACCGCAACATGGCCAAAAGGCCATCGTGGTCTGGTAGTAAGCGAAATTTTCTTAACTGTCTTCGTTCACCGTAGCCACCGTGCCACCAATGAGCACCCCCCGCGGTATGGAAGTAACCACGCAAAATCATGTACAAACCGATAGAGGCCCATGGTATGGCAATAACACCACAAAATCATGGAAAAACTGACAGAGGCTCGCAGTAATGCTGTAAACCGCCATACCGTGCCTCAAAGAAAATCTCTCAGCAGTAGAGAGGTAAAGGCTGAGAAAGGTGATAATTTTTCCAAGTCTTTTCAGAGGTTCAAGCCAGAAGCTGAGGCACTTGTTCCCAACACACTTCGGCACAAGGCTTGGAAAGAGGTAAACAACAATTGGACAAGCTCCAAAATCCCTAGGCTAAGGTCCAAATGGGCGAAAAGTATTAAAGGCTACACTTTTTGGCGACAGAAAGTTATAATCCTTGAAGATGGAAGAAGGTGCATCTATAGTAGACCATCCAAATTCATTTAATATAATTTTTTCCTACTTGGCATATGTGGTTGTGAAGATAGAGGAGGAAGATCGTTGTATGCTTCTTTTATGCTCCTTACCTGACACATGGGATCAGCTAGTAATGGCTATTGGAATTACTACAACCAACTTTAATATGGAAGACATGGTTGCTTCATTGATGTCAGAAGAGATGTAGAGGAAGTATTCTGAGATGGCTAAGGTGGCCCTTGTTGTTCGAGGTAGATCAAAGGAGAGAAGCAAGAAGAAAGACAAGAAGTCTAAATCCAAATCTAAAGGGAGATCAAAGTCTCCTAGCAAGAATTCCAAGGTGAAATGCTAGAATTGTGGGTAGAGTGGTCATATCTGAAAGGATTGTAAGGAGGAGAAAAAGAAGAAGATGAAGAATAAATATTTGGGCAATGACTCTTCTCATAGTGATGCAAATGCCTTCATTGTTGCCTTGGCAACTCAGGCATTAGATGGTGTATGGCTGATTGACTCAGGCGCATCTTTTTACATGATGTCTCATAGAGATTGGTTCACTAAGTATGAAAAGTATGCTGGTGGAAAGGTATACCTGGCAAGTGATTCAACTCTAGAAATTATTGGTCATGGACAAGTCACAATCCAAGTTCCTGATGGGAGAATCAAAGAAATTGATGGCAGACTGCACATACTAGGTTTGGCTCGTAACCTACTTTCTATTAGTAAGTTGAATTATGTTGGGATGCAAGTTTCCTTCTCGAGTGGAGGATGTAAAATGAATAGAGGCTCAATGGTGCTAGCTAAGGGTGCATGCATTGGCACTTTGTACAAGATGGATGCACTTAGTGTTCAATGTAATAGTGTCTCTATAAAGTAAAGAAAAGTTGCTCATGTAGAGAAGTACAATGAAGTTTCTTTGGGTGCAAACTCTCTAGAGGTAAAACTCCCAGTTGAGAAAAACCATGCTATGGCATCATAGGCTTTTCCACATAGGAGAAAAGGGCTTAAAATCTTTGAAACATAAAAATATTGTTAAAGGGCTTGTTGATTGTAACCTTGAGTTTGATTTTTGCGAACATTGCATTTATGGAAAACAACACCATGTTTCATTTTATTCAATTTCTCATAAATATTTGAGCATACTCGATTATGCTGATTCTGATGTGTTTAGTCCAGTGAATGTTCCTTCGTTGTCAAAGTCTAGATATTATTTTTCTTTTATTGATGACTATTCGAGAAGGGCATTTATGTATTTTCTAAAGAGTAAAACAAAAGTGTTCAGTTGGTTGAAAGAGTTTAAAAACTTGGTAGAAAATTAGACTGGAAGAAAAATTAAATGTTTGAGGATGGATAATAGCGATGAGTTTTGTTCTACAGATTTTGAAAGGTACTGCAAATACCATGGTATTAAAAGGCATAAAACTATGCCTTATACTCCACGGTATAATGGAGTTTTTGAATGGTTGAATAGGATGGTAATGGAAAGAGCGAGAAGTATGTTGAGAGGTGTTGGTTTGGAGCATAAGTTTTGGGTTGAGGTTGTGGCTACAACATGTTACTTGATAAATAATTCACCTTGTATGGCTCTTGTTAAAAAAACAACTTTGGAAGCATGGTCTATAAAAAATCCCTCTCTAAAACATATTTGTGTTTTTCGCTGCGATGCATATGTTTATACATGTGAAATGAGAAAAGATCATATTTGGAAAACAAGGTTGAAAAATGTATCTTCATTGGCTATGGTGTTGGTGTGAAAGGATAAGAGCTTTGGAATCATGTTACTAAGAAGGTTTTGTACAAAAAAAGTGTAATATTTCATGAGTTGAATCCTTTAGTAATTGATCTACATTCAGAGATAGAAGAAAGAGAAAAGAAGGATGATCTAGTTGAAATTCCTCAAACCCCAAATAAAGATGATCTACAAACTATACTTGAAACTGAGGAGAGATCTAGCAACTCCGAGAGTTCTAAAGAAGAAGAACCACAACCACAGCCTCGGCTTGTGAGGAGGTCTACACATGAGAAGAAACAACAAGAAAGGTATGGGTTTTCCATGTTGGATTCAAATTTTTCCTATGCTTTGATTACTAGCACTAATGAGCCTAGGATTGTGAAAGATTCTATTAGTATGTCTTATTCAAATTCCTGGTTGGAAGCCATGAATGAAGAAATAACATCTTTGAAGAATAATACTTGGGATTTGATACATTTTCCTGAAGGGAGAAAGCTTGTTGGATGTAAATTGGTATTTAAGAAGAAGACCAGTTTGGATGGTAGTGTTGAAAAGTATAAACCTCAATTGGTCGTGAAAGGTTATTCCTAGGCAAGGGGAATTGATTATGGAGAAATATTTTCTCTTATAGCTAATCTGGCATCTATTAGATTCCTTTTGTCACGTGCAGTAGCGTATGACTTAGAAATCAAGCAGAGGGATGTGAAGACAATATTTCTTCATAGAGAGCTTAGAGAAGAAATCTATATGTCCCAGCCTGAGCACTTTGTTGAAAAAGGTAAAGAAATCTTGGTTTGCATGTTAAGGAAATCTCTGTATGGTTTGAAGCAATCTTCTAGAATGTGGTACCAGAAGTTTGACACATTTGTATTGTAATTGGGATTTGTAAGATCAAAATCTGATCATTGTGTTTATTATAAAACTGAAAATGATCGAGTTCTTATTATTGCCTTATATGTTGTTGACATGTTCATAGGAAATAGTAAGACTATGATTTTTGACCTAAAATCTCAAGTGTCTGCAAAGTTTGAAATGAAATATTTAGGTGCAACAAGGTATATTCTAGGGATGGAAATAAAAAGGGATAGAGGAATCAAAAATCTTTGGCTCAACTAGAGTAACTATATCAATACTATCTTGGAGAGATTTGGTATGATTGATTGCAAACATTTAGTTGTTCTGATGTTGAAGGGAATGAAGCTATCTGTTGAAGTTTGTCCAAAATCTCCTACCGAGATGGAGGACATGAGCAAGATGCCTTATGCAAGTGTAGTAGGTATTTTAATGTATGCAATGGTTTGTACAAAGACAGGCATTGCCCAAGTAGTGGGATTACTTAGTTGGTTTATGGCAAATCTAGGAAGACCGCATTGGGATGCTATGAAGAGAGTTTTCAGATATTGGAAAGGTACCTCAGAGTACGCTTTGTGTTATCATGGAAACTCGGTTGGATTATAAAGGTCTCTTAGCATTCGTAGGTATGTGGATTTTGGTTGGGTAGTGGACATTGACAACAGAAGATCCACTAGCGGATACATCTTCATGTTATTTGGTGGTACAGTGAGTTGGATGACCAAGCAGTATGTTGTAGTTGCTTTATCTACTATTGAGGCGGAGTATATGGTAGCAACACATGCCTATAAAGAAGTCATTTGGCTTAGAAATTTGTGTTTAGATATCAGGCTTAATGTGGGGTAGATTATGATTTGTTTTGATAGTTAGAGTTCTATTTGTTTGGTTAAAAATCCCACTCTCTATGCCAGGACGAAGCATATTGATGTTTAGTATCATTTTTTTCATGATATGGTGGAGGATGGAAAGGTTAATCTTGAGAAAGTTGATACTCTCAAGAATGTCAATGATGCATTGACAAAGCCTTTAAGCATAGACAAGTATAGGTGGTGTTCTAGTTCAATGGGCCTTGGGGTCTATGAAATTCAATAAATTTGAGTTTAGATGAAGCCAATAAGTCTTTGTCAAGTGGGAGCTTGTTGGAAAAATATGCCTCAACTTGTTGGCTTGAAGCTCTCGTAAAGACATGGCATTTTTTCACTTTGTTGGCCTTCTTTGTTAAACTATCGCTGAAATGTAGAACCTTGAAATCTAAGTCATGGAGTTCCAAAAGCTCCTAACTTGGCATCAATGAGCTTCCCTTTATTATCAGCATGTCATGGGTTTTTGGATTTTCTTAACCTTTGATGGAGGTTTTGATGTTCAGGTTTCTCTCGACTTAGCGACATCATTATGGGAATGTCGCGGGTTTAAGGAAATTCATTTAAACTCCGATGAAGGTTTTGAAGCTCATTTTTATTCTGACTTGACGACCTTTTTATTGACATGTCACATGTTTTGAGAACTTAATAACCTCCGATATTGAGGTTGTGAAGTTTGGTTTCTCAAAGACATGGCGACATAACCAATGGATGGTGGGACCGATTTGTGTGGAAGGTGATTTCTTTTGTACAAAAATGTAATATAATTTGATGTTGATCAATGGTCGTGATAGGACCTAATCCAACGGTGCACATTTACTTTGTGCTCCTTTGTGGTGAAGATCAACAAACTTTTGTGAAGTGAGAAAAATTGTTGAGTTGTTAGCATCTGTCGATTTCATCAACAATTGACGATGGTTGAGTTGGTGAACCCGAATGTGATCCGATTTAACGGATCTATGATAGATGCTTTGAATGCTTAATTACAATCTAAAAGTGCTTAATTAAAATTTAATTCTTAACAAAATTAAATTTAACGAAATTACAAAGAGATTAAGGAAAGAACGGAAAGAGAGAGAAAGAGAGTGCAAATGAAATTGATAATAGAGTTCGTCGTTTAAAATGACGTCTCAGGGCCCCTCTTGAATGAGTGGACCGATCCAATTATTCCTCCACAAATTTGGTTACATTCATCGGTAGAACCTCCTCTTAGTTTACAAAAAAATTATCAAATTCAATTCCAAAGTGCGTGGAAACAAGCTTCTCCAAAAGCATGAAAATACAATAATTTCTCCAAGGAAAGCAACTCTCACACTTGCAAAGTTCATCCAAAATCACTTACTTCAGACCCCCCATTGTACCCCTTCTTATATTACATTTTATGCCAAAATTGTTGTAAAACCAATTAACTACCCAATCTCCCTTACATAGAAAAAAAATCAATAATATCCTCCTTTAATAATTTTCGGAAGGATAACATCCCCTCAAAATAATTCCATTTCCATTTGAATGGTTATGAATGGATTTATTCTCTATTATTTAGGGGATACTTTGATGTAATGTTTTATTTGGCCCTTTAATTTAGGAATAATATTCCTAATATTTCTGTGTAAAGGGAAATATTCTAGGCCTCTAAAAATATGGGATAATTTAGGCCTCTCAAAAAAAAAGATTTAGCCTTATTCTAAGGCTTTGAAAATGCAATTAAATCCCTTTTAGAGAAAATGGTGGGTGGTGATCCCACCATCCTCTCCTCCTTTTAAGTTTTTCCCCTAAAGGCAAGGGAGGCTTCCCATATAAGGTGGGCTACCCCCTATTCCTTAGGTGGCATCCCACTTTATGTGGGTCACCCCCCATACCATGGGTGGTGCCCACTTAATGTGGGTTGGCCCCCTTGGATGGGTGGGACCCACCATAAATATAATATATATATATATATATATATATATTTCTTTTTCCTTTTATTTTTTTTAATATTATTCAACAATAATATTACCATGTAATGCCATGTGTTAGGGGTTGATTGGTTGTCGAGCTAACTGGACGCTGTTGTCATCGGGGTAATTTTGACCCAATCTTTGACCTTCTGTAACATCGCCATATAGACTTTTTTTTCTGTGAAACAAACTCTGCCAGAATCATGATGATGAGCACTACATAATGGTGTTGACTTTGATTCGTTTTGATGACATTAATTTTTGCCCTTTTCTGGCCTAGGTCTAGACATTGACCAAAAGTTTGAACATAAATATCTTGAGCTCTGGGACTTTGATTGACTCCGTTCAAGTTGTATTGGAGTCAAGATCCAGAGCACTTTTTAATGATACAAAAATTGGAGAAAATGGAGAATTTCAAATTTGACAAAAAAATCCTCTGAATTAATCCTCCCAACTGGAGAGCTTTTGGACCTCTGAAAGTTGGTTACTTGAAAATTAAGTGAGGGTAAAGTTCCCTCACTTTACCAATCTCCATCCACTTTTCCTTTCTTGGATGCATCCCCTTTAGCCCCATTCGGAGGTATTGAATTGCTCCTCTTCATGAATTCCATGTGTTCCTATCGAGGATGATGTTTTTAGGAAAATCTGACATGTACTCTAGTGAAAGTTCATCAATGGATGGAACTTGCACTTCAGCCTCCTCATCTAGTATCATTAGAGGTTCGTACAACTTCAAGTTGTCAACATTGACTACTGACTAAATCTGCATGTATGGAGGAAGATTAAGGCAAAAGGCAATGGTGCTAATTTTTTCCAGAATCTCGAATGGACCATATATGATCGGATTGAGCTTCCTTCCTTCACTTTGAATTCTTTCCTTGCTTATATGTAACCAAACACTGTCACCGACTTGGAAATGGTGGTCAGTGCGATGTTTATCATGTCGAGCATTGTATTTGTCTTGGCTCTTTTCCAACTATGCTTCTACTGCCTGATGAATTGCTTGGACTTTCTAGATGAACTTCAAAGCCTTCTCTGAATCATGGCATCCATCCTCAACATCCTCCTTTCCAAAATAAAAATCCATCGGTGTCTTGGGCACATAACCGAAACAAGTCTCAAAAGGAGACCTCTTTGTAGAAGAATGAGTTGCATGGTTGTAGGCATGGTGCACATAATGAAGACTTTCATCCCACAACTTAGGATGTTTGTTGCAATAGCCTATAAGAAGATGCAAAACTATCCTATTGACTACCTTTGTCTATCCATCAGTTTGCGAATGGAAGGTTGTACTCTTTTTCAGTTTAGCATCCATAAGTCCCCATAAGACTGACCAAAACTCCCCAAGGAATCGAGAATCTCAATCCAATACAATGGAAGTGGGTAACCCAAAGTGAACCCATACAAACTAAAAATACATATGAGCTGTCAGTTCAGAAGTGACTTTATTTTTACATGGCATAAGAATACACATCTTGTTGAACCGATCAAATACTACATACAAATAGTCATGCCCTTTTCTAGACATAGGTAACCCCCAGACAAAATCCATAGAAACACTTTCCCATGGACGGGACGGTACAGGTAAAGATGTGTACAACCCAAATTTATTGTTACCTGGTTTGCTAGTTGGACACATCACACACCCCTTAATATTTTGTTACAATTTCCTACATTCGAGGCCAGTAGCAATATTTTTGTAGTTGTGCCAAAGTTTTACTAACCCCAAAATTTCTTGCAATTAGCGATGTGTATGCCTCTTTGATTATGTGTGCTTGTTCATTCTTTAGAATGCATAATTTCCCTAAGTGATACAATATTTTATCATGCACATAGTAATCCTTTTATTCTACTTATTTTCCTTGGATTAGAGTTGCGTAGATATCCATAAAATTTTCATCAGTAGCATATTGTTCTTCAAAACATGCATGTATCATAGAAATATTTTAAAGGATTATCAAAGCATTGGAAAATGGAGGTCTAGAGAGCATGTCTACTACTTTATTATGGGAACCTTTCTTGTACTTAATTACTAAGCGAAAATGTTGAAGAAAATCCATCCACCTAAAGTGCCTACTTTGTTGCAGCTTAGTTTGTGAATGCAGATATTGCAATGGCTAGTGGTTGGTATGGATTTGTTTCCTTCCCCATTAAGTAGCGTTTCCATTTTTTAACACTCTGAAATAATGCATAAAGTTCCTTATCATAAGTAGGATAGTTAATGACTACACCTGAAAAGGTTTTAGAGTGATAGCAGATTGGCTTACCTCCTTGCATTAGCATTTCTCCCATGGAAAATCCACTTGCATCTGTTTCGGTTTCAAACGGTTGGTGCAAATTTGGTAAATCCAGAACTGGTGTTGTGCTCAACTTATCCTTCAAAGTGTTGAAGGCCTTCTATTGTGGACCTCCCCATTGAAAATTTTTCTTTTTACTGGTCAATGATTGCAATGGTGATGCAATTTAAGAGAAGTTTGCAATGAAATTTCTCCAGTACTGGACTGCAGCTAAGAAAATTTTGACTTCAGTAATTGTACTTGGCTTAGGCCATTTTACAATTACTTAGACCTTCACAAGTTCTAATTTCAATTGACCACATCATACGACATAGCCTAAGTACACTAAGGATGTCTTAGTGAAATCGCATTTAGACATCTTTACAAAGATTTTTTCTTTTCACAATACATCAAAAATGTTTTTTACATGACTTACATGATCTTCCCAAGTTCGACTGAATACAAGAATATCATCTAAATACACTATGACAAAATTATAAATAAAGGATGAAAGACATCATTAATGACTCTCATAAATGTAGCTAGTGCATTGTAAATCTTGAAGGGCATGCCCAACCACTAGAATATTCCTTGTTTTGTCTTAAATGCATTTTTCCAAATGTCATCTTCTGCAATTCTTATTTGATGATATCCACTACGCAAGTCTAACTTAGAGAAATAAACTATATTTTTTAATTGATCAAGTAAATCATCAATATAGGGAAGAGGATACCTGTTCTTTACCATTATCTTGTTCAGGGCTCGATAGTCATTGCACATTCTCCAAGACCCATCCTTCTTTGGAACCAACACAATTGGAGAACCACAAGGAGATGTACTAGGACGAATGACTCCCTTTTCCACCAACTCCTGTTCTTGATTTTTGATTTACTCATTCTACAAAACTAACAAACGGTACATGCCGATGTTTGGAAGAGGCACATCCTGCTGTAAATAGATTTCATGTTGTATCTCTCTCCTAGGTGGCAACCCCTTTGGTTCCTAAAATAAGTCTTCATAAGTAGAATCTAGTTAGACCATCTTAGTTTTACGCTTTGGATTAAACTCCTTAAATTCTTCATCTTTTTCATCCTCTTGAGATTTTATGAGCATTAATACAAAGTTCTTACTAGAATTGACCAACCTTTTCATTTGACCAGCTTTGACTAGTGCAAAATTAGTCTTAACTTTGTGTGCACGTACAATGTATTCTATCCCATCCTTAAAAAGATGATACTTATTCTCCCCCCTGTAGAAGATTTATTTTCTATCATACAAATAAGGAATCCCTAACACAAGCCCACAAATATCCAAAGGGACAACATCTACTTCTACCGCATCAAGAAAATTGCAGTGATAGAAAATTTCAATTTACATTGTTTCATTACTTGCAGTTGAGCATCATTGCAAACCCATCCAAGTGGATATGGCTTTGGATAAGGTTTCGTAGTTAAATGGAGTTTCTTTACCACCTCTTCAGATATTAATTTGACTTGAGAACTTGCATCAAATAGTGCATCAATCTTAGTGTAGTTAGATACAACTCGAATATGAAATAGTTCATTCTATATTTTATTAGCTTTAGGATGAGTGGATTCTTTACTTGTAATTGCACTACATGCACTTCCATTAGAAATACTAAAATTGGCAGAGAGAGTTATAATTTTATCTTTACCTTGGATCTCGATAGCAAAAATCTTTGTCTCATCTATGGAGTCAGATCCAAGATCCTATTGAATCATTGCAACAGTCTTTTGCTTGCCTTTATTTACTCCGTATCTTTTTGGCCTTATTTCTAGGTGCAGCTTCTAGCACTTTGAATCATCATGCCCCTCTTTCTTACAATGGGATCATGTGGTCTTATCACCCTCCTTATTAACTATAGTTGTCTTTTTCCCTTTATATTTGTCTTTCCCTTTACCCTTAAACTTCCCCTCAAACTTAGATGGTTTATTTGAGAAATTGTCACTAAAATTTATCTTACCCCTTCACTCTAAATGAGTGGCTTGGACTGATACTTCATCTGAATTATTAGGACTCAACATTAGAATGGTATGTCTTAGGTAAGAATGCAACCACCTATGTACTTAAGTAATGTATCATGAGTATACAAAGGAACACTTAAAACAATATCTCATTTTCTAAACTCATGGGTGTAATCTTGGACAGACTAACCCTTACCTTGCCTAAAGGTTTTCCAATTCATTGTTAATTGTTCCATATAATCTAAAGGATTTTTTTTTTTTTTAATGGCAACAACAAATTCCATCCAAGTCATATTAACCTCACCATGTCGAGAAATTTACTCTCAAGTTCTACTCTCCCACCAAGTGAGAGTTGTACCTCCCAACCAGAGAGTAGCTAACTGTATCAGAGAAGCATATTTTGTTAGGCCTTGAATCCTACAATACAATTCTACCTATTGGATCAAATCATCTAACTTTTTAGCATTTAACTCACCACCATACTTGGGCAATTCAAATTTTACACCCAGTTTAATAACAAGCTTCAACTTGGTCTTAAATGGATTATTAGTGGGAGAAGCAGAAGAGGGAGAAGAAGAGGAAGAAGGAGAAGACAAGGTAGATGGAGGATAAACTAGAATTTTCTCACCATCTTCAGACTGCTTCTTCTTGTCTTTATGATCTTTAGAATCTGCTTTCTTCTGCTCACACTTCTTCTTATCTACATAAAGCTCTCCAACCATTGCCCTCATCTCAAGGAAGGCTTTCTGAAAAGACTTATCATCAATCTCAAGCTCAGTACTTTTCCCAGCTTCATTTCCTTCCATCTTTGGCAAGGATCTTCTTTTGTCGACCTCGGGATTATATTCTTCAAGCTCTCATTCACCTTTCTAAAGCTTGGAGCGTGTTAGCATTCAAACCTGCAATCTTAGCCAAACACGACTCTGATACCAAATTTGATTTGATTTAACAGATCTATGACAGATGCATTGAATGCTTAATTACAATCCGAAAGTGCTTAATGAAAAATTAATTTTAAAAAAAAAGAATTAACTAAATTACAAAGAGATTAAAGAAAGAACGAAAAGAGAGAGAAAGAGAGTGCAAATGAAATTGATAATGGAGTTCGTCATTTAAAATGACTACGTCTTTGGGCCCCTCTCCAATGAGTGGACCGATCCAATTATCCCTCTAGAAATTCGGTTGCATTCATTGGTAGAACCTCCTCTTGGTTTACAAATAAATTCTCAAATGCACTTCCAAAGTGTGTGGAAATAAGCTTCTCCAAAAGCACAAAAATACAATAATTTCTCCAAGGAAAGCAACTCACACACTTGCAAAGTTCTTCCAAAATCACTTACTTCACACCCCCCATTCTACGCCTTTTTATATTACATTTTATGCGAGAATTGGTGTAAAACCAATTAACTACCCAATCTCCCTTACATAGAAAAAAAATCAATAATATCCTCCTTTAATAATTTCTGGAAGGATAATATCCCCTCAAAATAATTCTCTTTCCATTTGAATGGTTACGAATGGATTTATTCTCTATTATTTAGGGGATATTTTTATGTAAGGTTTTATTTGGCCCTTTAATTTATGAATAATATTCCTAATATTTCCACGTAAAGGGAAATATTCTAGGCTTCTAAAATTATGGGGTAATTTAATCCTCTAAGAAAAAGGGATTTAGCCTTATTCTAAGCCTTTGAAAAATCAATTAAATCCCTTTTAGAGAAAATGGTGGGTGGTGATCCCACCATCCTCTCCTCCTTTTAAGTTTTTCCCCTAAAGGAAAGGGAGGCTTCCCATATAAGGTGGGCTAGCCCCTATTCCTTAGGTGGCATCCCACTTTATGTGGGTCACCCCCCATACCATGGGTGGTTCCCACTTAATGTGGGTTGCCCCCCTTGGATGGGTGGGACCCAGCATAAATATTATATATATATATATATTTACCTTTTCTTTTTTTTAATATTATTCAACAATAATATTGCCATGTAATGTCATGTGTCAGGGGTTGATTGGTTGTCGAGCTAACTGAGCCCTGACATCATTAGAGCAATTTTGAGCCAAGATTTGACCTTTTGTAACATTGCCATACAGACTCTATTTTTTGTGAAACGGACTCTTCCAAAATTATGACGTTGAGCATTATGCAATGGTGTTGACTTTGACCGATTTTGATGACTTTTTTTTCCCTTTCTTCGGCCTAGTTCTAGGAGTTGACTAGAAGTTTGACCATAAATATCTTGAGCCCTGGGACTCCGATTGAATCTTTTCAAGTTGCGTTGGATTCAAGATCCCGAACACTTTTTAATGATACCAAAACTGGAGAAAATGGAGAATTTCAAAATTTGACAAAAATCCTCCGGATCAGAATGGTACAATAGTCAAAAGTGATGGATGAGTGATGTGTCGACATGTGGCTGGAATTCATCCGTTGAGTCTATATCACTATTGTGAATAAACAATCATTGCACCGAAAGTTGCATCTCCTGTTACGTCATATATTTGCATTAAATGTTTGATCTGTCTCGGGGGTTGAAAGAGAGAAAATATGGTAATATTCTTTGAAATTGAATTAGTTTTTGGACGGCTTGATGCATGTTGGATGATGGTGTTTGTGGCCCGAGACAAAGGAATATTTTCAGTGAATATAGTTAAATTAACGAAAACTTAATCGTGGTAGAGCGACTATATATTGTATGCTTTTACGAGCATTGTAACAGAGTGAGAGATGATAACTGTAATTGGCATGTGAGGTCGACCAAGGGGTTGTATTTCTACTATGATTTGAAATTTGAGGGTGAATAATATAACTTTGTATGTAATTTACTTATTGTAATACAAAGTGACTTTACTTGGTGTGTGGGTTTTTCTCCCATAAGGGTTTTCCCACGTAAATCTAGTGTTATCTTTGTGTGTGAAAAATTTTCTATTCTCTTGTCCAATTAATGTGCATCTTAATGAATGCAACTTGTTAAATGAAATTTTTTCTGTACTTCGCTCCTAAGGATTTTTCATTAGGAAGTCATTTCCGCACCATTGTCTTTTCCTTACAAAAACAAGTACCAAAACTACTTCACAATCTAAGATTTGGTGAAATCTTTCCTTAGTAATTGACCTTCTTTGACAACTTTAAAAGATGGGTATGACCTCGTTCCTTGTGTTGTTCATATTTATGTCCAACTATCTATCCCTATAGTAGGTACACTACAATCAAGATTTAATCCCTACCTTGAAATGATTTTTCTCTCTTTGGTGCACTCAAAAGTGGACAATTTGAAAATAGAATTTCAACACTAAAAATATGATGCAAACCTAATATTCTAATATTCTTGTGATGCCTTGTGAGGCTTTCCTTTTTTTGGTGCAACAAAAATTCATTACCATCCTTCTATTGGTGAGACACCTAGAAGAGATCCTATTGTTGTTTGCATTAGATGGTTTTATCACAAACAATTTTGAACTTTCTGCTTAAAAATGTTCTAGAACTGCTCATTAATATTGTTGCTTTCTCAACTTATTTTTCCATATAGGAATATTTTGTTTCCAAATGCATGATATAATCTATGATAAACAATGTGGTAAAAGCTAAAACTATAAAAAAAAGTTGAAAAAAGTTTCATCCTTAAGAAATATGCCAAGTTCAAAGTTGAAAAAAGTTTCATCCTTGAGAAATATGACAAGTTTAGTTGTAGTTGTGTCGAAAGACAAAAATGTTTCAAATGTGCACTCTATAGCATAGCAAATCCAAAGTAGATTCATCATCAAATTTTTCACAACTTTCACTTGACTGTCAGTCTAAGGATGGATAATCATTGGCATGGTCAAGATGTATCCATCATAGATTTTAAAAAATCCATTTTGTGCATATCCTGCAATCATTGCATTCAATGGGATAACCTCTCCTTGAGGCATTCTTTCAAACAATTCACATGCCTTTTCTATTCTTCCACATTTTACATACATGTCTACCAGAGCATTTCCAACTATAATATCTGAATGTAAGTGTGAATATGTGAATAAGATTAAAACACTTCTTAATACGACATTATATCAAAGATCAAACTAATTGAACTAATTCAAAATAGTAATCAATTTGAAAGCATCATATTGCTCTCTATCTCCAAAGATTTATTAAATCTAAATTGCTCTCAGATTGTTTAAGCAAATAAGACTGTTAAAATGACAATTCAAAGAACGAGAAAATGCTAATGCAATACTAAATGATTAAACTAGCATGATATTGATGTGAAACAGATAATTGCAGCTGCAGGAGGCAGCCATGATTGAAAAATTGATTGCTTGATGCTTGATGTGTGAATGCTTGATGCTTGATGCTTGAATTCCTGCAGAGTAAGAGTGCAAAAGCTTGATTATCTGGATCCTTTTCTTGGTTGAATGAGGTTGTATTTATAGATTTCCTAGCTATAGAAATGTACAGGGAAAGCTTTGAGAGGCTTGGATTCAATCTGGAGAATTGAATGGTGAGATATTGAGGAGATTGAGAGAAAGATGGAGATTGTCTCTACCCATGAAAACACCGGGCAAGAGAAGAGGAAGAATTGATGGAGGAGGATTGAGAGATCAAATTCCAAATTTGTCTCCAATTTGTCTCCAAAACTTGCCATGAAGTTTCAATCAATTAATTTAGACATGATTTTGACATAAATTAGACATAGGATATCTAATTCATTTTTGAAGAAATGTAGATTGGAATATTCCTTATGCTCTAATTCAAATATTTTGATCTATTTAAATTAGTAAAAGAAAGATAAATAATTTAATAAAACAAACTATAGGATAGTTGTTTATTAAATTAGATAGAAGAATATGGCAATTAATCAATAAAGTGTTTCAATCTTTATTTAATTAATTTAAGATGGATGTGATAGATTGAAATAGGGATTTGATAATTAAATTGAACAAAGTATTTATTTTTGTTTATTTAATTAAGATGAGATTTAGAAGAAATTATGAAGAATGTGAATGTGAACTATATAAATAAATATTTCTATTTATTCAATAGTAGAGGAAATTAGGATAATTAATCAAATAATTCGTATTTAATTAATCGGATGCTCGAGACCAATTTTAGGTGTATACATTTTTCCCCTCTTCGAAGTGATGTGTTTACACGTTGCTTCGAAGAAAATTTTGCTGCTACTGCCAGGATCGATGATATAAAAAAATTGTCAGATAATAATAATTTTGTGTGCCTCAGACATGATTTTCAGATGATTTGATGATAATATGCCCCCTCGGGAGGAAAATTATTGATTTGATGATTTTTTTTGGAATTTTGAGATATTTATGATTTTTTGATGATGTCATTCGATTTGATGAAGAAATAATTTATTGCCTGATAAATAATGAAGAAATCTGGCCCGTAGATGAGTTTCTAATTAATTTCCTGATAAAATTAATTAAAAGATAAGAAAAATCCACCAAAAATACCTTTCAAAAATTATAAATAGTGCTAAAAGGTCATTTTCAATTCATTTTTACTTTTTGAGTTTAGAAAATCTTTGTGATAAAGACTTTTCTGCCAGCTGGAGCAAGATGCCTATCCCCTTCCACACTCACTGATTTGAGCGTGTTCGACATCACCGATGGCCAGCCGCGTACGGACCTTCGGTATGTACCTCTTGACCTCCTTGTAATTCATGATTTTCTATTTTTTATGCTTTTTAGTGTTTAGGCGTGTCTAGGTCTGTTTTAGCGCTTTGAAGATGCGTTGTAGCACTTACAGTCCGTTGTAGCACTTCCGGTAGGTGTTGTAGCGCTTTGAGTTTTAGTGCTTGCGTTAAAAACTCTAGCGCTTTCAGTTTGTAAAGTAGCTCTTTGGGCAATTTAGCACTTGGGAGTCTAGAAACAGCGCTTTGAAGCATGATTTTAGCGCTTTGAGACTTTTAGCACATTGAGTCAGTGGAGTTGCACTTTGTAGATCTGTTTTAGTGCTTCTGGTAAAGCGGTGCTTTGACGGACTGTTGTAGCGCTTCGACGTGGAAAAATAGCACTTCAGGACTTTTAGCGCTTCTGGAGTCTGATTTAGCGCTTTGGAGTGTTGAAATAGCGCTTTGGGTCCATGTTTTAGCGTTTATGGTCAGAATTGATGATTTTGACTTAGTGAACCTTGATTTCGTCAATTCTGATCATGTCCATTCTTCTGATTGGTATGATTGATAATACAAATTCTTGATGTTGGATTTGGATGATGTAAATAAAACTAACTCTCATGATAGGCGAGAATAAATCTTATTCTTGATGATCCTCATGATAGGCGAGGAAATGATTCAATATCTGATAAATCTCATGATAGGCGAGATCTAGATAATGTTTTGATGAACCTCATGATAGGTGAGGTTGGTTGATGTTTTGAGAACCTCATGATAGGTGAGATTTGAAATTCGCCTATGAATTCTGATAAAAAATTCATACCAATTTGTGATAGACTTGATAGTAGAATAACTTTTGATTTCCTGACATAGTTCACTGATTTGTTGATTTTCTGTGTTGTGATGATAGGAGCATTTGGGTATTCTCCAGATGCGAGAGAGGTTTCCACAGATGACATATTTGACACCTCAGCTGACACCAGATGAGCTTCAGGTGATAGGTCATTGTGGTCTGACTAGCTTGCTTGAGATGCCCCAGATTAGGATTAATCGGGGTCTGTTGACTGCGTTGGCTGAGAGGTGGCATAGTGACCACAACACCTTTCACTTACCTGTTGGTGAGATGACGGTCACACATGAGGATGTGTGGCATATTTTGCATATTCCATTCATGGGTGAGATAGTCGTGTATGATTCTCACGGGACCAGCAGTAGAGATGCTCTCCACAGAGTTTTTCAAGATCAGGACATAGAGGGTCCGAGCGTTCGATGGCGGAGGATCGCGAATTCTTATGCGACACTACCAGCAGTGCTAGCTGGATTCATTGGAGGTTTCATTTGCCCTGATCGCAGGTCAAAGGGATTCCTCATCGGTTGGGGTAGGACTCTTGAGAGCATGATGGTACATGGTACCAGATATGTGTGGGGGATGTGTATATTAGCGAATGTTTATCATGATCTACACTTGGTTGTGTACCTAGGTGCATGTGGTTTATCCGCAGGGATGACCCTGTTACAGGTGTGGGCTTGGGAGCATTTCGCTATTTATCGGCCATTTCCAGTTCTAGATAGACCAGCTAGCAGACCGTATGTTTTTCGATACAGTGGTCGATTCACACAGGCCCAGATGGGCAAGTTAGAGCACTGGAGATGGGTGCTCGATGATACAAAGACTGTTATCTGGCACTCATACCTCGACTATGAGGAGTGGGATGAGGATGGTATAGTGTTGGGATTTCTTTGCGATTCTATGTACCTTATCAGTCAGACACCATTTGTTCTTGAGAGATTCTTGCTCCATTGGGTATATAGACAGTATGGCATTGTTCAGTGCATGCCACAGGGAGTAGCCCATTATGCATGGCGATAGATGGATATTCCTGATTGGGGTCCCACATTGTCCTATGATGTTCTTGTAGAGGGGTACAGGACACTACAGCCATCACCCTGGGACGTGCGGAGAGACATTGCAGTGGCGCCGGTTACTGAGGATTATGCTGCATTCCTAGCCTTGGTTCCACATGCACGTATCACCGTTCTCAATGAGCCAGTACCTTTACGTGTGCAGGAGGATGTGGCAAAGGGTCTTGCAGATAGTGGTGGTGGAGATGATTCTTCATCAGGCAGTAGTTCAGAGAGCAGTGGGAGCTCTGACAGCAGTAGTGATGATAGTGACGGCGGCAATGGAGGAGACAGAGGGGCAGGGCCAAGCATCAGCAGTGCTCCTTCTTCTAGTAGGCCTCGCAAGAGGCAAGTAGTGATAGTGTCTTTGGTGGATCAGTAAAGACAAGTAGCTGGGCTCCAGGTACAGGTCCAAACTTTGCAGGGGCAATTGGTACAGGCTTAGGGTATGCTTGTGCAAACCCAGACTCAGATGCAAGCATAGGCTCAGGCTCATGCCTAGGCTTTAGCATAGGTACAAGGGTAGTTGACTGCCGTACAGACGCAGGTGGCTACACTGACAACTGAGAGAGACAGTGCTCGGCAGATTACCAAGAGGGCACAGGAGACCGCGGAGACTCTCCAGAGATCGGCCGATGGCACCTCCATAGGTGATTATATGAGAGAGGTTTTGTGGGTTGGCCGAGAGGCCGAGTTCTATAGAGGCCAATATCATGATGCAATGCCGAGTTAGTTATGCCCCGTCGAGATCTGGGCGGACACATACACAGACAGTGAGCAAGGGGGTGACATAGCCTTTACGCAAAGACCCTCGAGATCCTGGTCCTTCTAGGGGTGCTACAGGTCCTTCTGGTGGTGGTACAGGTCCTGTCGAGCCTGCACACTCTAGCAGTAGCAAATCATAGATGCTATTGTGAGCCTCCATGATGTATAGTATGATGTAGCTCATTGTATGATGATGTATTTTAGACCAAACTTCTTGTATACTTGACACTCTAATATATATATGAGATCTAGTTGATGTGATACGACAATGGCTTTATGATTTCTATGTGATGGATGCTTTTATTATATGATTTTGTGATGATTTAATTCTAAATGTGATGATGTATATCAATAAGTATTTATTTTAATGCAATGGTGCAATGATAAATGCATGTGTAGAGTATATGATATATGGATATATGATGTGATTTGATAATATGTATGGATGGATGGATAAATGTATATCTATTATGATGCAAAAATCTGTATGGATGATGAAATGATGAAAAATTTAATGATGAGATGATGATTTGTAACTATATGGTAACTGATGATGATTGGATTTTATGTCAAGTATACTCAGTCTTATTTGTAGATTAGATAATCATTGATTGGAATCCTTTATGCAACAACTACTCTGTAGATAATGAATTTATTTATGAATGTAATCTAATTTAATCATGTGACAATATGTAAAACAGATGTCATTTTAATAGTCTTTTTGTGCTTGGTATCATCATAGAGCTTTTATTGGATATTGAAAGTAAATACAAGCGTTAACGACATGATTTTTGATATTGCAATCGAACACAAGCATCGAGGTATAATTTAACCGAGATGACCTGAGTATTCATTGCGCAAACAAGCAGTGATTAATCATTTCAATGTGTGAATTCTGAATGTCAACGGTGATACATTTACATAGCACATCCCCCGACAATTCATACATTTATATGATTAACGTACAGACAGCAGACAATAAAAATATCATTCGTTTTCCTTGTTCCTCTAGTTCAATACATCATTGAGTTACTCCAAAGAAATGATAATCAAAAAGGTACAATTTATCCATTGTCTACTTAGAGTGTTTCATTCATTATTCAAATTTTAGATCATCCATCCTGATTTGGACATGTTATTGGATTTTTGAGATTTTGACTAAAGACCTAACCTACTAACCTATCTTAGGGGTCTCGGGGGCTAATCAAAGATAATCCTTGCCTACGTTACACATGCAGAGACCACGTAGTTCGACTGACACAGACCTATGTTTTTTTGGATTTTTCCTTTGCAAACTTATCTTTTTAACATGTTTTTGGATTTTCGATACAATATGGATGGTTGATGTTTTTTGATGATGATTGATATTGCGCTTTGATTTTGTTTTTAGTTTTCTGCCATACTATCATGTTCCTAGATTGGTGAAATCAATACATTTGTATTACCCCCAATGATATCTAGATGTTGCCCCCAAGCCATGGATTGATACTTGACTATTTGAAAATGATTAATATATGGATGCAAAGATGGCCAGACGAATGATAGGATATGAATTGAAATTGACTGCCAAACTAATGATCCTGATATATATCCAGATAGATGGGAAAGCTGATCTTAGAATCACATATGATGCCTGTTTCCAGGTTTTCACCATATGCTTTGATTACACCCATTGTGTTTTTGTATTTTTCTCATTTTTCCGTTTTTCTTTGTTTTCTTTTCTTTTTTGTATTTTTGTGTTTGCCAAGATGCCTGTTTGCCAGGTTTTCACCAAGGAAAAAATTTTCAATAGTTTGCCTCGTGCACTAGAAGATTTTAAGCATAGAATTTTTTGAGATGAATACTGTTGATAGGTTCATCAAACAGATCCCCTTATGACGTTGATAACTGATATGCTCCTGATCCATACACTGATATGACGACAAATGGACCAAGCCAGTTAGGCTCAAATTTTCCTTTCTTTTCTCTATCTTGCTAATTCCTAGGGTTTTCCTTTAGTACCAAGTCACCAACCTGAAAGACCCTCGGTTTTACCTTGTGATTGTAACTTCTTGACATCCTCTATTGATAAGCTGTTAGATGATTAACAGCTTGTTGATGACACTCGTCCAACAATTCCAGTTCCTGCAGTCTAGATACCCTGTAGTCTTCATCTGAAATGATACCTCTGAGGGATACACGAAGGGATGGAATTTCAACTTCAATTGGAAATATGGCTTCTGATCCATATACCAAAGCAAATGGTGTAGCTTCCATCGGTGTTCTGATGCTTGTTCTATAGGCCTATAGTGCAGAGTTGAGTTGAACATGTCAATCATGTCCAACATCGTTAACCGTCTTTTTGAGAATTTTGAGTATGGTTTTATTTGAGGCCTCTGCTTGGCCATTCCCTTGTGGATAGTACAGTGTTGAAAATCGATGTTGAATATGAAAATTTTCACAGAGCTCCTTGACATCTTGATTGTTGAACGGTCGTCCATTATCAATGATAATGGATTGAGGGATTCCATACCGACATATGATGTAATTCAAAATGAAAGAGGAAATCTGCTTCCCAGTGATTGTAGTAAGAGGTACTACTTCAATCCACTTCGTGAAATATTCGGTAGTTGTTATAATGAACTTGTGTCCAT
Organism: Sequoiadendron giganteum; assembly: GCA_007115665.2. Classification (NCBI taxonomy): domain Eukaryota; kingdom Viridiplantae; phylum Streptophyta; class Pinopsida; order Cupressales; family Cupressaceae; genus Sequoiadendron; species Sequoiadendron giganteum. The sequence continues at coordinate 181,378,859 of CM021100.1, forward strand.
TAGATGAAGATGGATTTATTTTCCCTACTAGATCAAAACCCCATTGACAAAAAGGCCATGTTGATGTGAAGGGATACAATTCTTATGCTGGTGCATGAATCAAATTACTGTGAACCTGACATTTTTCACATTTCTTGACAAATTGATATGATTCTTTCTCCATGCACGGCCAATAATATCCCAAATGGAGGAGTTTCTTAGCTAGAGTTATTCCACTTGAGTGAGTACCACAAATACCCTCATGAACTTTTCATAGGGCCATTTTAGATTCCTTGCATTCTAGACATCGGAGTAGGGTACCATCAAGACCTCGACAATAAAGGACATCTGTGATTAAAGTATGTCAGGCAGATTGATGGATAAAGTTTCATTTTTGGTTCCTAGAAAGATACGGAGGAAGAATATCATCTTTCAGGTAAGCATAGGTTTTTTTGTAGATGGAGGGTTCAGTGGTTTCTAGATGGCATATGGTAGCGGATTATGATTGATAATGGGAAGGATAGGATATTTTTTCTACCATAAACTCATAACAAACATGCTTCTCAGGCAATTGTAGTAATGAAGCAATTGTAGCCATAGCATCTACAGCTTTGTTTTCAGCTCTTGGAATTTGATCAAACTTGATATTGGCAAAAGACTATTTCAGATAATCTATTTGTTGTTTGTAGGGCATCAACTTTTCATGTTTTGTCTGATACTCGTCGTTCACTTGATAAATGACTAGTTGAGAGTCCCCATATACCTGTAAGTCCTTAATATTCCACTGAATTGTTGTTTTGACCCCATTAATCAATGCTTCATATTCTGCCACATTATTTGTACACTGAAACATGAGTCTATATGATTTCAGAATTGTGTGTCCTTGGGGAGAGATGAACAAGATTCCTGCTCCTGATCCTTGTTGTGTATATGATCCATCAAAATATAGTATCCATGGGCAGGGCATTGCTGTCATAATGTCTGCATCTGGAAACTCCATTGTCATTGGGAAATCATTTGGTAGAGGAGCTTCAGCTAGCTGTTCAGTGATTTCTTGTCCCTTGATTTCCTTTCTTTTGACATACTGAATGTTGAATTCACTTAGGAGCATAACCCATTTCGCCAGTCTACCTATTAAGGCAGCTTTACTTAGTAGATACTTCAAAGGGTCGATCTTTGCAATTAACCTGATTGTGTGAATCATCATGTAGTGTCTCAGCTATTGAGTAGCAAACACCACTACTAAGCAAGAGTTCTCTATGAATGTATAGTTTATTTCATAGCCATTTAAATTTCTACTGATGTAGTAGATGGCGTGCTCTTTTCCTTCATTATCCTCTTGTGCTAAAAGTGCCCCTAATGAGATATTTTTTGTAGCAATATACAATATGAGGGGTCTTCCTTTTGTTGGTGGCATGAGAATGGGTGGTGACATTAGATATTGCTTGATCTGACTGAATGTCGCTTCACATCCTTCGTCCCACTTGAAAACTATATTCTTATGCAATAGATGATTGAAAGGATGTCTTTTATCCGCCAGCTGAGAGATGAATCTTTTGATTGACTGGAGCCTTCCCTACAATGATCAAAGTTGACTTATATTCTTAGGAGGTGGCATCTCCATTATAGCTTTGACTTTTGCCAGATCCACTTCAATACCTTTTTCTGAGACAATGTACCCTAGCAGCTTTGCTGATGTAACCCCGAAGACACACTTCTTAGGATTTAACCTGACATTGAATTTCTCCATCCGTGTGAAGATTTTATCTAGGATATGCAGATGTCTTTCCCTTGTAGTAGATTTTTCCAAGATGTCATCCACGTAATCTTCCATGAAGGTGTGCATCATATCATGGAAAATTGTCGGCATAGCTCATTGATATGTAGCGCCTACGTTTTTTAGACCAAATGGCATGATGTTCCAGTAGAAGGTTCCCCATGGACATGTAAAAGCCGTCTTTTCCTGATCCTCTGGAGCTATTCATATTTGATTGTACCTAGAGAAGCCGTCCATGATTGATAACATGGCATGCCCTGCCGTCAAGTCCACAATGATGTCAATGTTTGGTAGTGGAAAATCATCCTCTGGGCATGCTTTATTGAGGTCCCTGAAATCCGTACAGATTTTGATGCTGTTGTCTGGTTTTGAAATAGGTACTATGTTCGATATCCACTTAGCATAGTCTATAGACCTTATGAATTTAGCATCCAATAATTTCTTTAATTCTGACTTTACCATTAATGTGATGTGAGGATGCATTTTTCTTAATTTTTGCTTAATAGGCTTAATTCCTATTGGCAAAGACAAATGATGCATAAGAAGATTTGGATCTAAGCCTGGCATATTAGAATATGACCAAGCAAATTTGATGCTTCTTTCTTTAAATAATTGGATGAATGTCAGTCTTTCTTATTCTGTCATGGATTCCGCCAGATGTAGGATTTCATTCTTCTCTTTTGTGCCAATGTCCACCGATTGTGTAGGTTCGACCAGAACTGATGATCGCTCATGATAGTGTTCTAGGAGAGTGTCAAATATTCCATCCTTCAATGCCTCGGAAAGGTTTTCACCGTTGGATGTGTTCTTTATTTTTACTTTTTCCAGATCTAATGCTGCCATAGAATGGTTTTCACCATTAGATCTATTTTCCCTGTTGTCAATTTTGCAACTGGAAGATTTGACACCCTCTTGTTGAGTCGTATTGTTATGAGTATTATAGATAGCGTTTGTATCAGGTCTGGCATGACATAGGAAATGCACGATGGCATCATCATTTGCAAATTTTTGTACAATCAATGGTTCAATAGGTTCCCAATCAATAAGTTTTGGATGGATTAATGGCATGGTATCATCATATTGATTTAGGTCAATGGAAGTAAGGGTGAGGACAGAAACATCATCATACTTGTCATTTGGGATATCGAGATCCATGATGGTACCCTCTTTGAAGTCATCTAGTTCACTCAAACTCTGTTCGTCCTCACTAGAGTCATCGATATTTAGTGACTCTCCCATGATTCGTCTAGACCCAGAGCCTTGGCCCTCCTCACGTGTGGTTCTATATTGTTGGATCACATTGACTAGACTATCAATGAAAAGTAGATCATGAGGTAATGCCCACTCATATTCATTTCAGTCTGTTTCAGAACCATCTCTAAAGTGAAGGATATTTTCCATAGCTGTCTTTGTTAGCTCCTGCTTCTCTTCTTCAGAGTATCCTAGTCCTAGTTTTTATTTTGTGTGGAGAGTGAGAGGTGTGATAGGTTCTAGGATTCCCTCCTTTCTTAATCCCATAGGCCCTTGTCCTTCATAACCCATCTTTCCAAGAATAGCCTTTCCTTTTCCATACTTGTCTGTGTTGATGCTAATATTTTTGATACCGATCTCTGATGTTGATGTTTCTTCATCCTTGTAAAGCCAATCCAAGATTGCTTTATTGTTTGTTTCTTCTGCTATGGTTCCGGATTTTACAAATGTTTCTTGAAGAACTGTGCTAGGTAAAGATGTTGGAGGTTTGATCATTGATGGTTGACCATACTTCCTAGGAGATGGCATTAACTATGATAAGTTAAGCGATTGCTCCATTGAGTATTGTCCCATTCCTTTATCTATCAACTGAACTTGCTTTTGAAAGTTGTCTGATAGAGAAGTTTGTGTATTCGGATTGTTTGTTTCAACATGACTTGTTTCCTTTTCTTTACCTTTCTTTTGCACCCACTTGGTAGTGATGCTTGGACTTTGTTCATTCTTGGATGATGATGAACTTGAAGCTTCCCTGTTGTGAGGGACAAAGGTGTCTTGAGATATTCTTAATGTGTCACAATGTTGTGGATGATTATAATCAGCGGCTATAGTCACCTCTTGTCCGTTTACTGGAAACTTCAGGAATTGATGGTATGTAGAAGGCACGGCCTGCATTTCATGAATCCAGGGTCATCCTAAGAGTATGTTGTATGTCAATTCTCTTTCAAATACTTGGCATGCTATATTCTTCATCATGGATCCCACTTGAATGGGTAATACAATTAAACCTTTGGATGATCTTTCCTCCTCATCCTATGCTTTGATGGTCATTTTTTGTCGAGCATCAATAGCATCTTCGGAATATCCTAGTGCACAGACTAATTTGAGGGTGCAAATGTTCAGACCAACTCCCCCATCTATGAGAACTCTCTTAACATGATGATTATGGATACATACTTCGATATGCAATGCTCTGTTATGCGGATGGTTTAATGAGACATCATCCTGTTGAGAGAATGACAGACAATGCAGGGTAGTCAGATGTCCCACCAAATCTTGGAATTGACAAACATCCAGATTATTTGGTACGATTGTGGCAACTAATGCTTGTACGAGAACTTCCTTATGTGATGGTGACAACTTAAGGAGTTCCAATATCGATATTTGTGTGGGGATGTTTTGCAATTGATTGACAATATTATAATTAGATTGAGGCGTAACCGCATGTTGAGATCCTACACCTTTTAATACTACCTTGGCTTGCCCCCTAGTCATGACGTTTTCCGGTTGATGTTCTTGATTTTCTCGGGGGGTGTTTTATATTTGATTGATAACATCATAATGTGATGGAGGTGAAACTGCATATGTGGATCCAATTCCCTTTAACATTACTTTGGATTGTCCCCTAGTTAGCGCATTGGCAAGTTGATGTTCTTGATTTTCTCTGATTTTTAAGACATTTATTTGATTATCAGAGTTTTGCGCGCTTGGGAGTAAATCCAAAGAGGTAATGTTGTTGGTTTTGTATTCATCAATGTTATCACCAACTGCATGATCATTTTTTAATTCAGATAGACAAAGGATTATTGTGTCATAGACATGATTGGTGTTCTTTCCTTTACTGTTTGAGGATGATGCACCTTTGTCATAATTTGGCAAAGGATCTTTGAAGGCCGAATGATCATTGTTATTTTGAGGTCCTTCCATTTACACTTTGTTGTTGTCCACCAAATCTTGTACTACATGTTTCAATTCCATACAGTCATTTGTTTTATGACCCTTGTTATTATGATAGTTGCAATAATCAGCGTCATTCCACCATGATGGTTTGACTTTTCAATCCTAGAACCTAGCTTCACATGCAATGAGAAGGCCTCTGGTAACTAGTTCCTTCATTGTCGATTCCATTGTTTGACCCAAAGGTGTGAACCTTCACCAATTTGACAGTTTCTGATACGATTGTGGTTTTATGATTTCATTGCTTTTTATGGTATTTGACTTGACATTTTGCTCTTTGTTCTGATTCTTTGATGTGGACGCAGTCAAATTGAAAATCGGTTTGACGTTTTGGGGATCATTTTTTATCTCATTTGTATTTCGTTTCTTTTGCCAAAATTTTGGCTTCTCATCGCTTGAGTATTGATTTGAGGAGTTACTTGTGTTGTTTGTTTTGTCATTAAAATGCTTGATAACTCCTCTCTTGACTAACTCCTCTTCGATCTTAAGACCATTTTCTATTACTTTCTCAAATGTGGGAGGACATTGTAGTTCCAATCTATAACTCATTTCTTCTATCAAGTTTTCAATGAACAATTCCATCTTTTCCTCTTCAAGAATGGATCTAGGATATCTAGCAAACAAGCATCGCCATCTTTGGAGAAAAGACAAGAATTTTTCTCTTTTGTTTTATTTTAGATTGTAAAGATCTTTGATAGTAACATCGTGTTGGATGTTGAATGAGTACTGAGAGATAAATCTGTTGACGAGTTCCTCAAAAGTTTTGATACCTGGTTTTAACTTCAAAAACCATTCCATGTATGATCCTCCCAAACTCCTTGGGAATAATCTCATTAAATAAGTTTCCTTTTGGGCAAACTCCAGACTCATTGTTTTAAATTCTCTTATAAGATCAATTGGATCCGTTCTTCCATTATACTTATCGTATTTTGGAATCTCACAATGTCTAGGAAAAGGTATCAAGCCGACCATTACGTCAAAAGGATAAGGACAAATGTCATGTATCGCATATCTCTTGGTAGTCCCTTTCGTCATATCTTGTATTTTTTGTTGTAACATTTGTATCTGTGATGTTAAAGTAGCAACCGGATCTATTGTTTGTGTAGGTTGTGGTATCTCAGTCTCATTCATTTCTGGTGTTTCTTTCAAATGGTTTACATCAAAATCTTTTGGAAGTTTTGCCCCTGATTCGGCTAACATTAAAAGATATTTTTCCATGTCTTGTTCTAGAATTTTCTCCATAAATATGTGAAACTTGGGATCTTGTTGAGCCACTTGGATATCTTCCAGAGTTATTTTGTTCTTATCATTGCGGTTCAGATTATTCCAAGGATTTTCTTCTACCATTTCTTGTGATTTTAAAATTTCTTGCTCTAACAGTCTCTATTTTTGGTACCTAGTTAAGATTGGCATACAAATTTTTGCCCTTTCTTCTGAAATGTTGATCTTATGTGTGGGATAGTGTCAATTGAACCTTTTTAAACAAATTCGAATAAGATGAATGATCTTATTGATGAGACAATTTTTAAGAAGTTTAATCACTATACTTCGTTTCGTGATGAAGGATGATAGTATCCTCATAATGAAACTACAGTGCAGTAATTGATTGTGTATTTGATTTCTGACACTTGTGATTTCCAATATTTTGTTTCAATTGATAAGTTTGGAAATTTGTATAAACCTTTTTGACTTTGGTTCCTAGACAGTGATTCTAATAAGAACAAATTTGATTCTAATGGAAAATGTGGATAAAATGATAGACTGATGGACTGGTAAAACTTTTGAACTCTCTGTTTTAAAAGCGCTAAAATAGAGACCAGAAGCGCTATTTCCCAGAAGCACTGGAACAAAGTCCAGAAGCGCTGAAATAGGTGATAGAAGCGCTATTTGACAAAAAGCACTGAAACAGTGCTCGAAAGCACTGGATAAAATGATGGAAGTGCTACTTCCCAGAAGCACTGAAACAGAGCCCAGAAGCGCTGTAAAAAGTGACAGAAGCACTATTTTTCCAGAAGCGCTAAAATAACAACTGTAAGTGCTAAAACAGAACCCGAAAGCGTTGTTTCATGAAAGCGCTAAAATAGTGACCTGAAGCGCTGAAACAGGTTATCCAAAATGCTAAAAATAGGACCTTTTAAGACTTTCTACTGTAAAATTTGATCTGGTCTTGTGGCATACTGTATCAGGGATTATGGAAGATATGAAGCATGAATCCGTTGACTACGGTTATGGAATTGTGTGAGAGCTCTTCTTTGAAAGAAGGCTCGTGAATAGAGCGGTTCTACCGCGTAATCTAATGAGTGACCCCTAGCAAAATCATGATAATGGTGAATGAATGTTCTATGTTGCAAGAAGAGTTTCCAATTTTGATATAGGAAACATTGTTTTCTCAATTTATTTCTATAACCGAGAGGTTGCTTGGGCCTTGTAACTTTGATTTTTCTGTTGACAAACATGGTGGACTTCCACTTTTGCAGCATGGATTTTCTGATTTGTTTTGACTTGACATTTTCAGGATGATCTTTAATCTGATATTAATGAATTTGTGAAAACATAGCAAGCAATTTTGAATATTTTTAACTGAATAGATTGTGTATGTTCAAAAATCATGAATGATCTTTATTGATTTTGACGGGTTGTTTTGACAATTGTACACAAATCAAACAGACTCACACTTAAGGACAAGTAGCTCATCATTATACTCACATCCCACATCTTGCAATTACGTTGACTCACACAGTCGTGTCACCCCCTAGAGGGTGCCCGTGTTTTTGTCGTTGCCAGGTGCGTACTCAAAGTGACGGAAGTGGATACCGAATCCCTTGAGCAAGTGGTCCTTGGTAATTATATGGTGAGTGTCTTGGGGGAAGATTCTTCCCTCCCCTTGCACCGTGAGTATGACAATGTATGGAGACTGACTCAGCGAGAAACTACTCTATGGTTCGTAGATAGGGTTTCGTTCGGTGTGGAAAATAGATAAACTTCCTCAGGAGACCTCCCAATCTTTAGAACAAAGACTTTGGGGATGGTTATCTTGCTCACTACCATCAAGTTGGACTTTCATCAACAACTTGCATTTTTATTATAGTGGGTTGGATAACCTGGCTTTGGTTGTTCCCACTTAGGTCGTTCCCGTAGGGTGAGTACTTTTTCCCACTACGGCAGGCCTGCTAAAGGATTTAATAAAGCATAAATGACATGAAATAAAAGTGAATCTGGCATTTTGGTCACCCAGTTAAGGGGAGAGCATAAGCCTAATCACCACAAGCACAACATATAAGTTTGTCTTGTTTTAAAAGCCCCAAAAGAAATTTTCTAATCTATGTGAAGGTAATGCTTCACAGAAATCATGATGTTATTTTTAACTTCTACTGTAAGAATGTGATGACTATCCTAGGATTGATAGATTTGCTTTAAGAAAAACAAGAAAGTGACTATCCTAGATTGATCAATTTTAGAAAAACTTTGAAGTGAATATCCTAGGTTGATCAATTTTAGTACACTTTGAAGTGACTATCCTAGGTTGATCAATTTTAGTCCAACTATGAGAAAAAAAAACAAAATCTGGCCGCGGATGCGTCGGATCCAAACTAATTTTTACAAAAGCACTGGAATATTGCACCGAAGCACTAAAACAGTTACCTAATGCGCTAAAACCCGAAAGCGCTGAAGTTTGGCATGGAAGCGCTAAAACACCCGATGCGCTAAAACAGTGACCGAAAGTGCTATATCAGTAATCGGAAGCACTAAAGTTGAAAGCACTAAAACAACGACCAGAAGCACTAAAACAGCGACCAGAAGTGCTAAAACTTTTAACGGAAGCGCTACAAGAAAAACACATCGAGAACCTATGTGACACTTTCCAAAAAATTGATAATTTTGATAAAATTGGGGTTAATGCGCCATGGTGGACACCAAATTGTAAGTGTGAATATGTGAATAAGATTAAAACACTTCTTAATATGACATCATATCAAAGATCAAACTAATTGAACTAATTCAAAACAGTAATCAATTTGAAAGCGTCATATTGCTCTCTATCTCCAAAGATTTATTAAATCTAAATTGCTCTCAGATTGTTTAAGAAAATAAGACTGTTAAAATGGCAATTCAAAGAACGAGAAAATGCTAATGCTATACTAAATGATTAAACTAGCACAATATTGATGTGAAACAGATAATTGCAGCTGCAGGAGGCAGCCATGATTGAAAATTGATTACTTGATGCTTGATGCTTGAATTCCTGCAGAGTAAGAGTGCAAAAGCTTGATTATCTGGATCCTTTTCTTGGTTGAATGAGGCTATATTTATAGATTTCCTGGCTGTAGAAATGCACAGGGAAAGCTTTGAGAGGCTTGGATTCAATCTGGAGAATTGAATGGTGAGAGATTGAGGAGATTGAGAGAAAGATGGAGATTGTCTCTACCCATGAAAACACTAGGCAAGAGAAGAGGAAGAATTGATGGAGGAGGATTGAGAGATCAAATTCCAAATTTGTCTCCAATTTGTCTCCAAAACTTGCCATGAAGTTTCAATCAATTAATTTAGACATGATTTTGACATAAATTAGACATAGGATATCTAATTCATTTTTGAGGAAATGTAGATTGGAATATTCCTTATGCTCTAATTCAAACATTTTGATTTATTTAAATTAGTAAAATAAAGATAAATAATTTAATAAAATGAACTATAGGATAGTTGTTTATTAAATTAGACAGAAGAATATGGCAATTAATCAATAAAGTGTTTCAATCTTTATTTAATTAATTTAAGATGGATGTGATAGATTGAAATAGGGATTTGATAATTAAATCGAACAAAGTATTTATTTTTGTTTATTTAATTAAGATGAGATTTAGAAGAAATTATGAAGAATGTGAATGTGAACTATATAAATAAATATTTCTATTTATTCAATAGTAGAGGAAATTAGGATAATTAATCAAATAATTCGTATTTAATTAATTGGATGCTCCAGACCAATTTTAGGTGTATACATTGAAAAATCCTCTCATGATATTTTTTTATATTGTAAAAGGAAAAATAAAATACAACAGAAAAAACAACCATAAGGCTATTACTTAAAACAAAAAATTTGACCAAAGAATCAATTTAGAAGCAATAAAATGGTACCAATTCCAAACAAAATTACAAAGAGGACAATACAATCCTAAAGTCAAATGAAGACAACAACAAGGTTATTGTATAACAACATAAAAATAGTATGTTGCCAAACCTATACAAAATTACAAAAAGAGCATTACAACCAATCCAAAAAAATCAACCCTTTTAGTGCTATTGCTTTGTGCCTTTTCATTAGAGTTGTCATGGTGGATAATAGTCAACTTTTCTAGAAGAATTAATAATCCTTTAGTCTAATAGCTAGCTACTAATAACCACCTGGTAAGTAGCTAGCATAAAGAGGCTCACAAGTTTTTTATTTTATTTTATCATAATTGTACATAGGCATCAAAGGAAAACATAAGTGAAATAGTAGGGGATTGAAGAAAATCCCACACTCTAAGAGGCAATGTCTTAGAAAAATTAGTGACTAAACCCCAAGGTGAGAAAGGATCACACAAGACTTTGACAAGAATAGCTACTTCCATGGGTTGTCATGTAGGCATAGTAGGGGAAGAACTCATCGCTTCCAACTATTTAATGAGGAATATAGTTGTACTTGGCACAGCATGTGCCACAAGATCTCAAATGATGGTCATACAAAGATGCTTCTTTACATTTATCTACACAAACACCCCAATCACCATCTAAAGCTAAAGAAAGCTCAACCATCACAGACAAATAGTTACTCTTTAGTAGCCACCCCATATTAATTATCTAATGATCCTGGCCAAACAATGGTCATTCAGAGATGTTTCTTTGCATCTTTGTCAACATACAACCTTGCAATTTGTAACATAAAAATTAAACAAAAAACAAAGGTTTTATATGGTTGAACCATTTTTCCATGGTCTGAAATCCATACCAGAGCCACCAATCAAAGAAGAAAAACATAAAAATAAATAAAAAATCTTATGGTAAAACAAAATATTTACTGATAAAATATAGTCCTCAAGTTTTATACCTATTGTCTGAAGAAGTCTTCGGTTCACCCCTTTTTTTGGGAACTAGAATCATGCATACCCACAACCAAACTAGTGAACAAAGAAAAACCAAAGGAAATGCTTTACATATAGAAGAATGAATGGACAAATAGAAGAATGTCACAAAGAGAGGGAACATCAAATAGAATAATAGAGTACATGTTACACACATACACAAAAGAAAAAAAGAAAATGAAAAATACTAGTAAGGAAAATGCAAGTCAATCGTTGAGCAAGTCATCTGCCTCCCAATCTTCTTCAGTGTATAGTGAGGGTGGGCAACTAGCTAGAGGAACAACAACAATTGCAAAACTAGTATCAAGTTCAATGCTCTTCCGAGGAGATTTTTTATGCAATCTCATGGAAGATTCCAAAATTTAATGTGTTCAAGTCATTATACACCTCTCGATCGATTTTAGCAATCTCATCATCATCATCATCGAGATTAATCATAATAGGAGGACGAATGACGATGTTGGTTGAAGAATTTATCTTTGTTTGTGGTTGTATAAAATCATGTTGTGGTGTTTGGGGAGGAGGATCATCATGCATTGCTTTTGTCAAGTGTGGATTATTATTTTCTTCTTCATGTAACTTGTGAGCAAGGGCACGACGTCGACACCTACACTCCCTAACACTTCTATTTCTTTTGATTTTATTGTCAAGTCACATTTTTTAAGGAGCGGGTTGATCAACCATAGGTTGATTTTTATCCCTAAGGGGAGGAAAAAAAGGAACCATGGAAGGTGGTTCATCCACTTTATCCTTTGCTTTGTAAACTTGTTTTATGTGAGGAGGCATGACAGAGTTACTTTCACAAACTCTAGGACTCTTGGATGGTGTAGGTGAAGTTTCAGGTGTTGGTTCAGCTTGGTTGTGTGGCTCTTGTTTAGGTTGAAGCATGGTTTCATCTAGGATGGGAGTGTCGGATGTGGATGGGGATATATTGCAGAGAGACAATTCAATAATTTTATTTTCTATAAATTTTTGGTAAGAAATGAAAAATAATTCTTTTCAAGGCGTGATGGGTTCCATGGGCTTGGGCCAAAAGGATTCTAAGGAAAATTTTCCTTTGGAAGACAAGGGGTTAAAGCCGCTATGGTGAACACTGAATATGTCATTTCCAAATGGAAACTTTAAGCATTTGTGAAGAACTGAAGGGATAACTTTCATTGAGCAAAGCCATAGGTGGCCTAGCCTCAAATGAAACTGGTCCGACTACAAGATGATGGAGAATGTAGCATCCAATGTTTTAGGTCTAATTTGTAATGGGAGGACGATCGATCCTATCATAGGGAAAGAAAAATGATTTTGTTTTTTGATCCACACTTTAGGTTTATCATAATCATCTTGATAAAGATCATGTAATACCAAAAATTCCTCGGTGATCACATTCTCTCCACAGGCGGGATCTACTAATATCCCACTAGTTGGTTTGTCATAGATACAGTCGGGTATGTAAAGAGGACCATCGGGGAGATTAAGTATTTCCTAAGAGGAGAAAGTAATATCAAGAGATTTCTTAGATTATCTCTTATGAGGGATAACGTCTATCACGCCCACCATTTAATCCATAGGAGTAACATGGGTCACATGTTGAATAGGATTAGAATGTGCATCATCTTTAGCAACTTTTATCACATCATTCTTGGGAGTTTCACTAGCTTCGACGAATGAAATATTATGTTTGGGCATTGGATTAGTGAATAGTTGTAAGTTTTTATTTTGAGGGGCAATAGACTTATTTCCTTGATCATTAACACCTGTAACAGATAGATGGCCAGAATCAATGAGGTCTTGAACAAGATGCTTAAGACGCTTGCACTATTATGTATCATGTCTATTTTTTGTCTATTAAAATGCAAATAAGCATTAGAGTTAAAGTTGTGAGGTAAAGGCCTTCTAGGAGCAAGTGGATGAACATCAGGTAAGGTAATTATTTATTGTTGTAAAATTTGAGACATTGTGTTATGAAGGGTGTTTGGTAAAGGTGTGAAGTGTCTTTTTGGATCTCCATAACTAAAAAGCACCATGGTTTTAATAGTTTCTACTTTGTTGATGACAGTTTGAGTTGGTTGTTGAGGAGGGTTAAATTGTACGAACTCTTTTTCTTCTTTCTAAATGGTTGGGAATTGGTTTGGTTGGCATTTTCAGATTTCTCAATTCGACTAGAAGTGGACCATGTATCTCGACTACTAATCGAATTGTGATAATCGCAAAGGGCTATGCATAAATGCATGAAAGAGGGAAATTTCATCATAGTGAGTTTATCCTAAAGGTGAGAGCAAGTTTTCTATAAACATCTTTTCAGGATGTGGGTCAGGGATCTTGACATCGATTTGGGAATAAAGCAATTAATAGCATGAAATAAAATCATTTATCTTTTCATTGTTATATTGCTTGCATCACATCAAATCAGGCAAGGTATTCTTGGGAGTCATATGCACTTGTAAATTATTGATAAATGCATCAACAAGTTCATTAAATGAACAAATCAAATTGTTTGGTAAAGAAGAAAACCATTCCAAGGTGGTATCTTTTAAAGTCATGAGAAATAATTTAGCTAATAGTTTATTATCAAGGACAAAGTCACTACACAAAGCAATGTATGTATTAACATCGTTAGATGGATCTCCCTTCCCTCCATATTTCTCAAATCTAGGCATCTTTATTCCTTGTGGCATTAGGGTTTGAAATATTTCCAAGGACAATGGGCTGATGCAAACATAATATGTGGGTGGGCCATTCTAATTTTGGTTGATGGTAGAAATTTATTGTTGCATGGATGAGACAATTTTGAATAGTTGTGTTATGAGAGGGTCAGTGTAAGTCGTAAGAGGTGGAAGGGAAAGTGGTGATGGGGTGAATGTAGTGGTAGGGAAAGTGAGTGGAATATTGATGGATGGTATGGTCGAAGAGGATAAAACATGTGATGCCACATAGGAGTTAGCAATGCTAATAAGAATATCGATGGAAGGAATCACATTACTAACATGTTGCATTGTGGTGGGGATAGAAAGGAGATGTATAGGTAGGTATGGAGGCTATTGTTGAGGGAGGACGAGTTTGAGGTCCTCCTTGGCTAACCATAGTTTTTTCTGGTTGAGAGACACTTGAGGTGGAAGAAACATATTTTTGATATATCTCAACTATTTTCTTCACAACGGCTAGCATTTCATCACTTTCAATCATGCGGTGGATGTTGTCTCTAGTTGGAATTACAGTAGCTAAAATGGTTTCAAGGCTCACTTGATGTTGCAAGTGTGCTAATTCCTCATGAACGTGAATGATCTTGTCTTGTGGAATATCAGCAGGTCTATGTTCAATAGGCACCTAAATGCAAAGAGTTACTAAGGGTAGTTTCCAATCCTAGTGTATTATTATCAATACTAGGAGTGGAAGCTCTAGATAACCCAAGATCTACAACATGTGTGTTGTCAAGAGATGCCATGAGTCTTGAACTTCTTCTCACTAAGTTATTATCTATAGGACACCAAACACTCATGCAAAGTTTTCTAAATGCATGGCGAATGCAAAGGCAATGCAAACAAAGAGCACTAAAATGCTAATAACTAAAATTTTGTAAATAAACATAGAAATACATAAAGAACAAGAAAAAAGACAAAAAATGGAGAGTAAATTCCAGAAAACGTAGTGATAAATATGCAACTGGACTAAGTCGCCCAAGGTGGTGAATTAGTCCCAACAATGTTTTTTTTAACAATTTTTCATAATTTTTAAATGGGTTTTAGGATTTTTAGGATTTTTAGATGTAGATAAAGTATGAAAATGCAAATTTTTTTGAATTTTTAAATGAAATCCAATGCAAAAATGCAAGCTTTATGAGCTTTTCACTAATGCAATTTTAAAAAACTTATGTTAATGCCAGTTATTCCTAGGATGCAAATGAACTTGAAATCTAAAGAAAAAGTGTTCATTTGATAGGTTTATCAAAATGAACCGTAGATTTTTGGTGGAAAAGAGGGTTCTCCTACAGTTCTAGGGTTTTCCACCTAAAAGGAGAGAGGTCTTTCCACCAAAAGGGATCTAAGGGTTCATTCACGACTTAATGTAGATGTATTCGAAATATGTCTAAATTCTGAAAACTAATGAAACAAACTAACTATTGAATGCAAACTAATAAATGAAAAAGTGTTTGAAAACACAATGTTGTATGCAAGAATGACCTAGAAAACATAAGTAAATTGTAACAGAACTTAATGAAACTGAAGAGGTGCACCTAGAATCTAGAATATGATGGAGAGGAGCTCTATAATCCTAAAAATTCTATTATTGAAGCCAACTGGGAAACTTACGCCAAGTTGGGAAACTTAGCCCTATTTCGAGGAGATTTTGTTAAAATAGGTTTTTGGGAAATGGGTATCTAGAACTGCAAAAATCACTTTTTAGGCCCACCAATGGGACTAATTCACCACTAATGGAGACTTATTACACCTTCAACTTTCGGGAGTCTCGAGGTTGTGGCCAATAGATTTCAACTTGTACTTCAACTTCTAACATAAACCCATATCCGAATCTACAAACTTTGATTTGTAGGTTGTCTTGAAGCTTCTTTTAGGGTTTTGTTGACCTTGAATGATGTTGATGGTATTTTGACACCTTTATCACCTTGCTCTTTGAAAAATCTGCATACAAAACTTGCAAAACACACATGCAGAGAAGGGGAAAAGGTTAGGGTTAGAGAATAGGGGTTTTCCTTAGTCAAACCTCATTTTAGTAATCAAACACTAGAAAATAAAATGAAATGAAAAGGGAAAGATGATTGAACAACATACAAATGCTACAACTCACCAAACACTTGATGTAAAAGTCTAAAGATATGCAAGTAACAACTCCAATGGATCAATTCTTGAAGTGCTTAGAGTGCTTGAATGCTTGATTAGGAAGATAGATAGCTTGATCATGAGAGAATGAGGAGTTAGAGTGTGAAAATGAGGGGAAAGCCCTTTATTTATACATGATTTTCCCTAATTTCCCAAAAATACCTCATCACAGGCTAACCTTAGGGTGTCAGGCAGTCAAATTATTGATGACAAGCCTACAAAAGTGTGAGTTTTCTACAACACCTTACAACACTTTGCAATAAGGCTTGGTAAGTTATAAAAAGAGGTTTTTTAGGTTAGTTATAATAGAAAGGTCCTAGAAAAGTGTGAAAGTGGGTTACAACACTTTACAACACCTTTGAAATATATCTTTATATTTATTTTTTATTTACAAGTGTTAAAGGCCTAATGTGAATGTGTTGGCCACATTACAACATTAAATATAGGAAAAATCAGGCCAAAATCCATAGGAAAGGCCCAAATGAGTGTGAAAATGTCAAGGATAGAGATTTTTACGTTACAATTAGATTTCTACAAATTTCATTTTCAGCATTAGTTCCTAGTTCCTTTAGATCGGATTCATTAGAAAACAAAAACAAAAAATTGAAAACATCAAAAGATCCAATCAAAGAAATGCTTAAATTTAGGAAAATCATATCATACAAGCCGCTTAGTAGTGATGACCTAGACATGCTATATGAATCCCTTGTGGAATTCCTCTCACTAGGACCATTGACTAAGGCTTGTCATGAAAATCACAAACCAAACAAAGTTAACTTAACCGTCAAGCCTTTTAGTATTGATGACTTTGATATTTTAGATGAAACCCTTGAGGATTTCATCTCACAAATTCCATCCACTAAGGCTTGTCATGAGAAACCAAAAACAACGGAATTTAACGTAATCCAACATCAACTTATATCGCTTATCCACCTTCACATAAACCACAACCTAAATTTACCCTTTATCCTCCTTCACATAATGTATTGCAGCAATCAAGTCATAATATTGTTGCTCATACATAGAATACTAGAAACAACCCCCAACCACACCAACCAACCCCAACACCCTTACCTAGTGCTCCTTGTTTAACTTCGCATAGTGGAAAGGAGTATAATATCATTGAACAACTTAAGAATACTCCTGCAAAGATATCCCTATGGGATTTAATTTAGAATTCCCCAAAATATCATAGTATGCTTCAAAGAGCCTTACAACAAGTGTTAGTTCTTGCTAGTACAAATGCAAATAATGTGGCAGCTCTTATATGAGGAATGAATACATTTTTAATATTGATATAAAATTTCATCAACAAGAGTTGCCCCCTTTGGCATTAAGACCGAAAAATGAGGCATTTATGATCATTGCTCAATTCGATCGAATAGGTATAAAAAGGACAATGGTCAATAATGGTTTTTCCCTTAATTTGTGCAATGTGAAAATCTTAGATAAATTATGAATAGATAAATCAACAATGCAACACGACTCCTTATCCATTCAAGGATTTGACAATGTAGCAAGGCAATTGCTTGGTGTGATTACTTTACCTATAGTTTAGTCAGAAGGGTTACATTACAAACTCCTATTCATGTTACGGCTCAAGAACTTTCATACAATTTTCTTTTGGGTAGAGCATGGATTTATCAGATGCATAAGGTGCCCTCGACTCTTTATAGTATTATGAAGTATGTCCATGACAATAAGGTATACCAAGTTGAAATGGACCCCGAGACTGAAAGTTTCCTACAAGTGCAAAAAGGAACTACAAGTCCTCTCAACAAATTAATTCCCACATCCAATATAACTCCTTTAATAGAAGATAAGAAACAAAAGGAAACAGTGTCAAATTTATTGGATGATGATCGAGGTTATTTGGATTTCACGCCCTTATTTATGGGATAATATATAATCATAATAAAATAAGATGACAAGAAAAAGAAACCAATGGTAATGTCAACGTAGAAATTGGAAGAAAAATCACAAACATCTAACTCGATTATTTTTGAAGAAGACACAAGTTATATGACAAACTTTGATGAGATAGACTACCAAAAACCACCAAACCCGAAAGAAATGGAACAACTTTATGGGAGAGGTTATGAACTTGTGAAGTAATTAGGTTACAATGGTAAAGGGTGTGGAAGGAAAGAATAAGGCATTCAAGTTCCTATAGAACCTAACATACAAGATACAAAGACTAGTTTGGGATGCTATCCTTCTAATACTATGTAAGCAGCAAAGTGATCATCATTGAACATCAATACTATCATGTACAAGCCAAAAGTCAACCTTAGAATGAAACATCCTAAATTTATTGACATGGAGCTACCCCCATCATGGGAGTACTATGAAAATGAGGAAGATTTGAAACATATGTTAGGAGTTTATGAGATAGCATCTACTCCTCTCGATGAGAAGGTTACATGTATTATGATTAGTACTAAGCTGAGAGATGTTGAAGATGAAAGTCATGACAAGGATACAAAGGTAGAACATTATAATATCAATTCACTCTCTTTAGGGGACACAATTGAAATAGAATGAGAAATTAATTAAAATAAAAAATTTCCTCGATGGAAGAACTGTTAGAGTAAAGGTTTTAACTTAATTATGTTAATTAAGTTGCCTTTATTCCTCTCTTAAGATTTCACCTTTAATTTGCATATTGTGACATTTAATAATTATATTAATTATTAAATGTTTACCTATTAGGGTTTCTTTTAGGTTTTGCACATTCTCCTTTCTTAAGGATTGATCATTGTAATTTTACACTCTCTGATTAATACATATTTTCAGCTTTCAAAGCACCCTTGCTTTTTTGTCTCCAACGTCTTCTTTTATGACAGGTTATTTGCATGCAGGCGATCTTCAGGATCTGTGAAGTTGGCTTTCACAACTTCCACATGGTATCAGAGCTCCAGACCTGTGGCTGCTTGTTCAGTTTTTTGAAGATTTTAGATCACAGAGTTTTTATTTCTGTGCAAGGGTTTCAAGCTATAGCCATTTTTTGTTAGATCAGAGGATTTGTCCATCATTTTTTAATATATTTTGACTTTTCTCTCTCAAACGGTGCATGCTAGTGCAAAACAGACTTCACGATTCCACTCAGAAGACCCAAAAACCCCTATTTTCATATAAAATATGATAGGGTTTGCTGAAAATTGGTTTTTTTGAGTTTTTTGGAGTTTTCCAAAAATGCTGCCAAAAAAATCCGTACGAACACCTCGATTTTCGTGCAAGTTTGTCTCGATGTTTGTGCCATATTTTCTGGCATGTGAGACATTTTTGAGTTGCCTCGGTTTTTGTACCATTTTGCCTCGATTTTCATGTCTTCTTGATTCATGTGCTACCTCAGTTTTCGTGCCATGAAGGTACAGCTGAATATTTTATTAATGTTTTAATCTTTAAATTAATAAAATATTTGGTTTAATGCCTAAATGAGCACTTTTAGTAAAATGGTCATATCTTAGGCATACAGTGTTGAAATCGGGCAAACGAGATATCGTCGGAAAGCTGGTTTCAGGCACTATCCAATGGTGCAATTTTGATTTTCTGGTTTTGCAGTTTTAATGTATATTTTTCCAGTCAAATTCAGATGATGATTTTTGCACTTCGGGAGGCATATCTTTTGCATCTGGACTCCGTTTTGTGCAAACAAATAGGCATTGGAAAGGTGTGTCAATTTTCTTTTCAGATTTCCAATCTATTTGATCAGAAAATTTATCAGGTATATTTTATTCAGCTTTGTGTGTTTGTACACTTTGCGTAATTACTTGGACATTCTGGCACCTGCATGGGATCTATTTGTGTGGGATGGATTATGTTGATATGATTTATTATGGCTGAGAGTTTCAATTTCTTATTTTTTCATTTGAGTGAGTATAATGGGTTTTTCTTCTCACCCTTCAGTTGTATTTCTGGATAAGGATAATTATGAGTCATGGGCAAAGGGCATACTTACACATTGTAAGTGGCTCAATATTTTGCCTTATTTATATGATCTCATACCTGCACCAAACACATCAAGGGGTTTATCAGCATGGGTTATTATTCAAGATCATATTGTAGGGGTTATTGGTTGTAGTGTTGATTTTGACACTTTGTGTGCTTTATTCGACATTCTCTGTCTTCACACACTTTGGCAACATCTTTGGGAGATTTTTGGAGACCCTAATATCTCTCCATTCCCAAAGAATCCCGCTATAGATTGTCTCATCCCTCTTGCAGATGTAGATTTCATACCCTATAATAATTGTACTCTAGAGGAGCTTGAGTATCTTACAGGTCTTGCATGTGCCGATGGTTCAGAGACTTGTATTCATGTTCCCACTCTTCAGACTGAGACTTCATCAGCATCTCCTGTTGTTCCTGATTCAGTGCAACAGGGCATCATTCACCTTCCAGACATAGCTATTTTGGACTCTTATCTTGCAGACATATCTTTTTTGTTTGTTGAGTCCTATATTGCAAATTTGGAGGATTATTTTGAGGACATTCATCTCCTCTACCTTTACAGTCAGATTATTACTGTACGGCCACCATTATTAGTGCATTCAGAGGTTGCATTTCAGGATTCTCCACATCAGTTTGGATTTGACATCATTTGTTTCAGTTCAGACAGTGAGATTCTTCAGCATCTGATCATGGCACACATCTTGAGACAGATTGGTTCATCACTCTTCACAGGGTTTCTTCGACATCTTCCTTTGGATCCGTTTCTTCCTAAGGGGAGGAATATCATTTGCCGCTTCAGGATCTCTTTTTGGATTCTACATCAGACATCTACCATTGTGACAGGAGTTTCTTCATTGTGGGGGGGTCTTCTTCTCTCTTTCTATCTCTCCTATGGAGACCATTGTACATGTACTTATATGATAGAAGTTGTCTATGGGGGGTATCATGTAATCCACCTCCTATCCTTCTTTCATTAGTACATCATATTCCTTTCATTGCATTCTATTTTGGGGGGGAGTTTTGTTCCCACTGGGTTTTCTCCTTTACCCCGTTTCATTTAGTTTGCATTGCTTTTGTAAATGGGTACCTGATCAGGCCTAGTTGTCGGGACCCATGTTTCCTTTCATGCATTGTAGTTACCTTTTTTTTTTGCACATGTTTGTAGTTGCACTCTTGCTCATCTTAAGGGGGGGTGTTAGAGTAAAGGTTTTAACTTAATTATGTTAATTAAGTTGCCTTTATTCCTCTCTTAAGATTTCACCTTTAGTTTGCATATTGTGACATTTAATAATTATATTAATTATTAAATGTTTACCTATTAGGGTTTCTTTTAGGTTTTGCACATTCTCCTTTCTTAAGGATTGATCGTTGTAATTTTACACTCTCTGATTAATACATATTTTCAGCTTTCAAAGCACCCTTGTTTTTTTGTCTCCAATGTCTTCTTTTGTGACAGGTTATTTGCATGCAGGCGATCTTCAGGGTTTGTGAAGTTGGCTTTCACAACTTCCACAAGAACAAGAGGATACGACAACCTTGCTTCATGATTT
The DNA here is from genome assembly GCA_007115665.2 of Sequoiadendron giganteum. Taxonomy (NCBI): domain Eukaryota; kingdom Viridiplantae; phylum Streptophyta; class Pinopsida; order Cupressales; family Cupressaceae; genus Sequoiadendron; species Sequoiadendron giganteum. Next base: position 181,400,274 of record CM021100.1, read on the forward strand.
TTCCAAACTCTTTGCTTGGAAATATTCAGATATACCTAGCATAGATCCAAAGATAGAGACATACAAAATTGTCCTTATTGAGAATGGTAAGCCCATTCAACAAAAGATACACAAAATGAATCCTAAGATAGCTTTTCTTGTAAAATCTTAACTTGAAAAGCTCCTCGATGTTGGCTTCATATTAGGGTATGCGCAGGATCATCATGGAAAAAACGGGCCCTTAAGTGGAAAAAAATTCAGAAAAATCAGAGTTAGGCAACTTCACATAAAAATTTGAATAAGTTATCTATATTATTTCAAAAATATACAACAATATAATTTGTATAAAATTGAATGTAGTTTCTAAATTACTAGCAAAAAAATAAAATCTATTTGGTGAAAATTTAAAATTTCAATACAGTAGTACTTCAATTTTAGGGAAAAAAGAAGTAGGTGTTTGTCTGACCACCCTAACCACATTAAAATGACAAAAAAAAATTATGATATTTTAGATATAAGTAGAGGACTCATGTCCCAATGTGATGCATAATTTTTTGTATTTTTTTTCCAAGTAAATAATTAATTATATATTTTTTATGACAACTTTTAAATAATATAAAGACTTGTATGTCTAACCACCTTAACATGGTCAAAACTTCATGAAATTCATTTTTTTATTTTATAATCTTATAGTATGTGAAGAATAGAATGTGACACATTTCTTGGACTCAAAAAATATGATAACGTTTGAAAGCTATAGATATTTTTCAATTAGCCTAAAAATCAGGACTTTAGTCATAATTCAATAGAAAATGAATAATAATTATTTATTAAATTCAAAGTAAAGCATAATTTATATTGGTGGAAAGGTAAGAATCTCATTTAAAAACCCTTTTCATTTCATCAATTTTTGGTAAAAAAAAAAGTCGTCAGCCACATACCCATCATATTGCCACTTTTTGGCCCATCATGATCCTGCACATACCCAATACCTATAGATTATTCTCTATGGATCTCAAATATTATCATAGTTGCAAAACCTAATAATCCTATTAGGATGTGTATGGATTTTTGGGACTTGAATAAAGCCTCTTTAAAATATGACTTTCCCCTTCCTAAAATTGACATGATGGTGGACTCAACTGCAGGACATGCTTTGTTGTCATTCATGGATGGATTTTCGGGATATAACCAAATCGTTATCAAACCTCAAGATCAATACAAAACAACATTTACAACTATTTGGAGGATATTTTGTTGGGTTATGATGCCTTTGTATTAAATAATCTAGGTGCAACATATCAATGACCTATGACACTAATATTCCATGGTTACACACATAAAGTCTTGGAGGATTATGTCGATGATATTTTAGCTAAGTCATTAACAACACAAGACAATGTGAATTTCCTTCAGAAGATCTTTAAGCGAATGTGAACATACAACATGAGACTAAATCAAAAGAAATGCGTTTTTGGTGTGGATAGTGGAAAACTTTTAGGGTTTATCATGTCTCATAGAGGCATTGAGGTGGATACAAAGCAGATTGATGCTATCATCAACATGCCACCCCATAAAAATATTTCCCAGTTACGCACATTACATGGAAGAATTCAAGCTATCTATCATTTTATCACATCTTTAGCCAATCACATGCTACCATTCAGACATCTTCTCAAAAAATGAGTGCACTTTAACTAGATTGATGATTGTAAATTGGCTTTTGACAGTTTAAAAGAATATCTTGCAACTCCACCTATTTTAAACCTACTATACAAATAAATTGTTTACACTTTATATCGTCGTCTCAGCCCATGCTTTAGCAGCATTGTTGGCTCAGCAAGCTAAAAACAGTAAAGAGCATCTTATCTGTTATATTAGTTGAACATTGATTGAATATGAGAAACGATACACAATGACAAAGAAGCAATGTTTGGCCCTTGTATTCGCTACAAGTAAATTGTGACATTATTTACTGAATGCAGAAATATAAGTGATGAAAAAAATTGATCCTCTCAAACATCTTTTTAATAAAAAGACTTATCTGGGTGTTTAGCTAAATGGGTGATGTTGTTGACTGATTTTGACCTAATGTATTAAGGGTCAAGCCTTGATTGACCAGTTAGCAGAAGCTTTGACATCTTTGGCGTTAAATCTAATAATGAATATTTCTTCAATGATAATGTGTTGGCAATTAACATTGCTACATGGGAATTATACTTTGATGGATCTAAGTGTAGAACGGGCTCCGGTGCCAACATTATATTAATCCTTCCTATAATAAAGCCTATTCCCTTGTCTTATCGATTAAATTTCTTATGTATAAACAACACTTCTAAGTAAGAAGCGTTACTCACAGGGTTATGTTCTGCTTTAATCATGGGTGCAAAAAACATTCAAATCTTTGGTGATTTGCATTTAATCATAAAAAAAAAAAATGGGAAATATCAAGTAAAGCATTATATATTAACCAAATATAAGGATATCACAATGAACTTGTTAGAGTTCAGTTTGAATCATTCACCATTGAAAACATCCAATGAAAATAAATTCAGCATCTGGATGCAATGGTGAGTGCAAATTATCTTATCTCACCTCAAGATTCCTCAAAATATCTCACATTTATTATTCACTCAATCATGAAACCATCCATTGAACCTGTAAACCTGAAGAAGTGATAACAACAAATAGCCAAGACAGTTGAATGGTATGATACAATATTCCACTATTTGAAATATGGTACTTTTCCTGAGCCCGTAACAAAAAATACCCGACGTCGTTTGCAAAAACTAGTAGCCAAATATGTCATTTTAGCTGACATATTATATAGAAGGTCCTTCAATGGTCTTTTGGTCAAATTCCTTAAAAAATTTGAAATCCCCATAGCACTTGAAGAGGCGCATGCAGGTGCCTATGGAGGTCATTTTGGAGGTAGATCTTTAGTGCAAAAACTCATATGCATGGGATATTACTAGAGACATATGGAAAGTGATTTATTTGTGTATGTGAAGAAATATCATAAATGATAAGAACATAGCAATCTGATTCATGCTTCTGCTACTAAGCTTCGCGCCCAAATTCCTATTTGGCCATTCCCAATATGGGAATTGGATCTGATTGGGAAAATTTTGCCACCCGCATTTGTCGGCCATACATTTATAATCACAACCATGGATTGTTTCACAAAATGGGTAGAATCTATTCCTCTTCGATCCACAACCATCGATATAATATGTATTTTCATATTGGAACACATTATTCGGATTTCCTTCTGCATTAGTTTCAAATAATGGAACACCATTCAAGAAAAATTATGTGAAGAACGTCCTCGACATCTTTAATATTCAACATCACTTTTCTACACCTTACTACCTACAATCTAATGGCCAAGCCAAATTTCTAATAAAATCATCAATAAAATTCTAAGGAAAATAGTTAATAAACATAATAAGGATTGGCATACGCAACTAACATATTCATTATGGGCTTACCATACTAGTGTCAGGTCATCGACAGGAACAACTCCTTACAACTGAAGGCAGTGATGCCCTTGGAGTTAGAAATCTCTACATTAAGGATGTCTCTTCAAAAGTTCATCAATGATGACACTTACAAACAATAACAATTGCACTAGCTTGAGATGCTTGATGAATGTCGCATTAACGCTCTCGAGCACCTCCAAGCTTATGCTAAGAAATTACAATGCAAGCATAGTAATCATATCATCCCTCATGTATTTAGTAAAGTGGATTTTGTTTTGTATGAAAATCAGCGAAATATTAATGTTGACCCAATAGAAAAAGGAAAATTCAGTCCTAACTAGTTAGGACCTTATATAATCAACAACAATAACATGTCTAGTGCATATATGTTAACAGACATGGATGGTGCACCCCTCAAATATCCTATTAGTATTATGCATTTATGCCAATATTACATCTAAAATACCCTTGCATAGTATGGATGGTGAGCAGTGTTGTTAGAGCTAATGGGTTATATTCCATGGGCTTTCGCATTGCCTCATTCTTGACAAGCAACTCTTTGCATTTCTTAAACTCTAAAGTGATTATTTAATTTATTGTTACTTAATTACTTTAGGTCACATACTATTCAATTTTATTTTGTGTGTTATGTTAGATTAGATCCTTATAAGAATTTAATGTCCCCTAATTAGATCATAAGTGCATTTAATTTAGCATAGCATACCTCATCACAATGTTGCATCTAAGAGAAACAGTAATAAGTTTTGATTAGATCACATTAAGCATGTTAAATGTAATGAAATAACTTGCACAAGAAGAATATAATATGAAATATGTTGAAAATACTTGATAATAATATGACACTTTGAGGGGGAAACTACCTAATCCACTTTGATGGGGATACCTCCAATAGTATTCAATAGGAACACAATATGATGATCAAATAAGACTCATAACCTCCTATATATACCTATTTATGCCTAGGATATCACCTAGGCTGACTTAGATAACCTTATATAAGCCCTAGTCTGACCTAAATAACTAAATAACAATATAATATTAATAATATGACTTAATTAAAAGTTAAGGTAGCCACAAGCTGACTACTCATAACTCGACACACACTATAGGGGTAGGGGCATAACATTAAATCATGGAAGTTCATTCATTAAATAATCTTACAAAGGTTATTTAATTAATCACATTGACATTTAATATTCCAACACAGATAATGATAAAACATAAAATGCTCATATATATTGTACATATCATCAAATATACAATACCACTGAGGCTTGTAGCTACTAGATCCCTCGAGACCTGGTGGTCGCATTTGTTTGGTAGCATTTTATCGGGAGACAATGGTCTACGATTGTGATCATGATCCCCTGAGTGTACCAAGAGAAAACTCTAAACCTTGTATCTATTTGAGGGCCTCCCGATGTGCTAATGCTATCTAATCTCTCTTCGCCTATAGCCTCAAAACCTCTTCCTCCAATCTATTAAACTCTATAGGGGTCGAAGATGACTACCTCAAGGACAGCATGGGCTTGGTGGACGTGTTTCCTCAAACTCTCATATGTTGCCTGTAGTCTGACATATGGCTTGAATGACTCTCGATCCTAATCCATGATGGATGGGGAACATAGTCTGAGTCTGTGGCTTCCTTGTCAACTAACGAGCGAACTATATCAACAAATTCTTGTAAGTAGAGATCCCTAAAGTCTCTCACAGCTCCTACATGATAGAAACAATAACGTACTAGTACACATCATGATATATATATATGAGTAAGCACAAGTATGAAATTATAACATCAAATAAATATATCATCACCTATATCTTTGGCAAGCTGTGAGAAAATTGCCTCGTCATGTGCCATGGGCATGGAGGTTGCGCTAGCCTCTCCATGATTGTGGATACTAGTGCTTGTTGCAAACGCTACTCATGATCTAGTCATACAAATAGGAGAAGACTCTCCCCAATCATGCTCTATTGGATCCACATCTATTGTCGCATCACCCTCACACATGGACTACTCCTCCTCCTCATCCTCCTCCTCCTCATCCTCTACATCTCCCCCCTCCTGGCCATCATATTCAGTATTAGCATCCTCATCATAGTCATCATCTATGACATCTATAAATATGTATGTAGCCCTATACCGTGTCTCCTCACCCCTATCCTCTACATCATCTTCCTCATCTGGGAGTGGTCCTACATCACCTATCAACTTCTCCATAGAAAACATTAGGTTTGGTCATGATGTCTTCCACCACTCATATTCATCTATGGCACCAACATCATCCACATCAAAGATCAGAGGCATTTCGTGATCTAATACCCAGCACCATTGAAAATAACGTCATCCATGGTAAATCATATAGTATCACCACGTCTTTGAACACTCTGCACTAATCTCCTCAAGAAGATTTGTGCCCTAGGTGTTATTTGAAACTACCCAAACTACCGCATGAATTGCTCGTAGTAGAGAGGACATACTACATGGTCATGATGGCTTGGAAAAAATCTGTCTAGCTTTAATCTCCTCATCTACCAAGTATGATATGGCCACTAAGGCACAAGTTGATAGGGTCTCCAAAGGATCTCATCCTCCTCCAGGCAATCAAATTGTACTCTCCAGAAGTGTAAATCACCATATTGCCAAAATCGTCATAGAGGATAGCTAAAGGCCCGAGGATACCCCAAGGTTGCCAGTCATGGGAAGCTCATAGGTCTGGTACAAGTGATATGCTCAAGGTGCCAAACCTGTAGAAGCATACAATGTACCATACTATCCACCTCTTGAAAAAAAAATTGACCAAGATCATAATACAAATGACCTAGGATACAACACCCCTAGGCGTATACTATTTAAAGCTTTATCATCCCTCATATCAATGTAGTAGTCCTCCCTCTAGGTGCACTCCTCACCCACACGAGATGAGCACTAGTACAACTATCAACATCATAATTTGTCTCACCAGTGGGGCTCGTGAGTATAGAAGCATCGCCAAGTCTATTCATGCCCTCACTCTCTCATTGTGTACCAGTTCGTCCAGGCAGTACTGTGTGTCATATTTCATCTCCTGGAATTTTTTCTATGCTCAAAAGCATACTGGTGCAGGAGCACCCATAGTTTTCTTTAGATTGTTTAGGAGGTTGACTTGGACAACTTTGTCTAGGACAAATATGCAATCTAAGTATGTTCATTTGTGTGTGAGCCTTAGTGGCATTTTTGGTTGAGTATTGATCAAATGAAGGTCATGTTGACCATAGAATAAGTGTCTTTGGGTTTTGGCTTCAAAGGAGGTTTAGACCTTTTAGGAGTTTTTTTCAATTTTTTGAAAATGTTGCTCAGTTGAAGCTACAAGCAGCCAAGGATAGCCCAAAGAAGAGAATAAATGATTTGGTGACCTATTTAGGGGTGGCCTCGACATTGGAGTTAGGTTGGAAGCATTTGAGATTGTTTTAATTTTTGAATTACTGGAAAAACAGTGGTGATTGTGTGTGAAATTATGGTTCTTGCATTCAAGTATTGTTTTAATGGATTGAATGTGACACTGTAACTTGTGTAGGATGTAGAGTAGTTGTTCTTCGATCTTTGAGTGGAATTAGATTGTTATTTTTTTCATTTTCAAGCATTGCGTGTAATTAATTTGGTTTCCATACTGTTGCTGGTCTGAACCAGGCAGTGTTTGAAGAATGGAGTGTTAGATCACTTTCCCACCGTACAAATTGTACTGCCCTTTGGGAGCTGTGACTAGACTCCATGGATGTACATATAGTACAGTTAGGAGTCTTTGACAACATCGGAGCCACTATGGAAGTCTTCTCCTAGGCGAGCCAGGGAAGAGCCCGACTAAGAAAGACCAAAGTGCAGAGCACTAGAAATTGCAAAGGTGTTAATTTTATGACAATTTTCCTTTTGGAGAAGGAAGATGTGTGACCTACCAAGCTATGGTAAGAAGGAAAAGACTCTGACAATCCATCTGGTGAGGGAAGGACTTAACAAACTGCAAGAAGGTCAGGAGAGGACTTAAAAAGGCCTAGTTTAGCCCATTTTCAGATTAGGGTTTTCAACGGCCAGTTGAGGACCAAGGCCCCAATAGTCTTTGAGTGGTGGGCATAAGAACCAGGAACCCCAAGAAAATATTGGGGGTTACTTGGAAGAACTTGTTGAAAGACCCTGATCTCTCAAAGAAGAAAACCTAGGTTCTAGACCTAATAGAGGTTTTTGGTGAAAGCGACTAGAAGATGGAGTTAGGTGGATCCCTAATACCCTTGCTAGGATGGATTGAAGTCTTTAAAAGCACCTCCACACCTCTGTAAAATTAAATTTAGGAATTGGAGGTTTAGTAACCTTTAGGATGGATTAAGGGCTAAGGAAAGTGTGCAAAATAGCACCAAATTTGACTTGGAGAGTGGAACATACTCACTCACCATGGATGGGAACTCAGAGTACATGTGGTGTATATCTTCTAGTATGATTGTCATCTCACTAGTCAGAAAATGAAACATGCATGTATCGACATGCCAACACCATCAACATCGCATCATGGTACCTCATGGGGGCCATGAGGTATGCCTAGTAAACTCCAATAGTTTGTACAATAACTTTGTGTCCTCCACTAAAAGGATGGGAACTACATCTCTTAGTAGACTAACCTTTCTGCCTCCTAGATGCTAACCCGAATGGGTGGGCACCTAGCAAAAGTATAACAATATATTTTATAACCAGTCTAATCCCCTCAATTTTCACATTAATAATCATAAAATTCTACTAAATATTCTCTAGTGTGCTTTCCTAAATGCCCTAGACACCTTAGAACCCTTTTTGTACACTTCACAAAGTAATAGAACACTTTGTGAAAAAGTGGGACACTTCACGAACAAAAGGGACACCTTGCAAAAAAATGGGACACTTCACAAAAAATGGGGACGCTTTGCGAACTTTTTTTTTCCAAGGCACCAAATTAACCTAGAAATACATAAAATTCATCAAATTGTTGCATAGGGACAAAGCGAAGGTCGAATATTCGACTTACCTCATGATGACGTTTGCCACGTGTTGCCTGGTCCTACAACACGTCTAGTCTTGCAGGCCTATAATCTTGTCTACTTGGCATCTTTCACTAATCCTCAATCGCTATCAAGCAACAAAAGGTAAAAAGGAAAAATAGTAAGAATTTACTTCACTTTTTCACTTTTATGTAAGTTGAAATTAGGGTTTTTACTACATTAGGGTTAAAAAGTGCATTTCAATAAAATCAACAAACATAAAGCATCAAGCATCAAGAACCAAGAATCAAGATTCTTCAAGCAAGTTCTCACAAGAGCATTCAAGTTTCAAGAGCATGTAAGGTTGAAGCTTTGGAGTAGCATTAAAGTGTTTTTTCAGGTCTTCAAGCTCACATTAGATCAAGATCAAGCATTTTCAAGGGTTGATCATGGATGCATATGGTGAATCATGATTGATTCTAGGTTGGGGAGATGCAACTAGCCATCAAGCCAATCCTAAAGACTTGTTTCCTAAGTGATTCCATCCTCATTATCACTCTACATTCAGCCTAAGGACGGTGCATGCATCATTTGGGTTCATTTGGGATGATTGAAGATCATCACAAGTGAATCATTCATCTCTTTTTTTCCATCTTTCCGCCATATTCTCTCATGTTAGAATAGAATTCCATCATGTTTCAGACTTCCTATTCTTATACACACTTAATTCTAGGGTTTCTATACATATTTTATTATCTTTTCTAAAGTTTCAAACCTCCATTCTACCTTATCCAAATTTCTAGGTGCCTATTTCGAGTTTCTCTTTTCATTTCTTTTTTTTACATTTCTAAGTCATTCTTTAGAGCATTGCATCAAATTAGGGTTTTTGCATTTCATCTTTCATTTCATTGTCTTTCCAAGTTCATACTTGGTGGTTAACACCTTATTTACATCATTCCATCCCCTAGAACATACCCTTTCTCAGATTTCAATCACCTTTGCGTTGGAATCTCAAGGGTTCCTCCTTGAATGAAGCGTAGAAGATTGTTGCCCTAGGTCCTAAAACCCTAGTTGAGAACACTGATATTTTTTGTTTCAAGATGTTGCCACTTGTTTCTCTTGGTATGGAGGTTCTTCTCCTCCTTTATCCAACTCTACCTATAGTTGTTGAGTTGTTGAGTGTATATTTATTTTCCTTCATCTGAATTGAAAAACTAGTGTCCCATTTTTGGGACTCACTATTGTGGGTTTACCAAAATATTAATGTTATTGAAGATAAATAGGAACAACTGAATTTTTCCTATTTTTCTCAAATTTTTTTCCCTCTAATGTGAATTCATGTATTAAATTTTCGTTGTTTTAATAGCTAGGAAATATTGTAAACCATTGGAAAAATACTAGAGAAGGTTCCTAGTATCCTTGAGATCTATATCAAAGCAACTACATTGTAAGTATTACATTATAGTAGTTAGGATGTGGAGGCACACTCCATTTTTTAAGAGCTTTAATTCACACATTGACATTCTATAAGGTTAATGCTTGTGATAATTGCATGGGCCATGCAACTACTTCACAATTTTTTGAATTTAACAAGCACATTGATATTACACATTTAGTTCATTGTACTTGGATATTTTTTGTTTACAATACATGTAAAGTAAAACTTAAAATATTAAATATATCTATTTAACATATACACATGGTAATTTTTTAAAACGTGATGTTAATTAGAGCTCATTGTTGTAATGAATATCATTGTTATGGGTATTATGTACATGTTATTTGTAATAACATATTTCAAAGAATGGGCACATAAGTGGATTTAAATCCATGTTTTAGAAATATATATTATGGTATCCAATTTGAATACATATTCTCTCCAAAACAATCTTAATAATTCATAATTATTATTGCAAACAAACTTATAAAGTGAGAGCATGTCAATAATCTTAAATTTAAGAAGAAATTACTTAAAACTCCTAGTAAGACTTTGAATTCACACAAATTTTAACACTCTTGATATAATAAAATACTCGAAACATTGAACTTTATTAAAACAATAAAATAAAAATGATAATATAATATCAAGTACAAAATAAATGTCATGGAATGGGATGAGTGTCACCAATTATTTCAAACAAATGATTGCAATATCACAATCCTATACATGAAAAGTGAACTCGGCATAAGTACCACACTAAGTGAATGCATATTTAATAATGAGCATGATTGAGAAATATTTCCCAAGTCCTAACCTTGGAGTTCAAGGTGTCTCATCCTTTGTAGAAGGTGGAGGTGGGGTGAAAAGAGGAAATGGTGGAAATGGGGAAGTGAAAGCGGGTAGAGGAGGAAAGCTAAGCTTGGGAAAAGGTGGAATAGAAGGAATATTTAGAAGAGGTGCATTAGGGAGGGGAAGAACGCTCAACTTGGGGAGAGGGGGTGTGCTAGGAAGAGGCGGAACACTTGATAGAGGAGGAACACTTGGTAGAGAAGGGACACTTGGTAGGGGCAGAACACTTGGTAGAGGAGGAACACTCAATTTAGGAAGAGTCGGTACACTTGGTAGAGGAGGAGCAACAACATTTGGAATATTAAAGGGAGGTATAGTAGGAAGTGGAGGAACACTCACTTTGGGCAACGAGGGAATGCTAGGAAGAGGGGGAACAGAAAATCTGGGTAATGAAGGAATGCTAGGTAGAGGAGGAAAAGTGAACTTGGGCAGCGGAGGAATGCCTAGAAGAGGTGGTGGAGAGGATGTAGAATGTTGCAAAGCTCTTCGACGAGGAAGAGATGAAAAGATAGCCTCTTCTTTGGATGCACGGTAGGATAATGGAGTAGACACATAGATGCGCATTCCATTGGGATCTGAAGACGTTAAGGCGAGCTGGGAAGAGGCAGTGATTGAGGGTATGTCACAGAATTCATGGGGGCTGCTGAGAAGTCCAACCGAGCATGACTTCTTGGGGTTAAGGTTTTCTATATTGGGAAGCTCCACCGTGAATTCTCCATCCTCGTTAGTTTCTCCTTCAACATAAACCATGCTATGGGTGCTCTTCCATTTCCTGATGCTGTTGATGGTACACTCCACGGCAACCAATGCACCTGCACCCCGTTCCATTTCATCACTATCTTCTCATCATAAGACATCTAACACATGGACATTGTCAAACTAATAAAGACGCACCATAATGATAAGTAACTTCAGTGCATATTTACCTGGTAAGAAGTAGGCGGTTTCTGATAGTTGGGTGTCACAGAATACGCTACCCTTCACCACAACATTATTAGGCTTCTGAATTCCTTCTCCATAGCTGTTACTGCTGTTTGCACAGGAAAAAGTAGAAGTACAGAGAATTAGAATCCCCAGCAGAAGCATTGTTGCAATGTTAATGGTATTTGACGCCATTTTTGTGTTCAGTGATTCATGCTACTCTTGAATTGTTGTCTCCTTTTTATAGCCTGATCATCGGAGGTGTATATGCGTTAAAGTAGGTGATAATGTTTTTTAGGGTGAATGTGATATAGTTGGAACAAACAACTTGTTTTGCTATGATCGTGCTTCCTTATTTGTTTGTCTGTTGAATAACTCCTCCTAGTGTCCACGTTGTCATCTCTTTTAACATAATACTCTCCGCATAAAAGCAATTTCAATCAGCGACGGCTACGTTGAAATAAGTATAGGCAAATTAAATTTTATTCATCACGACTCTTAGGGTTGTGTTATGGTAGGTGAATATTCATGTCTTGTCCACAGCATTACAAAGTAAAATAAATAAAAATTAAACATTTTCTAAAATAGTCGCTAACCAATTGTAATGAAAATACAGCTTTTCACTTTAGTTAAATAATTTGTAAAAGTTTATAAATATCAAATATTAAATAAAATGAAATTATATATAACATTTAGTTTAGTTTTGGAGGTGAGAAATTAATGTTGAAGATATTAGGAATTGGTTCACCATAATATTAGAATGAGCTTATTAATCAGGTGTCTCAATATTTACAAACTAATTGTATCACTCTACTTTAGATTTGAATATGTAGAACTAATCTGTTTAAACACACAAATCATTTGAACCATAGACTTAAATTGTAATCTGTGGCAATGATCTAACAAAAAATGAGTATTTGAATTCACTCACCTTAATCTTTGGATGTTCAAATCTTTGAAGGGATTTTTTCATCCACCTTTGAGGATTCGTTTGAATTCAAAGAGTCACATTTTGCTTAGTCAAACATTTAGTTGAACCAATCAATGATAAGGAACTAAGATAGATGACAATAAACAAGTATGCAATATATTTAAGATGATGGGTTAATAATGTAATGCTTTGATAACACTGCTAATATGTTCTCATAAATCCTCAATGAAAATTGTATATACAAACCTAATGTAATGTTTTGATAATGTTCCTATATAAGTTCTCATAAATCCTCAATGATGGATTAATAATGCAATGCGTTGATAACATTGCTATATAAGTTCTCATAAATACTCAATGATAGATTAATAATGCAATGCTTTGAGAATGATCAAGAGCTAGTCACTACAAGGAATAACTTACAAAAAGAATACTAGTGACATATATACCCCCTCAAATTAGTTGCATATAAAATATGCAAGGAATTCGAGGTGAGGATACACATATATAATTATGAGAAAGAATGTAAACATGTATAAGATATCATCATGTAATAAACATGTAATGGCATAGACAATATATCATCATGAAAATAAATATAATATGGGAAAGGTAAGATGTTCCAATGTGGTAAATTATAATAAATGGGTAGTCATAAACTGTAGATAAAGATATGATATTTCAATTAGAATGTTAGCATAATAGATGAATATTATAAGAATCAAAAGTATCAAAAATATAAAATCATAAGATAAAAACATGAAAAATATCATAACATGAAATCATAATATAGAGACATAGAATGGATCATAAACATAGAATCATAATTATAATAAAAGATCACAAACATAGAATCATAAGATGGATGGATAAAATGGATCATAATCGTGAAAATGGGAACATCATAGAAAATATTTGGCATAATATAATATGTAAGCATTATTGAGGTGTAAGAACAATCTTTGCATAAACAAAACATACTTATTTTAAAGTGTTTTTTTTTTATTATTCGAAGAAAAGTAATTCTGATCTATTCCAGAACGGCCATTACTAATTAATTTAAATATTGATTCTAGCCTCCGAAGCATTCTATCACAAAAAACAGGAAACACAGACACGAAAGATTCGTGACAATAAAAATATAATTTATCTGGGCATATTTCAACGTAGCCGTAGCTGACTGAAATTGTCTCTAGGTTGGCGGAAAGTATTATATAACAAATGACAGCATAGAGATTAGGAATGTTTGTTCAACTATATTTGTATCGTCAAATGAGTTAGCATAGCAACCCTCGTTTGCTTTATTCTAGAGCTGTTGTTGGATTTCAACTTCATCTACCCATAACAACAGAATCATCCAATTCATTGAATACACGTCCAGTGAGTATGCTATAAAATCAAGAGTAGCATGAAACACTGAACACAAAAATGGCGTCAAACACCATTAACATTGCAACAATGCTTCTGCTGGAGATTCTAATTCTCTGTACTTCTACTTTTTCCTGTGCAAACAGCAGTAACAGCTATGGAGAAGGAATTCAGAAGCCTAATAATGTTGTGGTGAAGGGTAGCGTATTCTGTGACACCCAACTATCAGAAACCGCCTACTTCTTACCAGGTAAATATGCACTGTAGTTTTATTATTTAGATGGCACGTCTTTATTAGTTTTGGCAATGTCCATGTGTCAGATGTCTTATGATTGGAAGATAGTTATGAAATAGAATGTGGTGCAGGTGCCTTGGTTGCCGTGGAGTGTACCATCACCACCAACAGGAAATGGAAGAGTGCCCCTAGCATGGTTTATGTCGAAGGAGAAACTGATGAAGATGGAGAATTCACGGTGGAGCTTCCCATCATACAAAGCCTTAACCCCAAGAAGTCATGCTCAGTTAGACTTCTCAGAAGCCCCCATGAGTTGTGTGACATACCCTCAGTCACTGCCTCTTCCCAACTCGCTTTAACATCTTCAAATCCCAATAGAATGCACATCTATGTGTCTACTCCATTATCCTACCGTGCATAGTTGGAAAACTCGGACTCGCCGCGGACTCGGCAGCCCAAAAATATGACTCGGACTCGGGACTCGGGACGGACTCGGGAAAAGACTCGGCAAAAAAAAAAAACCGTAGTTTTACAAAAAAAACAAGAACAAATTAATGCATTTAGAGAATATAAGAGCTTAATTTGATTATCAAACACTCATAATTCAAAGATTACACATGTCATATGATCATCAAACACTCAATAATTGAAATTTAATCATTCATAGTCATCAAATACTCATAGTTTCACTTTCAATGTATAACATCATAAGTTTATAAATGTTTACATATAATCATGTCAAAAAGAGGAAAACATTAACAACCACATATAATCTACATCTTCCTCTTTCCCCTCCCAATGGTACTCAATTTTGGAGGCCTAGAACTAGAAGGTGCCCGTGTTGTAGTATGCAAACGAGGACTAGGAGATCGAGCAGGGGAAAAATGATATTCAAATGTGTCTTCGTTGTCCTCCATGGCATCCAATCTTGCTGCTTCTTCTTCTTCTGCTGCTGCTCTCTCTAATTCAGCAATATCCTCATCAGTAAGTAAGACATCAGCCTCATCATTTTGTTCATTAATAGTCCATTCACCATATGGATCAATGTCATCCAAGTCGATGGACTCGTGTGAAACACCCTCCACCTTCCTAGTTCGAAGGCGAAGGTTGTACCGAACAAAAACTAAATCATTTAGGCGCTGCTGAGTCAACCTGTTTCTTTTCTTTGTGTGAATGTTTTCAAATAAACTCCAATTGCGTTCACACCCAGAAGCACTGCATGGCTGCGACAAGACACGTATGGCTAGCTTTTCAAGATTTGGTGTGCTAGCACCATAGTTCTCCCACCATAGATCTACAAAAACATGTTTAAAAAATATAAGTATTAAGAAATAAGAATAAAGTAAAAATCTATATGTAAGAATCAAGTTTCTAATTTCAATTTTTACCTGGTTGTTGTTTTCCTCTCCTTTCAATTGCTTGTTGGGAGGAAAAGAGTCTCCCCTCTGCACCCTTGTAGACCTTGAATAGATAAAAGAAAAAGTAAATCAAATATAGAAAATTCATAGATAGTCAAGGCTCAACATTGCAAATTCATAAATAAGATGTAACAAATCTCACCTCCAACTCATCAAGCACCTTATTTCTCAGCTCACTATCAGGCACCATCCTATCAATGCAAGTGACAACACCGTCCATGACCTCCTCATCCGCCTTAAATGAGTCCGAGAAGTAGAACTTCGGATTCAAGAAGTAGGCAAAGGCATGAATCGGCTGGTGGAGTTGGTTTGTCCATCTCCGATCAATGATGCGCCATATGATTTCATTTTTTTTTTTGTTGCCGCCATAGTAATGTGATATGGCCTCTTTGGCCCTATCCATGGCCTCATAGATGAAACCCATTGGCATGCCATCTCCATCCACCATACGAAGAACCCTCACCAAAGGCTCTGTCACCTAAAAAAATGAAAACAAATGTTAAATTATAACAAAATTAACCCCTCAAAAAATAAAAAACAGCAAATAGATTATCATGTATAATTTTTTTTGTGTGATTGCTACTTACCCCCATCAGCTCCTCTCCATTTTTGATGAATGTCTCATCAAAAACTATGGTAACAATCCTCTCCCCTTCAGCTCTACTGGAAAATGAGGACTCCTTCCAAGCATCGGACACAAACATTTGCTTGAGATGACCAATGGCACCAAGAATGCTTTGCAATGTGAGGAAGTGGCTAGCAAATCGTGTCACTCCAGGTCGCACAAGGTCCTTGCCATTTGTGAATTTCCTCATCAAAGAAAGCACCCAAGTATGGTTGTAGATAAATTTTGTAACACTTTTAGCATCTTCAACCACTCTTTTGACCCATGAAATCTTCCCAATATCCTCTAACAATAGGTCCAAGCAATGTGCAGCACATGGAGACCATGCAATTGTGGGATACCTCTCCATAAGTAGCCTACCTACAGCTACATATGCAGTTGCGTTGTCCGTGATAATTTGGACAACATTATCAACTCCAACCTCCTAGACCACCCCATCCAATAGACTGCATAAAGTCTCAGCATTTTTAACTTCATGGGAGGCATCTATTGATTTTAGGAACACCAATCCACCATTTGAGGCCACTAAAAAGTTCAAGAGAGTTCTATTCCGTCCATCTGTCCACCCATCAGATAAAATGCTGCAACCTTTTCTTCGCCAAAATTTCTTTTGCTCGTCAACTACAAGCCGTGTATTCTTTACGGATTCCTCTAGCAATGGCCCACTCAAATCTTTAGCTGATGGGGTCTTAAACCCCTTTCCTGCAACTGTAAGGGCGTTCACTAGACCTTCCCAATATGGGCTGCTTGCAACATTGAAAGGTAGATTATTGTAGTACCAAAAGTTTGCAGCAGCCATCCTAGCTTCATGATGCTTTTCCTTATTCCAACCGGTACCTTCAAGTGAAGGTTGTGCTCCTGGAACATTACGTGGAATAAAATAATTTGGTCCTGATGAAGGACCGTGGCCAGCACTAGCAGTAGAATAGGAACCCTCAGGACTCTCACCAAAAGATGAATGTGGAGCACGAACACTTGGACTTGCAGCAGTAGCACCATGAGGCATAGTTGGTGTAGAAGGGGATCCACTCATCATTGATGCTAGGGCATTCTTTGTTTTTTGTCTTTCATCTTTTTTTAGCTCATAGTCAGCAAGAAGGGCCTTTATCTCTCTAATAATCTCAGGAGTAGTTTTAGGGCATCCCTCCACATTTTGCCCAGGTATCCTTGCAAGGTGGTATTTTAACCTGTTTATTCCTCCTGTCATCCATTTTTGACATTCAGTACATGTCACTTCACCTTTTTTGATTCCTGGTATTCCATACTTCCATGCAGGGTCTTTTCTCATTCCCTTTGGATTTGAAGACGACATTGCTGTTTCAAGTTCAACGTGGAAAAAAAAAAATCAGCAAAAAAATGTGATTCAAAGTTTCATTTATTTGCAAAAAAAAAAGAATGAAAAACCAAGCTAGAAATAATAGGAATTAGGCTATAATGGCTATTAAGGAAAATAGAAAAAAAATTTGGCAGCATATCCCCTTATTTTTCTTGATTTTTTTAAATTTTGAAAGCAAAAAAACAAAAAAAAAGAAATGTTAGATCACTTACCTGGCTCTATTTTGATCTTTTTAGCTCCTCCTCCTGCCTTCTTTCAAGCTAAAACCAATTTGCAGACCTTAAAAACACCAATCTTCAAGTTAGAAATAACAAAAAATTAAAAAAATGTATGGGTTTTAACCCTTTTTTTCTGAGAGTCTTGGTCGGGACTCCGACTCTCTCCACGGACTCGGGAGTCCCGACCCAGGACTCAGACTCGTCTGGACTCGACTCCCGAGTCCGTGGCGAGTCGACTCGGCTCAGCCACGGACTCCCGAGTCCACCGAGTCCGCGGCGAGTCCTGAAGAGTCCGCCAACTCTGCTACCGTGCATCCAAACAAGAAGCTATCTTTTCATCTCTTCCTCGTCGTAGAGCTTTGGAAGATTCTACATCATCTCCACCGCCTCTTCAAGGCATTCCTCCGCTACCCAAGTTCACATTTCCTCCTTTTCCTAGCATTCCTTCATTACCTAAATTCTCTGTTCCACCTCTTCCCAGTATTCCTTCGTTGCCCAAAGTGAGTGTTCCTCCACTTCCTACTATACCTCCCTTTCCAAGTCCAAATGTTGTTCCTCCTCTTCCGAAGTTGAGTCTTTCTCCTCTTCCTAATGCACCTACTTTGCCTAAGTTGAGTGTCCCTCCTCTACCAAATGCACCAACTCTTCCGAAACTAAGTGTTCCACCTCTCCCTAATGCACCCCCTGTCCCCAAGTTGAGTGTTCCTCCTCTATCAAGTGCACCAACTATTCCCAAGCTAAGTGTTCCACCTCTCCCTAGTGCACTGCCTCTCCCCAAATTGAGTGTTCCTCCTCTTCTTAATACACCTCTTCCAAACTTGAGTAATCCCCCTCTAAATATTCCATCTATTCAATCTCTATCCAAATTGAGTTTTCCTCCTCTCCCTCCTTTGACTTTTCCATTTCAACAACCTCCACTTTCTTCTTTTAAGTTTCCCCCCTTTCCTCTTCTCACCCCACCTCCACCTTCAACCAAAGATGAGACACCCTGCACCCCAAGCCTAGGACTTCTAAAATCATCCTTGTTTTAACACATTTTAACATATTTATTCCCATGTACCACATGCACCTAGTTCACATTTCCTATACAACATTGTATTATTTTTTGTATCATTCATTTGGAATAATTGGTGGTACTCATCCCATTCTATGGAGTGTTTTATTGTACCTTGGCATTCGATATAATATTCTTAGATTCATCTTATTGGTTTGATAAAGTATAAATGTTTTTAGTATTTGATTATATCTATATTGTTAACCTCTCTACACATTCAAACTCTTATTAATAATTTTATGTTCTTTTTTCATAACTAAAAAAGAAAATTGTTGTGGTTCTTTTAATATCCTTATTTTATAAATTTATTTACAATGTGATTATTTTTAGGGATAATCTATAAATTCACTTATGTGTTTATTGTAATTTTTTAAAAAAATTGTTAGAACACAACATATACAAGGTTCATAACATTGATATTTATAACAACATTGAGCTTGCATCAACAATCATTTTCAATAATTTATCCAATGTACATATATATAACATATTTTTAATTTTAATTCACATTTTATTATAAGTTACATAAAATATAGAAAGAAAATAAGTTAATCATGTATGAAAACATGCAAAGAAAAATAAATATGCAAGCATCAAAATCAAACAATCAAAACAATCAAAATCTCACACATGCAAATTTCAAATCAAGATCAATATGAAGCTTTTCTTGTTTCAGAATATGGGTGCTCAATTTTCCATCATAACAACTACATTCCTTAAATAACAAATCGGTAGAATATGGATGCATGAATGAGTTCTTATCAAATCATGAATGAAAGGTTTGATTTATAAAATTTCAACATCTTCATGAAAATGGCATGATTAATCATAATAGCTTCTTGCACATAATTGATTCCTTCTTCCTAATGACTTGAAGGCATGATCTTGATTGATGAAAGTGATGTAATAATGTTGCTTCTTTTCCCTTGAATTGTCTTGACTGAGTTTAGGATGTTCAATTTCCTCAATTACTTTTTCCTAAGATTTAAAATGCTGAAAAGACCTATACTTATATGCATTTCTCTAATTTCCCAGAAATTAACTACCAACAATCGACAAATGAAATCAAATTTCTAAATTTAAAAATGTTGACATCGACATATTCAAATTGGTGCCAATATAGGCTAGACATGGGTGGTAGTTCCCTAGTCTAGACCTATTTTCAGGCCATAAGTATCAGTAAATAAATATTAGATAACAATCCCTTATTTAATTTTGTTTTTTGGATATGATCATAAAACGAGCAATTGATAAGGACAATTATGTCTAGGCACATAAGAGGAGGTAATCCTAGTATAAAATTGTCAAGGGTGATAATATATGATGTTAGATGATTATAGGTTGACTCGGGACCCTTTTAATTCTTCAAATATTGACACGAAACCATAAATTTGAAATAGGTCACCTTTATTTTCAAGGGCACCCATGCCCTTGACTGGGGGCTTTAAACCCAAATTTATCAAGATGCCAAGAACTTTAATGTATTTTCTTAATATGGCCCTAACATGAATAAATTACCAATATATTTAAGTTCATAGGAAAATATGATGTTCATGTAGTGTAAAATTATCAAGGCCAACAATTTACAATGCTAGATTTAGCCCCCACTTTAGTGACATTATGATCTTACATTCATACGCCTGCTGAAGGAATAAATTCTATTATTAAGACGTTGAAGAGACAAGATCGCACCAAGTCAAGGGGTGTGTAAGCCCCCAACTTAGGATCTTATCAATTCACATCATTAAGATAAACATGAAGCAGATATACCACATGCAAGATAAGGCTAAATTGAACCATACAAAAGGCACTCCATGAATAATAAAAAAATACACAAATCATACATAAACAAAACATGGTGCATACAAGGAATACACGAAGAAAACACACATAATACATAGAAAAAATGTTGGAGCCTTGCAACATGAGCATGAAGTGTAGATGGTTTATGTTAAATTTGTTCATGTGTTGTCATTGATTTCAACATGGTAATAGCTATATTGGAAGTTTACTTGGTTTACCAGAAGTTGTTATCTACTAACTTAATGTTGTTTTATGATGAATCAGTGCATTGGTATTTGATTCCACGATTCACTGCAAGAACTGATATGACTCTAATCTTTTAACCATGTTATCACGTCTCATTCAAACAAAGTTACATGTCTTGGATCTTGAGAATTTTTGGGTTGTGAGCATAAAGTTATCTCTAACAAAGTTCAACTCTATATCTTACTATTGTTCCTTGCTCTATGTATCAATGTGGGAGACTCTGCATTTTCTTAAGAAGAACATTCTTATGCTATGGTTTTGTTGGTAGTCTCTATGTTGGTAATATGATAAGAAATTGATGTGGTCTCAAATTCAAAAGGTGTTTTCTTTGAAGATTGTTTGTTGGTTTGGATATTATGTGAATTATTTCTAATCTTTTCTAACCTAACATATGTAATTCACTATGAAGACTAGTTATGCTTTATGGATGTTAGCCGACTTGGTATAATGCTCTACAGGGATAAAATGTTTTATATCATATATAGGGTTGACAAGAATACTTTGATTACTTTGTTTTTCATCTAATTATGTCGACCCAATTGATGAATAAGATATACTTGTGTATATATATAATATATTTTTAAAGAAAAGAGAAGAGGTAAGAAGAGTGGTGAACGGAAGTGGAAGAAAGGTGTGAAAAGGATTAAGGTATATGTGAAGATCCAAGCCTAAATTTTTTATCAATTGGGATCATAGCAGATTTGTTAAGTGACTGATGTGTGAGGTAGTAATTCATATTTTGAGCTTCAATGGAACTGAACCCTACACACTAAAAGATGTATTCTCCTAGTTCAAACTCTTAGCAGTGAGCCACTATCTTTGTATCTTGGTAGTTAGCCATCTTTTATATTCAGGAAATGAGCCTTTCAAGGATAGTGAGTCCTGGCAATGAGCCTTTTAAGGACAGTGAGTCTTGGCAGTGAGCCTTGTAATATTTTGTATCTGAATATAATATATTGTGAGTTAAACCTCATCATGGTTTCTCCCTTTTTGTTTTTTTCATGTAAAAATATTGGTGTTCATGTGTGTGGTTATATTGATTTATTTCTATGTTCTCTCTTGCACTGATTCAATCAGAATTGTGATAATGGTTAGATGGATTTTAAAAGAATAGTTTTATGGAATATTGATTCACCCCACCCCTCTCAGTATTTAAGATGTTCAATAATTAGTATCAGAGCTTGGTTCCTCAGAAGAAGCCTAACAGCTAGAGGAAGGTCCAAGATTTTGAGTATAAGAAATTTTTTCCTCTGGAAGTGATCTTTGTTGGATATTGAAAAGAAATGGGAGATCTAGAAGATAATTTTATGGAAGAAAATTAGTATATTGAAAAACTGAAAAGTAAATGTGTTGAAGCATGTCATCTATTGGATAAGGAAGATGAAAGTGTCTATGGCCTACCGCAGCAATTAGATGAAAAACAATAATTAAAGAATCTCAAGAAATTAAAATTCAAAGGAAGATGGATGAATACGCAAAGCTTGAGGAAGACGCAAAAATAAGGCAAGAAGTTTTGAAGACAAATTCAAGGTAAGCTCTACAATTCTTGAATATTTAATTATTTCTCAAAGACCGATAATGGATAAGAGTGGTTTAGGGTTTGAAGAAGGTCAAAATTCTAAAGTGAAGCAATCTACTGATAAGAAGACTCGGTGCAAAGATGGACAAATCAAGAATCTAAAAGGAAATTTTGGAAGAACTCATGTCAAACAATCTGATTCTAAAAGTTATTTATCTTTCAATGGTGTTTGTCATTCTTGCAAGAAAATTGGTCATAACCTAGCAAAAGATTGTAAAATTAAAATGAATGATACTTTATCATTCTCCTGCAAATGTTTTAAGCGCAAGAAGGTTGGACATTAAGCTAATTAGTGTGAAAATAAGTTGAATAAGAGAAATAATGGAATGAAGAATGTTGTTTGTTGTAAGTGCAACAATCTGGAACATCCGGTTAATATCTACAAAAGAAGAACAAATGTTTATCTAGTTAAGAAGCATGAACAAGTCTTTGATTCAAAAGAAGTAAGGAAAGAGATGAAAATTATCTAAAGAAAGAAGAATTCAAGCAAGCTCAATCATAATCATCAATCTTATCTGTGTCGACCTCCGATGCAGATACACTCGTCAATTTTTGAGTCTAGCAATGGCTAAGTGGGAGCAATTCTTAGAAAATCTAATAAACCCCTTCATCGATACTTATGTCACATCATGATAGAATTATATTTAATGTGGTAAAAAATTTAAGGAATTTCTCAGTTGCATGTGTGAAGAATGAAGTTTTTATAATTTGAAAGAATGGAGGCGCACGCAATTTTTGAGGTAATCTACCTATAATTTGAAGCATTTATTGTGAAATCATTCAGAATGAAAGAAATGCATTCAGATAATTCAAGAGGCATGTGTATTTTTTGAGAAGCATGTAAAGGAAGTTTAGAGAGTAATTCTAAGTTTCAGGGTTTGAAGGAGAAATCAATTGGATTTGAAGTGAGCCTTGAAAGCAATATATTTATACATTCCTTTTTGGAATTTACAAAGGTATTCCTATTTGCACAATCTTTCAATTTTATTTCTATGGATGATTCAAAGGTTGTGAATAGTGCAGATAGAGTGCAGGTTAATTTGAGAAGATATTTGAAGAATGTGTCAAAAGAGTTTGTTGGTGCATTCTCTTGCATCCCTCCTAGAGTGTTTCCCATAGAAGATATCTATGCATTTTTTTATAGTAAGGTTGAGGAAAATTCATCAATCTAGTTGAGCATTCTATGGAAGAATGAGTTGGAACAGAATCATGATGCCTACAAAGTGTTAGTTAAGAAGAAGTTTGATGTTTGGAGGAAATCTCTTGTGTTTGAATTTGATAGGAAGTATGTTTGAATAGTTTTGAGCATAATTCATAATAAATATTTATGGATTGATGAAGCACATTTCATTACCAAAGAAGCAATCAAAGATGTAATTGGTTTTTTTTCCTTGGGATCAGTTCCCAAATGGAAGGTTGTGAATACACAAGTGATAATTGAGGTAACCAATGCGACTTTTGAAGGAAAAGAGATTGATTTGCAATCAATTATGGATCTAGTTATCAAGTATGTTGCTATAGTCATTGATCATAATTTTTTTCTTTCTAGCAATGATCTCATAATTTCTACTATTATTGTGCATACTATTGTTGAGAGGTATGGATTATGACCTATGTGAATTAATTCAAATACATCTTTTGTAGAATTTAAAGGAAAGTAAGAAGAATAAGAAGAATATATTCTGGTATGGTAATTTGGTTTTCTACTTGCTTTTCTACTTTTTTGAGAGAATTACCAATGATAGGAAGAATAGAATGGTCAAATACATAGCATATTTCCCATCAAATTAGGAACTTCATGATAAGTCTTGGTTATTTGGATGCTAAAGAGATTTCTCTCAAGTTGCATTCTTTGGAAAATTTCAAATGAGGATGAGCAGAAGATCAAGGATTCCAGTAAGTGTTGTTCAAAATTATTCTAAGAATATCAATTTTCTAGTGTCTACAAATTTTTGTCATATGGAAACAGTAAAATCAAGGTTGGTTTGGATATCTGAGTTAGATTATGAAGTGTCAGAGGCTGAAGTTTATTATTATGTAAAAATTATTTTTCAAATATCATAGAATCCCAATGTAGAAGGTATCCCCGATAGTGCAATTGAAACAGGGAAGAAAAGGAAGAGTGTTGTCAAACAAGAAGTTGCAAAAGGAAGTGAGTTAGAGAGAGCTCAACATGAGCATGAAAGAATAAACATTCAAGGATCTTTGGAAGAATTGCAGAAAGTTATTCCTAGTTATAATTTTGATTCATCTATTTTTGTTGTAGAGAATATCATAAACACGTGGTTAATTCTTTAAAGGTCTACATCTCCAGACTAGAAGTGCATGTTGGAATTGGGTATGTTGAAAAAAATCTAGAAGATGTCAAGGAGAAATTTGAAAATGCACATAGTTGAGTGATGAAGGAATTGGAGAGCATACAAGGTTGTGACAAAGAGGCACAAGAACTTATTTATTTTTGCCTAGATTGGTCTAGAAGTACACTGAACATAAGAGATGGGATAAAGAATAGTGAAACCCAGATGATCACTCAATAAGATACATACAAATTGGTAGAAGATAAAGACAGTCAACGGTGGTGGACTACATTGTGTAGCTTTAAGAAAAGAAAAAAATCCCTGTAGGACCAAAGAACATAAGTTATTAAGAAGTTTATGGAAATCATAGATATGGTTAAAATCAGGCACATTTATGTCTCTAGCGCTCTTGACAGTATTGGTGATTTATCAAATATTAATCTTAGTCCCAATACTTTATCAGATGGTATAGATTCTTTAATTAAGCTTGAATTATTTCAAAAGACTCTTGTAAGTACAAAAGGTTCATGGGAAGAAGGAAAAGTGTCATGGAAGGTCATTATGAAGAATTTCAAGGGTTCTTCTTCAGATTGATTCAATTTTGTGTTCATATCTTATTGGTTACATTTTGATGCATATATACATATGTTCCAGACCCCATCCTTTTCCATTGATTTCAAAGGGGGAGAGATACACATTGGTGAAGGAAAAACATTTTTATGAAGAACAATTTTGATAGGGGGAGTATTCAGTTGCAGTATATTGAAACATGTTTTTGTCATGCATCTTTCCATGAATTCCAAAGGGGTAGGTTGTTGGAGCCTTGCAACATGAGCATGAAGTGTAGATGGTTTTTTTTAGTTGTTCCTTTGTTATTATTGATGTCAACATAGTAACAATTATATTGGAAGTTTACTTGGTTTACCAAAAGCTATTTTGTACCGATAATGTTCTTTTTTGATGAATATGTGTGTTGGTATTTGAGTCCATAATTCACTGCAAGAGCTGATATGACTCTAATATCTTAACCATGTTATCACGTCTCATTCAAACAACTATTTCCTGGATCTTGAGAATTTTTGGATTGTGAGCAGAAAGTTATCTATAACAGAGTTCAACTTTGTATCTTACTATTGTTCTTTGCTCTATGTATTAGTGTGGGAGACTCCCCATTTTCTTAAAGAGAAAATGCTTATGTTTTGATTTTTTTGGTAGTCTCTATATTGGTAATATGATGAGAAATTGATGTGGTCTCAGATCCAGAAGGTGTTTTCTTTGAGGATTGTTTGTTGGATTAGATATTTAGTGAATTATGTCTTGTTTTGGCCGACCTAATGTATGCAATTCACTATGAAGACTAGTTATGCTTTATGTATGTTAGCCGACTTGGTATAATTATCTACATGGATAAAATGTTTTAAATTGTATATAAGGTTGACAAGAATATTTTGATTACTTCTTTTTTCATCTAATTACGCTGATCTAATTGGTGAATAAGATATACTTGTATATATATAAGGTTATGTGAAGATCCAAGCCTAAATGCTTTATTAGTTGAGATCAGAGCAGATTTGTTGAGCGACTGCTATGTGAGGCATTACTTTATATTCTAAGCTTCAATGGAACTGAACCCTGCAAACTGTTCAAAGGTGTATTCTCCCAATTCAAACTCTTGGTAGTGATCCACTATCTTTGTATCTTGGAGGTTAGCCATATTTTCTATTCAAGAAATGAGCCTTTCAAGGATAGTGAGTCCTGGCACTGAGCCTTGTAATATTTTATATCCGAATATAATATATTGTTAGTTAACCCTCATCATAGTTTTTCCCTTTTTGGGTTTTCCACATAAAAATATTAGTGTTCATGTGTGTGGTTGCATTGATTTGATTCTATGTTCTCTCTTGTTGATTCAATCAGAATTATGATAATGGTTAGATGGATTTTAAAAGAATGCTTTTATGGAATATTGATTTACCCCCCTTCTCAGTATTCTAGATGTTCAACAAAAAACACACCAAATACATGAAGCAAACACATAAAATAAATAAGGAAAACACATAAAATACATGAGGCAAAAATAATACACACATAAAGAAAATATAATGCACACATGGAATGTAAAGCAACAAATATTAGTACAAAAACTAAAGATTCAAGTTAGCAAGGTAAAGAAACCTCATTCTGTAAGGTTTGTCTCAATTACCAAGAATCATTCATCAAATATATAACATATACATCTGAAATGATAAAATAATAAATAAAATTTCTCACAAAAATGCATAGATCTACTAGCTATAAATTTATGTTATGTTAGTTATCCATGTAAAAATGCTCAAGTTCACAAGCTAGCAAACTCCATTATGCTAGGTCTATGTATTGTTTGGAAAATCACACTTCAAGGAGTGTATAAAAGTTTAACATTATGGGGGATGAATAAATAATTAATCTCATAGGAGATGCATTGATAATCATGCCCCAGGGGGGCATGCCAATAAGTCAAAGCTCATGAGATGTTAAGGAAATTGATGGTGTCACCAACACTAAACACATGCAAGTAGCTAGCACTTTGCAAAGATCGTAGTACGTCCCCAATCCACGATCGATTTCCAATGTTATATATGTACCACAAGGTGCACCTCGTCCTCCTCCACGGTCCAATCAAAGCAACCAAGGGAATAATAAGCGGTCATTCGCTCTTTTGAGAGAATACTTAAATGTAATTTTTAAGAGGTTTTTCCAAGTGAACTATGCAATCACTCATCCTGTGACAAAGCCTTTTGATGATTCAAATCCTAAACCCACCTAGTATAGAGAGAATGAGTATTGTGATTATCAAAAGATTAAAGGCCACTCCTCTAACAAGTGCCAAGGACTTAAAGGTTATATCCAAGATCTCATAGATTGAGGAGAAATCATAGTGGATGAAAACCAAGCCACATCGTCCAATGCTCAATTATAGATATATCAAAATTCCTCCAACACAAATAATGGATCTAATAATAACAACCAAAATTATAGCACCAGTAATGTTAGCTATAAAAATGCGCCTTAAATAAGTATGAGAACATTATTAAGTGCATCACTCAAGGGGATCCATGCGTATCTATGATTCATGTCAAAGGAAAAGACCCTCAATGTGTTGTTACCACATTTCATACCCACATATCAGTCCCTGGACCTTCCAATTCATCTCAACCAACTCCTGTGAGCTCACAATATAATATCCTTGATCATCTCGGCAAGACACTTGCTCAAATATACATTCTAGATTTTCTAAGGTCCTCCCTAGTCCACCAAGACATCCTTACAAAAGCTTTACAGGATACACATGTTCTAAATGAAATTGATCCTACTCATTTCAAAGCCTTAGAAGGACACTTTTCATCCACATATTAGTTGGTATTCAACCAAAATGATATGTCATTAATCGATTCGTCCCATAACCATTCCTTACATATTGAGGTCTTGGTCACTTGCCATAAGGTAAAACAAGTCTTATTAGATAATGGCTTTTCCCTCAATCTATGTACATTAAAGTTCATAAAATAGATAGGGTATACTCATGCTGCCCTGGATAACTAGACAATTACAAACAAGGCCTAAGACAATGCAGAAATAGACTCAAAGGGTATTATTCATCTTCCTATCTAGGTTCACCCTATTGTGCAATACACTACTTGCCACATCCTTGATTTGGATTTTCCATACAACATTCTCCTCGATTGACCATGGATTAATGCCATGTAGGCCATTCCATCCACCTATCACCAATGCTTGAAATTCCCATACAATGGGGTAGAATTAACTATCCATGCAGACCCTCAACCTTTTGACTATTGTTGTGCTCTAGAGGCTTCTTTCCCACATTCCCTATATTGTCCAAGAGTCAAAGTGGGAGCTCCTTAGGTATTTCCATCCATCCCATCATCCAATCCATTCACCAATTCATCATCCAACACAACATCCACTCCATTCACTACATTGATTCTACCATTACCAAGGTCCAGATCATTCACAAAGGTTGTGGAGAATACATGAGATGCATATAGCTCTTAATGTGGCAACCATAAAACTATCTCCTCGCACCTATGCCAAACCTTCTCATTCGACACTGAAAGAAGTGGTGAACAAAACTATCAACTCTAAAAACATGGGTTCTACCACTTCCCATTCTCCAAGACCACTACAAGATCAGGAAGATGAAGACATCAGTCAATGGGTATACAGAGAACCTGAGCCATCACCTCCCCTCATTGAATATTTCCAAGAGCTTTATCCCCATGCTTCAAATCTAGCAAAAAAATACAACTATTAATGGAGAGGGCTTGGCGTAGCAGAGCATGGAAGATTACAACACATTGAGATAGTAGTGCAACCTAAACATTTGAGCTTAGGCTATGACAAGAAGTAAAAAGGTCCTACATCATCTAGTAGAACTTCCAATAATGTTGACTCGAATAACAATTTCCTTGAAGACATACTTGAAGAAGAATCAATCATACTCTCATACGATGATGTATATCTCCCTTCCCTTTTCGATTCCGCCTTAATCTTTACCATTAGCCTTTCACTCCATCACCCTGACCTTTGTGATTTGGACCTACGAGGGCATGCACCTGTAGACATATTTCCTTCAAAGGAAACCTACATACATCTCATGGGATTGTGGGAGGATGAACACCCTAACCACAAAAGCAAAAAGAAACAAAACAAAAAAGTTTCACCTAGTGAAAACCTCCCTGAGGAACTTCTTGACTCGTCAAAAGTAAAAATAAAGGGTGTATCCACTAGTGAAAACCTTGATGAGGTGCTAGAGGATGGAGGTTTTCATCTTCCCCTTGTTGGAGCTCATTTATCTGAATGGTCTTCAATTCTAATCGAGGAGATACAAGAAGTTAATCTAGGTATGGAAGAAGAACCCAAGATCACCTACATGGAAAATTCATTATCTAAGGAAGAGTACCCCATCATAGTCAATCTACTAAAGGAAGGGATCATTAACTTTGCATGGTCCTATTCATATATGTCGGGATTGGATCTCGCATTGGTTTTACATTGTCTTTATGTCCATATAGATGCAAAACTTATTAAATGTAAGCTCAAGAAAATGCATCCCCAAGTGGCTCCACTTGTCAAGAAAGAACTGCAGAAACTATTAGAAGCTAGGTTCATCAAACCTATTGATTACTCTGATTGGATATCTAATATAGTACCTATGGCTAAACCTAATGGGATCATTAGAATTTGTACCAACTTCTAGGATCTCAATAAAGCTTTCCCCAAAGATGATTTCACACTTCCTAACATTGACATGTTGGTAGATCTCATAGCAGGATATTCCATGTTATCCCTCGTGGATGGATTCTTAGGTTATAACTAGATCAGAATTTCACAGGTGAAGATCAGGATAAGACCGCTTTCACCACCCCTTGGGGAAATTTTTGCTACAATGTCATGCAATTTGGCCTCAAGAATGCGGGGGAAACCTATCAACGTGTAATTTGACAATAATCTTCCACAACATCATTCACATTATAATGGAAGATTATGGCGAGGGGCAAGTCAAAAACAAGAGAAGAGCATCCCAAGATCCTCAGGAAAATCTTTGAGTGATTCGAACAATACAAGTTATGTTTGAATACCAAGAAGTATGTTTTTGGCATCAAATTTGGCAAATTATTAGCCTTCATTGTATCTAGAATGGGCATCGAAGTGGATCCAATGAAATTCAAGGCTATAAATAAAATTCCCCCATCTCAGAATCTAAAATAGTTAAGAAGTCTACAAGGAAAATTACAGTCTATCAGGCATTTTATTGCCCAACTTGTTGA
Organism: Sequoiadendron giganteum; assembly: GCA_007115665.2. Lineage (NCBI taxonomy): Eukaryota > Viridiplantae > Streptophyta > Pinopsida > Cupressales > Cupressaceae > Sequoiadendron > Sequoiadendron giganteum. Next base: position 181,430,888 of record CM021100.1, read on the forward strand.
TAAATTCCAGTCATTTACACACCTATTGCATATGGAAATAACTTTCAAATGGGATCTAGAGTGTCAATAAGGCTTCAACTATGATCAAGGAATATCTAGCCAATCTGCCAATCCTAATTCCTCCTATTCATGGCAAGCCACTACTCCTATACATCTCAACCACTTCAGTTGCACTAGGGGAATTTTTGGGCCAACATGATGAGTTTTCTAATGAGTGTGTCATATATTACATCAGTTGTACACTTGTGGGCGATGAGCTTAATCATTCACCCATGGAAAAATCTTGCTTAGCAGTTGTCTTTAGTTCACAAAAGTTAAGTCATTGTATGCTTACTCATCTTATCAAGCTCATGTCAAAATTTGACCCACTCAAATATTCGTTATCAAGAATGTCATTAATTAGCCACATTGCCAAGTGGGTTATGCTCCTTAGCAAGTTTGACATAGAATATGTGGACCGTAAAGCAATCAAAGGAAAAGTAATAATAGATCAATTGGTTGATTCTCCTCTAGTAGATGCATATACCTTAGTAGTAGATTTTCCTGATAAGGGGTTCTTACAGTCTCAGAATCAAATACATGGACATTATATTTTGATGGGTCATATACTCACAATGGAGCTGGTGCGAGTATTCTCTTTGTCACCTCTCAAGGTGACTACATCCTAATATTATTCAAGTTAGCATTTCCATGAACAAAACACATTGTTGGATATGAACCTCTAATCATAGGCCTCAAAACCACAATACAATAGAATATCACTCATCTTCATGTCTTTAGTGATTCTTACCTTATAATCAAACAAGTCAATGATGAGTTTCAAACTAAGGATGATAAGCTTCTTCCTTATAAATGCATGATGGATGATTTCAAGAAATAATTTACTCATATCCAGTTTGAGAAGATTCCTAGAGTACATAACAATGCAGTTGATGCTATGGCTACAATTGGTTCTCTCATTGACATGCCTAAAGGTTGAACAAATTGTTAGTTCCTCATAGAGTAACTATTAATCCCAGTGCACGATATTCTTGACAATGAAATGGTGTGTGATATAGTGGCTCCCATATCACCTTGGTATCATGACATTTATGCCTATCTACACGAAAATATCCTACCACCTGACCTCACCCATAACCAATTCAAATCATTTATCCAACACACTTCCCACTACACAATTATGGGAGCTACACTTTATTGTAGAGGGTATGATGGCACTCTCCTTTTATTTCTAAATGAATTAAAAACTCATGTTGCATTAAATGAAATGCATAGTGGTATCTATGGGTTGCATTCTAATGGGATGGCCTTAACAAAGAAAATTCTCAAAGCAGGATAATATCGGCCCACTATGGAACACGATGCTTGTGATTTTGTGACTTGAAATGTGTACCATGTCAACAACACGTAGATCTAACCCATGCTCTTGCATAGGATTTACAACCTATCATTGCACCATGGCCTTTTTCACTATGGGGTTTTGATTTAATCAACAAGACTTATCCTCCTTCATCTGATGGTCACACCTTCATCATCACTACCATTTAATACTCCACCAAATGGGTGGAAACCATTCCACTCTCCCAAATCACATGTATTCAGATTTCCAAATTCATCCTCTACCATATTCTCTATAGATATGGTATCCCCTCCGCTATCATTACTGACAACAAAAAGCCCTTCAAAACCCAGAATATGAAACACCTTTGTGAAACCTATCACATCCAACACCATTAGTCAACTCCCTATTACCCTCAAGGTAATGGAAAATTTGAAGCTACCAACAAGACCATTACGAAAATCCTCAAAAAGGTTGTCAAAAACACTAGTCGAGATTGGCACCTCCACCTTAATCTTGCCCTTTGGGCATATCTCACCTCTATTTGCACCGCAATTGGTGATACCCCATATTCCCTCATTTATCGTACCGACACCATCTTGTCAATTGAAGTTGAGATCCCATCACTTTGTATCTCTCTGAATAATTTAATCAATGATGAAGATGCTCGAGTTGCAAGGTTAAGCCAACTTAAACTCTTGGATGAAAAATGTATCAAGGCCTATAATCATTTACAAGGTTATCAACATCGGCTCAAAATAAGTTACAATAGGAAGGTTTGTCCCCGCCAATTCAACATTGGAGATCTAGTCCTAAAAGAAAATTAGCATACCCAACAGGATCGAGAAAAGAAAGGAAAGTTTGAGGCAAATTGCTTGGTTCCTTATGCAGTCACTACAATATATGGTTCTGTAGCATATAGGCTTGCAACACCTGAGGGGGAACCCCTGGAAGTACCCATCAATATAGTTCACTTGAAGTGGTTTGACACCTAGGTCAGCTAGGTTATCCTACCTTGAAAAATACCAAAAAAAGTAAAAAATCATGAAAAATACAAAAAAAATCAAAAAACTCAAAAATCCAAAAATAGTAAATAGAAATTTAATGCATCCTATGGTGAAAACACCTTTGGTGGTACCTTGGATAAGTATGATTGGTGAAAACCTGGCAACAAGCACCATTCGTAGAGGGCTTAATAATTATCTACCTTACATCCTATTTTCCTGTCTCCTTTCACTCATCCTATCTGCATATCATATCCCACCATCCTATTGCACCCATCCTATCACATCCATTTTCTTGTGATATCCTAACATCTTTTGCTTGGTATATTTTTTATTGAGCATTGGATGATTCAAATTTACTATCCAAGATCCGAAGATTCTATCTTAAATATGAGATTTTCATCACCTATATCTTGGTGTCATTTTTTTATCTCATGCCTTCATTTAGATCCTTCATCACATCAGTCATTATTGGGTCCCATATTGCCTTTCATCCATTTTGTCGAACTACATTGCCTATGTGCTTTCACATAGGCAAGGCTCATCATTTGATTAGCCCCTGAGGATTTTGTCCATCCTTTTGCAATAGTCTTTGTCATCCATCGAAGTCTCCATCGTCCTCTTTCCACTTTTATCCATGGTAAGTCATCAATCCTTTTATCAAACTATGAGGTCTATGCACTTTCACATAGGCAAGACCATCAATCAATGAGCCCCCAAGACACTAGGTTTGTCCTTAAGGTGTATCTTGTTTTTGTTTCATGTCATCAATTATGTCCCTATCTAGCTAGTTCCTATAAACAAAATCCATTGGTACCACGAGTTTCAATCGGTTTTGAGTGTCCTGAGTCATGTCAATCACCTAATCTACCCTCCATATTTGGTCTTAACAAGATGTATCCTTCCTCAAATTAGACCGCATCAATCCCATCCACCTATTGGTCCTATGGAAGAGGATAATTGATATTTGTTTTTTATCTTTTTGTGCTCTTGTATTTTTTCCTATCATTTTAGCTTCCTATTTTACCTAGTCAGGGTCAACACGATCAATCATATCATGGTGTGCTTTGACTTGTAAACATAGGGGCATATATTGATTTTTGGTGTGATCTTTTCTTCTTCGTTGTCCTTCATAGTACCCACCAAGACCCTTGTGGTCTTGTGTTACGCTAGGGCACCCTTTGTGCTTGTTGTTATTCCAACATCTAGCCCGACCAAAGCCATTGCGGCTTTGGGGTGTTGGGATAGCCTTCTTGTTTGTTGTGTTTGTCTTATGAATTTGACACTAGTTGGCCTTGGTTCTTCATACCCTGGCATATCGTTTCCTATGCTATAGCAAAATTTAATTCTCCTAATATGAAAAAATGGAATTAGATTTGTATTTCACTTATCCTCTCATTGCATTGCATTTACCCCCCATCCATTCTTCCTCTAGCCCATAATTTATGATTTTTGGTTGTGCAAATGTTATTCCCCCACCTATTCTTCCTATTAGGGTTCCTATGTTTTTGACAAGTGCACTATCACATCCATCATTATTCATCCCACTATGCATAATCATTGTCTTTTAGATTTATTTTATCACATTGCATTAGCATATTTCTTAGTATCATTTTCCATTTCATTTTCATCCCATTAAGTTGCATTAATCATGTTATTTTTTCATAATTAGACCCTTGTTCATTGCATTAATCCATTGCATGAACCGCTTTCATCATCACTAAATTTGCATCTCATTTGCATTGCATTATCATTTTCATTATCATCTTAAGTTGTTTAGATCAATATAGATTCGTTATTCTAAGCATCTTAAGTTCATTCCATTTCATCCATTTTGTTGCATTATCATTTTCATTATCGTCTTAAGTTGTTTAGAGTAATATAGATTTGTTATTCTAAGCATCTTAAGTTCATTATGTTTCATCCATTTGTATTGCATTATTATTGTCATTATCATCTTAAGTTGTTTAGAGTAAGATAGATTTGTTATTCTAAGCATCTTAAGTTCATTCCATTTCATCCATTTTGTTGCATTATCATTTTCATTATCATCTTTACTTGTTTAGAGTAATATAGATTTCTTATTTTAAGCATCTTAAGTTTATTCCATTTCATCCATTTTGTTGCATTATCATTTTCATTATCATCTTAATGTGTTTAGATTAATATAGAATTGTTATTCTAAGCATCTTAAGTTCATTCCATTTCGTCCATTTTATTGCATTATCATTTTCATTATCATCTTAAGTTATTTAGATCAATATCTATTTGTTATTCTAAGCATCTTAAGTCCATTTCATCATCATTTTCATTTGTTTATAGTTATTATTCTAAACATACTAGTTCATTTCGCAACATACATTGTATTGCATTACATTTATCACATCTAGATCCATTACATGATTACATATGCATAGTGCATCCATTACACATTTTCATGTCACATCATATATACATAATCAACCATTACATCATTCATCTTTCATTAATAATCCATAGTGCATCAATAATCCATACATCATCAATCGTCATGTCATATTCCATATGCATGTATCATAAATCACAATCACGTCACCACCTACATTGCAAACCATTAGTACCATGTTCATAGCATGCATCATAAAATCATAAATCATGTCACATCACATCCTGCATCAAAAAGTGATATGCATAATACATCTCATTCATATCATCCAAATAGACATGGGAATAAACCATCATAATCACATGCATACATCATAATCATCACCATACACATGAGCATAATAAATATCCACAACATCACATAATAATCACAGAGCATCGTCAATGTCCATCGCATAATATATATAAAAAAAAATGTATTATCCATCACAAATCCATCCAAGGTCCATAATAAAAAGATCATAAAATTCCATCAGATTTTGGAATAGTCCATAATCAAAGGTCCATGTCCATGGTCTATCAAATCCATCAAATAAAGATACAAGTGTAGGGAAATAATAAAATACATATAAATACATCTGACACATCAAGGTGACTTGAATCATTAAAGAATCATAAATGAATGAATCTGGCCAATGAAATAATATGATGAATCATATGTATAAACGAATCTATATGTAATCTCTTCCTATATATACATGTATCCCCCCTATACCTCCTGTAGTGTTCTTTAATTAGCTCAATAACTAGGAACATGAATTCCTCAACTCAGGGATTGAACATCACAACCAGCAGTCATAACCTGCTAAAGAACCTCATTTAATCATCAACCCAGGGACGTAAACTTGAAATGGGTCAGCACAATATATGCACTAATCACCTTTCCCAGACATGCATGATTTCCTAATATTCTTTATACTGGAATTTGAATTACTAGAAACAACTTTACTGGATAACTTTCTTGGAAATGAAAACTAGAAGATAAAACTATTCTGCATCTAGTGGCTACAGAAATAGTTGGCAGCTCTATGTTTCTGCCAACTGCAGTAACAGTCACATTAACCTCTATGAAAGGAAGTGTAGCTATTCTAACTTGCAGAATGAAAGTATGGACAGTTCCCTAAGTGGAGCCCCTTAGGTAATGCCAAAAGTAGACAACAGATTAGGTGGAAAACTTCATAAACTTTATTGACTCAAGGTAGACAAGTACATAGCACACAATCTCTTGATTGTATTTCAGAAACTAAAAATGTGTTACAACAGCAATCTTCCAGCCCATTCTCTGAAGGAGAATGTGCTATTTATTGAAACTGAATCCAACTACTAACTAACCTTCCCTTATAAAACGGGAAGTCTTTATTACATTTAACTAACTTAGTAAAGAGGTGGATGGAAATGAAAGAACTAAGTCAAATCAGTTCATCACTCTTAAAGTGCCATCATCCTAGATTTATGCTCCATCAAGATGCCTGAGCTAGATTTTTGAAACACTCCCCTTGCATGGTGGATGAGTTGAAACTGTCTCCCTATTCTTTTGTTGTTGAACCAGTCTTCTTTGATTTGGTCTTATATCCTTCAAGTGGGAATTGAATTCCTTCCTCCAATTGTGGTACCTGCAAAATATCTTGCCAGCTATTCCTAAGGTAGAAAGTTAGCTCAACACGTTCAACCTTTAAGAAAATCCATTACTTCATTTATACAATCATTAAGCATTAAACTAAGGCAAACATTATTTCAGACATGGCTACAGGAAGTTCAACAATAGAGGCTCCAGAAAGGATTTTTCATCACACAAAGTCATAAGGCATTCATCAAACTAATAAAACATTTCAAGGTGATAATTATGGAAAGATTTAGCATAATATACTTTTTATATTAAACATAAAAGTTCATGTCTTGTCCCATAATCAGCACTAAATGTTTATTTTAGCATAATAAGAAGCAGAAAAGTATTTGTAAAAGTATGATCTAAATGTGCCAAAAACTTGGCTCATCATCTCCCCTCTACCTATCTAGCCACTACTCCCTACATCTGAGCACTATGGGAAATCTCCACCAGGTCCCCGCCTGTGAGGAGGAGTCTCTCTATAATCTTTATATCCCCTGGTATGAGTTTGTGTGGAGTGGGAGGGTGCTAGTCTATGTGTCACTAGTGGCACAAATGGAGGTGCCCTCTATGTTGGGTCAAGTATGGCCATGAAGTATGCCCCCATCCAATATCCCACCTCATTCTTGGCATGGGAATCTACATCTTCCTGTGTCTGTAGATGGTCCCTCTCTACCATGTACCTATCCCTCTACCCCTGTATCCTCCACCTCTCCTACTCTTAGGCCTCCTGTGCAAGTCTCGTTGACTCTAACTGTGACTCCATCTACCTCATCCTCCTCACAACCTCATCCCTCTCACCCTATAGGCTCTGTGTTAGGGCCTCTATTATCTTTTCCCTCTCTACAACCTCATCCCTCTTGGCTTTCACTATCTATATCTTCCCACCTAACTCGTCCGCTACTCTGATAAACTCAATATCCCTATCCTCCTACATCGTCTCAGCCACCTCCTACAAATGTTGTACCTCAACCTGTAGTCTCTCCACCTCTATCTGGAGCCGATCTCTATTAGCTTCTTTTTGTCTTATTCTCTACTTAGAGATCCGCAATCTATCCAGGGCCCCTATCAATAGAATTGTTGGATACTCTGGTGGAGGTGCCTAATATGGCACTATGGCCCACTCATCCACTCTAGGTGCATCTACCTCCATGGCCTACTCCTCTCTCCTTGCCTCCTCCATCTCCACATCTGTCACTAACTCTTGATGTGTTGCCTCCACCTCACCCCTCTATCTACCAAATCTCTTCCTTTGCGGCCTCACTTGCTCCTCCTTGTCCCCAAATCCAACAGGCGATACAATCAAATGTATAGTAGTAATCATTGCAGGCCTCTACCTGGTCGACCATGCAGCATATCTAACTATGGTTCCTCCATTTGTTGGCCCCCTCTCCACAGTCATATGGTAATAGGGAACTCCTCGCACATCGACCTGGCATACTCAATTGTGAGCCTCTATCCCCATATCAACCCAAACTCCATGTTTCTCCTCCCAAATATTTGTGGACCTGGAGGAATGTCCTACTATATCCTGTATTGGTGGGTAACCTTGTCTAGCATGTGTAACTCTATGATATAGGGATCTCTCCATATCAGATAACAACATGAATAAGGGTAGGCCTTGTATAGCCTATCATACTCCTACCAACCCCAAAACTGCCTCTCCATATAAGGCCTCCAAATAATATCCTCATTCCTCAATCCATTGATCAACCATCGTCACCATTCCAAGATCCCTACCTCCTCGTAATGGAGCCACCATTCGTACTCACTACCCCACCAATAGGCCACATGGAGGGTGTCTTCTCTAGATCCTACAATAAGAATGTCTAGTCGTGTGAATCTGATGTGCTCCTAGGCCCATACTTGGAGCAATGTGATGTGAGTAATGCTCACTGCCCACCTATAACACACCACATGCATGTCTCGATATATCTAAGCCAAAACACATGGACCCCACACACAAAATTTGTCTCTCCTCTTCATAATATGTTTGACAACCTCAATCATCTTGAGGCTGAAGAAACGACCACTCCTCTTAGGAAGGAGGATCTCACTGATAAGTCCACAAAGATATAGAGGAAGTGGTGCTCACACTACTCCCAAGCAGCCATCTATATCTAGCTCCTTCCCTTAAATAGGAAGGTCTACATCCCCAACTACTACCTGCAGTCTCCTCTCTACTAGACGGGTGGGCATCACATTGGGGTGAAGCCACAATAGTGGTTTACAATTCCAGTGAGGAAGGAAAACTCAAAAAATGTGATTTTGGGAGTTTGTACAAACCTGCTAGTTCGAGCGAACCCATTTGAATCTTGCACGCCAAAAAAACCAAAAAAAATCCATTAGGAAGGGTGGTTCACTCGAACTAGGGTTTGAGCGAACCCTGGTTCATAAAATCCCTATTATCCCTCATTCTCCCTTTGAAACACAAACAAAACCTAAAAATTTTCACTTTAGAACTTAGTTTGAACATGAAAATGGTGGATACTTCACAAACCCAACTAGAATTAGGTAGTGCTCAGAATGAGCTATCCAACAAACATAATTTTAATATGTTTTGGTTTTATTATGTATTTGATTTTTTAGTTTTATTAAACATAAGCTTTTCACTGAAAAAGAAGGTTTTTATTCTGCACATGTGGAAAAATAGCAAATTATCAAAACACAAGTTAAAAATATGAGTGCACCAAATATTGAAGTCCTTGATCCAACAAAAAAAAATTAAATTTTGATATATACAAAAAAAGTTACATGTTATACAGTCGTGCTATGTTTGAATTATAATTGACCTTTGACTTTGAAACTTGATTTAATAAAAAATATTCAATAAAAAATTATCTAACCAAGTGGAAGAACTAGATATCGGAATTACAAATCTAAATTCGAAAGAATTAGAATTTTATCCATCATGGAAAAAAAGTTATACGTTATACGGTGTGCATCACTTTTTAAAAATGTTGTTTTCTGAAAAAAAACATGTTTTCATGGGAGATAGAAAAAGAAGTACAATCTGATTCCAAAAATTTTGAAAAAAATATTTTTAGAATCTACTAACAAAATGTGGCGAGACTGTAGTTTTCATCATCTTCAAATTCCTCACGGTTTTGCCGCTATAGGTGCCCGAATGTGAAGATTTAGTTAAAAATAATAATTTTAGTGTCCAGTTTGGCCAAAAATTGTAAACCACTAATGTGGGATCACCCACTGACTATGTGTCCCTTGATGGGCAGCCTCAAGATCCACCAAATATCCTCCAGAGTCACTGTCATCTCCCCTATCAGGAGATGGAAGGTTGATACATCTCCAAACTCCAGTGCTCTATCAATGTTACCAAAAACAGTCTGTGTACCCTAACGTTCGGATATCCCAACATATGCAGTAGCCTTTCCATATCCAGCACTGCATATTCATCAAAAAACATGGCCTCTTGAGACACCTTCAATATGATCGAGTGTCTCTCTGGCATCCTCGGAGTCTCAAAACTTTGCATCCATGCCAACCATTCTATCAAATTTTTTAGCATTTCATTGCTATCATTTCCTTCTTCATCCTTGCCCCTATTTGGTGGGTTCACCTTTGTGTAAGGTGGGTTTTCCCTTTCTCCCCCTTCATTTGTTCGCCTATTGGGATCGGACATTCATTCTTGTGCCCCCTTTTGGCAAGTTTGCCTATTTCCTGAGCACACCCACCCCTTCCCATTTCAAGTGCATATTCGCCCTTTCTATCCTAGAGGCAAACTTGCATTCACCCCTTTTCTCCCATGGGAAAGTGTGTACTCACCCCTATACACATTTTCCCCTGAGTAGCGAATTTGTATTTTCTTTTCTTCCCCATGGGCAGATTCGCATCTGCCCGTTCCTCTATTCGGCATACTCATGTGCACCCTTTCTCCTGAAAGACGATTTCCCAATCACCTCTTCGGGGCATATTCGCCCCTATCTACTTACATATCCACTTGTTTCTAGCTTTGGAAATTTTGTAATCACTTGTTCCCTCACCCAACTGCCCTTGCACTCGCAAGTTCGCCCTTTCCAAAGAGAGGATAATTCACAATCGCCCCTCTCCCAGTGTATCTGCCCCTATGGGATACACACCCACCTCTTCCTTTGCCAATTCACCAGACAAGAAAATGTGTTATGTCGAAAGTGAAAATCCACCCTTTTGTGGAGAATCCATTTGACCTAGCTACCCACTTGGAAATTAAAACATGTGCTGAAAATTCAAACAAAATCACAAAGCAAAGATGCATTCCTAAGTGGTCGGGTACGGCTCGTCAGTGATAAGACTTGCTGACCTCATTGCCTCAATGGATCATCTCATTTTTCGTCCTCCATGTCGCTCATCTCATCAACAGTCATGCTCTCTCTCCCATCCAATCACGTGATGACAAGTGTGCAAATGAAAATAAGGTGAATAGTCAATTTTCAAATTTACTATTTATAATTTTAATTTTTACCCTATTTAGCCTTTTAATTTTTGGGTAATTTTTACCCTTTAATTAACCGTTTTTAATTCTTTTCCCCCTTTTCTTCTATGGGCCATCATTTTCTCTCCATGTGTCCATTTTCCTCCGTTCAAAAGCCATTCTTCATGTGTTTTTGTCCTCTATTGTGTGGTACCCTCCATTTCTCCATATCGAGAAGTCACCTAGGGCCGCTTTTCTTCCCCATCCACCCTCTCGAGGGGGCATACCCTACCATATTTTTGCATTCTCTTTTCCTATCCATTTTCATGCAATACCAAGGCATCGTTGAATATTCGTTTCTTCTATCAAGTCGTCCACACTTTATTTTTCTTTGAAACATTGTTATTTTAAAAATATTTTGAAAAGAGGGGCAAAATGTAGAGACCTGAATTTGACCACTCCCATATGGTCAAATTTTCCCTTGTTTTCCTCTATCTCGCATCCCTAAGCCATATTAATTAAATAATTTATTATTTGGTTAATATTTCATCTTATCTTGATGTCTCCTAACTTATTCAATTATTCAATTAAATTCCTTGCCTTATTCCTCTCTAAATTAAATAAATAGTTCAATTTACTTAATTTAGTCACTTTGTCCAAATGAATTAAATCAATTTTTAATTCACCCTTTTCTCTCTCTTCATGTCAACATCCTCTATAATCCCTTCTAATCTAGATTAATCTAATTAATCTTGATTAGGGTGTGCACATAACTAATCATCATTAGGGTCACATCCTCCATAGGTTGCCACTTGCTTCTAATCTCCCATTAGCCCATCTAATCTTGCATGTGTACAACCTTAATCACTAATTTAACCTAACCTGATCCTCATGTCATTTATGGCATGTGTCCTTAGTCAACTATTATTAAATTCTTTCTCCTTTTGGAGAATCCATCCTCCTCCCCATGTGAATTTAAAATTCACATTTATTCCCCCCATGAATTGTGAGGAATTAATTCCTCACAACCCCCATAAGGAATTTTTAATTCCTTTTATTATCCCCATGAGGATTTGTGAGGAATTTTTTATTCCTCACTTATCCTATCATTGTACATGAGGACAAATACCTCCTTTATGAGGAGATCTTGTCCATTCCCAAGGTACTCCCTAATACCTCCACCTCACCTCCACTTCATCCCCTCTTGTCCACCCCATCTGACACATGTCATCATGAGATGGCTTGTGCTTTCTCAACTCACCCTAGCCATTGATCTTCACCTCCTTGGGTGAATCAAAGCCATCCATCCATTTAGAGGCATTCCCCCAAATATAGTGATTTTTTCCTATTTTGGCTATCACACAAATCACTCAATCAAGCAATCAGTTAGCCAACTTTAGCTCTCACATACACCCAAGCATACACCTCCATTGTAGCAGAACTCTGAGCCATCATCAAGCATGAAATCAAGTACCCACATTCACCATTGCATTCCTCATCACCCCACCATCATTTAGAGTTAGGTTACCTGTCATTTTTGTAAGAAAGAATCACACAAATTGACCATCAAAGGGCCAATCAGCTCAAAAATTCAAAGGTAAAAAAATGTAATTTTCTTGTGTTTGTTTGAATTCAACTAGGCTCATCTTGAGGTGTTGCAGTGCATTTCCTTGTTTTGCATTTCATTTCTTTTTGCAATCTTAGGCTAGGAATTCACACCTGCACACACCATCAAATGAAGTTTTCACCAAAGGATTGTTTTTATCTTTAATGTAGATTAATCTCCTACAGCTCAGAGTTGAGCTCTTTTGTTGAAAATTCTTTTCATTGCAATTTTTTTATGTTTTTGGGATGCTCTTCAAACTTTTATTTTAGTTCTAGGATATTTCTATATAAGCCCATGGACTTAATATATTTTTTCTTATCAGTTGTTGGAGGGCACCACATGTCAACATGGAATGGTTTCTAGCAAGACAGTGAGCTCTTTTCCTTGTAAAGGTGCATGAAGGTGCCACATGGTGGCCCCACATGATCTTTATAAAAGATTTTATTCTTTGAGGTGTTTGAAAGCAAAGAGCATCATGTTTTGATGTCGTGGATTTTCTTGAAGGATAAGGGAAAGCCTTGTCATATTTTTCCTACATGCCACATGTCCAAAGCGTAGAGTTCTTAAAAGGGAAAATAAAATGGAAGCTTTGATTCCATTGAAAGGTGTCACTTGTCAGTTGGGCATAAGCCTAAGCATATTTTGAGCCAAGGGAGGTGGTTAAAGTGCACTATTGGTTATCTCAATCATGGAGGAGTGTCAAAAAGTGCCACATGTTGAAGCTAAAATATGTGAATGTCAATACCACTCAAAGCCCACCCATCTAAGTAGTTAGAACATAAGTGATCAACTATCTAGGTGTCAACACAGTCATGCCATCAGAAGCATGATTTTTTCCAAGGAAGCAATTACAGTGATTTCCATGATGATGATCCACAAGTCACAAGTAGTGTGGAATAGTTTTAGTTACATTCTAATCTCTAGTTCGAGAAAGTTTTCTCTATTTAAGCATGTGAGCGCTTTGTAAAAAGGGTTCGCCATCTTTTTAAAAATGGGACTTAGATAATATTAGTCAAAAATGAAAATTTCATTCCTTAGACCTTATCATTTTGTGTCTTTTAAATCAATCAATAGAAAGAAGAACATATAGATTATGGCCAATTCACCTCTACTGTGTGTTTTGTTTTTGTTTATGCTAGCTTCAATGCTTTGTGTTATTTAGGAATGAATATGATATTGATGACTAATTGTTATGAGTTTTATATTTTATGGTTTCTAGCATAATATTACATATTATTGAATCATGTCTTGTAATTTTCTCCATTTTCTACAATGATTTATGGTTAGCTATTGTATTGTGCTTATTAGTGAGCAATATTTATAAATGAATTTTTTTTTAGTAAAATAATGGAGTTGTATAATGCTCCATTGATCCTTAGTGGGTGCACTTCTCATAGAAAGATTTTAAGGCTATGCTCTTTGCCTACTAGGCCTTAAGAATTTCATTATTTATCCAACAATGAAGAGTCTACAACACTTTGAGTTTGTTTCTTAGGAGCATTGTACTTTCGATTATTTGAGAGAGGGAAACTTGAAATGTTGTAAAAGATTTGGAGAATCACCTTAGATTAGATTTTCTTACATTATTTTTCTTTTTCCCCTTTTCTCCCCCAACTAAGAATGAAGATTCAACTTCTCAAATCTCGTAGGTTGTCCAGTGGAGCACAATTCATCCCCCATCCACTTAACTTCCATTAAGGTTGTTCCCTAAAATGTGGCTTTTAAGGATCAATAGTTCTTTTTCTAGCATGTCTAGTGGGACCACTTTAATTGCTAACTACAAATAGGTGTATGAGCTAAGGGCTAGTTACAAGGTCACAAGCAACCCAAAATCCAAAATTATTTTGACCTACCCTAGTGATCTTAGCCCATGCTAGAGCTACTTGACCTATTGTGTAGCAAGTTCAACCACAACTTCCTATGGCCACTCAGGAACCCAAAAATTTTGTAGCCTAGAATAGTGATAGCCTGCTCATTTATCTTGTTCCTCCTACAGTATGGGATTCAATTCCCGTAAATTCTCTACAAGAGCTCCCTAAGTATGTTGGGGAAGATTTCAAAACACTAAAAAAACATCTCCAAGATGTCATTGATGTATGTCATGTTCACAATATCACAATGAAAAATGTGGCACACAGGCTATTTGTAGCCTTCTTCAAAGGAAAAGCTAAACGTTGGTATAGATCTCTATCTCCTAACTCTATCGATACATTGGATCAGCTTAGAGACCATTTTTTAAAGAATTTTTCAAAAATGGAGATCGTTGATCTTTGTTAAAACAATTGATAACAATAAAAAGAGAACCACAAGAGGTCGTCACATATTTTAATGCCAAGTTTCACAAAACTTGGTAAAGAATCCTAGTAACCGCTTGGCCACCCATAGATATGGCATTTGTTTTCTATTTGAAGGCTTTCAACTCTGACATAGCAGTTATGATTTAGTCACTTGAAGGTAACACTAATATTATTTAGTGGTGAGAGCTAAAAATAGCTTGACTAATTTTGGAAAACTCTCGCCTAAAACATAGATGCCAATGTTCCCCGAAATTGATTTTTTGGGCTTTCAAGATTTCAATTACCTCTCTACTTACATGCCTTCTTCATCTCTCCTGCTCCTTCCCTCATTCACCCTTATACCTTTCCTTTCCTTATAATTGTTTTGAGTTTCATCATCTGGCCTTACCCTTTGAATCTTATCACTTTGCTTTGGTAAGCCTTATGCTTACCCCTGATCACCGAATTCTCGAAGAGTCTTTTCAAGAGTTTCCTAAGTGTTGCATTTTCAAACTTCGGGGGTCAGTCTTCCCTCTTACCACTTTCCATATATGCATCATATGAAGTAGAGCTTCCTCCAAAACAAAATGCAAAGGAGGTAAGAAAGCATAAGTTTTTTAGTTTCAAAAATCCTAACAAACCTCTTGAAACTTCCATTAGCCCTCCAATTATTCCAGGACAACCTATTGTGTAGGAGATGTACAAGAAAAAAAAAATAGTTTGAAGAATCCTAAGCAGACTCTTGAAACTTATTTTGAACCTTTTGTGCCATCAAGAAGATCTCCTATGTTGGAGATCCTAAGTTTTGAGAGCCTTCATTCCTCATAAGAACCAATCCTTGAGGAGGCTCAACGTTTTTTCCTATTGAGTAGCCCCTTCTAGAGCTTTAGCAAGATCTGTAATGGTTTTTTGTTCATTTTTCTCCCCTAATTGATATTTCACTCTTTAAAGGTGGACATGTGGTATGGGATCCAATTTGGTTAGAAGAAAAAAGGAAGGAGAATTTTTGGGCTAGGAGTGAAGAGGTTGTTCTTGAGGAGCATTCTTGTGCTCTAGACAATGAGTGTCTTAATCTGTTGTAAGAAACAATTGAAGATAATCAGTTACAACAATAATACATTAAAGAGGTAAAGTAAATCAATGCAATAGAGAAATTGATCCTCTCATTTAATTTCCTCCCTTTTTTATTGAAGATGAGGAGGATATACCACATATACCTACATCAGCAGAAGCCTCTAAGAAGCTTGGTCATAGATTGATGGATGAAGAAAACTCCATCATTTTGGAGCAAAAATAGACATGTTTAACCTCTATCACAATGGATAAAACTCTCCCATCTATTCAGCTCTCTAGTTTTGAGGTGGGGGACCTCTTTTGGGATGATTTAAAAGATTTTTTTCAAGCTTGGATGTCAATCCTTCACACCCAAAATAGGATCAAAGAGGGCAACATCATAAGAGTGGGGAAACAACAGAGGATTTGGCAACCATTACATGCCAAGAGTTTGATTTTGTTGCAAATTTTTTCCAAGAAGAAATGAATACAAAGAGGAAATCTGAAGAATTTAGTTATTCACTTGAAGTGTCTCAAAAATCTGAGATACGTGTTGATGAAGTGTGCATCAATACAATTAATTATGGTGTTAGTTGATTTTTTTCTATCCTTGAATCTAGCAATGTTGAATATATGAGGTCTTCATTCAAGATGAATATATGACTTGACATTAGGGATAATTTGATTAATTTGGAAAGCTTCATGTGTTACCAACACATTGAGAAATCCACCATTGAGTAGCCAGACATCTTCTTGGAGAGTGATGCTCCTATTGCTCAATTTGATAATATGCCCGAGCTTCAAAGATTTTTTATTTGAGTGCATGAAGAAGAGATTCCATGTGCACATAAAAAATAGGTTTGGCATATTTTGTATGACCATGTGAACTTTGGAAACTATCCCTTTTGGTTTTAGTTCATGGAGTGAGGAGGTCATCACTAATAGTAATGGCCTATCCTTTTGTGAGGTGATTTATCTTCCCTCTACTAAAGGTTTTCTCTCAGATGTTGACCTATCTCCAAAAATATTCACCCCTATGTTTCTATGTTCACCTAAGGAAAAAAATTTAGATGAATTTGACACTTGCATCATATGGTTCCCCTACAATGGAAAATTTTACAGTGAAGTTATCCTTCACCTTGCAAGCATTTTGTGCAATTCCATGCATGTTGGAAATGGTTTTTAATGGTTGTAACTTGGTGAGGTCTACAACTATGGTTTGAGGGATATCAAATCCTTCAAAAGGTTCATCTTTGACAAAGAAAAATTTGTTGGGAATAGGATGCCATTTAATTGCAATCCTAAACATATTTCATGTATCTCCTAAGTTCTTGGAAAGTGTTCCCCAACACTAGGATTAGAAAGAGATTAAATTTGAATGAAATGAACATGTAAATTGACATTTGTAATTATTCCTAAATAATAGGAACATGTGGGAGCATCTAATATGACTTCCTAAATAATAGGAGAACATGGGGCGTGCCCACATGGAAGGTGGAACCCACCTTGTTTCAATTAATTGTTTTGAGGATTGATAACACTTCAGTAATGCATGTCTAGGTTCCTACAAATTAGGGATTGATGTTTACAAGAGTAGAGTGATACTATCAATTCAGTTCACTTCACTTCAATTATGGTTTAGTTATCTTCAATTGCATGTAGTTATTTTGAGTTGTATACTAGTTGATTTAACTAATGACTTCAGTTGCATGACAAATAATAGGTGGATACTTTCAGTTAAGTGGGGATGATCAATCATGCATAAATTTTGCATGAATTGATGGAGATATATGTTTCAATTAACCAATATTAACTTGGGCCCACCTTGGGTGCCCAAGTTGGCATCTTTCAATTAACACCTTTTGCATGAAAAGATATTTACAAGGCTCAATCAAGTGGGACCCATTCTTGGGTGCCAACTTTGAGGTGGAGTTTACAAGACATCTTCATGACCAGAGTTCAATTAAGTGTTGAATTTGGGGTGCCTAAATTGAGGAGACTTTGATTTTGACTTCATGTTATAGTGTGGAACTCTGCTTGCATAATTTAGGCGTAGGTTTTTGAGAGAAGATTTATGCTCTTATAATTGTCAAATCTTAGGAGTTTACAATGATCATTATTGTCTATATATTACAAAAAGTGCATAAGAGTTTCAAGAGAGTTTATTGCAAGTTGTGAAGAAGCGTTGTTGAAGAAAAAGGAAGCATATCAATCAAGGATTGATATAGTGTTATTGTAATCTTATTCTAAGGTTAAATAATACAAGCACTATCCATTATGGTGGAGTTTTTTCTCGAAAGGGTTTCTTCATGTATATGTTGTGTCACTTCTATCTTTTGTCCATATTCTTCTACAATCTTCTTTCTAGTTCTACAAACGATAAAATTGATCTAAAGAGAATAATTGTTTACAAAGAATTGATCTAAACAAACTAATCATGCACAAATAATTGTGACAAAGAATACTTAATTAGATTATATTCACATAGTTTTACAAGTTTTCAACAATAAATTTACCTTTATTTTCAACATAATTTCCATTTTCTACTTCATGTAAGTTTCATGTATATATTGTACATATCCTACTTTCCATGAAGATCTCTTGCACACCCTACATTCTCCTTAAGGGAATGCATGTTCTAGTTTCAATTATTTTCTCCAAGTGTAGCCAACACATGTTTTTTTCCCTCGGGAGGCCCAGTTGTTGAAATTTTTCCCTCATGACTTTGTGCCTAATGGATCGATAAGGCCTATGCATTCCATAATTAGCGAGAAATCATCTCGTAGATATCGTCGTAAATATTAATATTTCATGACACGCTTTGCCGACCCATCATTTCTAACTGATCTAAGAGATCCTACATGGGCGATCTTGCATGAATTCTCCTTGAAGGGTCCTAAACTTGGCTAAGGCCTAGATTTTTGAGCTTTCAAGATTTCGCATACCTCTCTACTTGCATGCATTCTTTGTTTCCCCCACTCCTCTCTTTCACCCTTCTCCATTTCCTTTCCTTCTAAGTGTTTTAGGATTTAGCCTCCGGCCTTACCCTTTAACCCTTCCCGCTTCTCTTTGGTAATCCTTAAGCCTTATCCTCGATCACTAAAGTCCCAAAGAGGCTTTTCAATAATTACCTAAATTTTACATTTTTTACTTCAGGATTCGATCTTCCCTCTTACCACTTTCCATATTTTCATTGTAGGAAGTAGAGCTTCCTCTCGATCCCCAATCCTTGAAATCTCATCTCTATCAAGATCCTTCTATCATATGTAGCTCAAATATTCTCTATTACTACTTCATTCTTGATGGATTTTAACATGGGAACCAGTTTGAAGGAGCATAGACCAATGACTTACCTTATTAATTCCTTTGTTATCATGTGGGGAATGTCGGTCCAGAAAAATTGGTCATGAATCCTAATCAAGGCCATTCTAATCTATTTTTCATCATACTAGAAAGGTGAGAACCATTTCCATACATCCAACTTTTTCTCAACTAGGTTTTTGTATTTTGGCTTCTGGTTAAATTTATCATCTATTAACTCATTCACCCATAGATCTCCTAATTTTGAGGGAGAATTCTCTTCCATCTTAGCATGAATATAATCCCTAATTTCCTCATTTAGTAAAACCCCATAATGGTATGTGTGAGAGTACACCTAATGGGTCATTTTCTATGGCTCTAGTGTGATATCTCTTGAACTTAGGTTGAGGTTTCTTAAAACCTCTACAACCTTCGAAGTATCCATTGCAAAATGTATTCAAAGTGATTTTGAATAAGTCTTTTAGAAAATTAGTGCACACAAGATTTTTTAAATACCTTCTACTTCACTTCACAAAATTAGGGTTTCAATGCACAAAACTTCGAATCACCTTTTACACTCCAAATTCACTTCTCTTTGAATTCTTTATGAAATTAATTTTACTTGGCAAATTTTCTTTTAACTTTATCATCTACCAAGATTTTGCAATAAATGCTTCAAGTGGTAAAGCTGGTAAAACATTTTTCATATACACAGACAATTTCTCAAGCTCCACAAATCTCCTTATTATAATATTCTCTTCCACAATTTTCACCAATAAATCTAGCATGTTTTTCATCATCACATGTCTTCATGTTGTAGCTTCAACGCCTCTTTTCTGGTAGGGAACAAAAGATATGCATTAAATCTCCCCCTAAGCCATAGCTCTTAGTTAAGTTTCTAGAGGAAACATCTACATCGGAGGGTGGTACATGTTCTCCCTTTTCATCTATCTTGTCCTTCTTTCTCCTAATATTTTCCATTTCCTTCTTTACTTCAACCAGATCAACCTTTTTGATTGGTTCATTCCTCTTTACTAGATTATCCCTCCTTGTATTTTTTCTTCTACAAAACTCAGCAATATGTCCAAGTCTATTCCAATTGTGGCATACAACATTCTTTTGAATATTATTCCTTCCATTCATTCTAGATATGCATTGATTAGCATTGTTTCCAAATCCATATCATGTATAAAAATAACTATTGAAAGATTGAATCATTCTACCATTTTTATATGCATTCATCATTTGACTTCTACAATCACTTACTTTATGACCAAATTTATTGCATGTAAAACATTGACCAATAAAGGATGGAATAATTTGATTAATTTTGATTCTACACTCATTGCTCTATGTCCATGTTTATTGCAAGAATAACAAATATCACTAAAATATGGGTGTACCTTTGAGAATTTGGTTGTTTGACCAAAGGTCTTCTAGCATTATTTCTTTGAATATGGATCTTATTATTCTTCTTGTCTTCAATCTCCTTTGGCTCATTTATTTTCCTTTTTGCATTTGGTTTTGATCTAGTTTTGAGCTTTCACCTTTTTCAAGTCCAAACCACCTATCTTTGGATGCTTTCTAACTTGCAATCAACTCATCAAGCATTGTAGAACTTTTCTTGAATTTATCTTCATGACTTCTTGCTTTCTCTAGATTTTATCTTAGGTTTACTACCTTGTTCAAGCCTCATGCATTCATCAAAAAAAAAAATCACCATTGCATTCAGGCATTCCTCAACTCTTTTCTTTTCTTCAACATACTTTTAGTCCATTGATTTTTGTATTTTCTTGCTTCAATTATTCACTGACTTCCTTATGCCTTTCTCTAAACTTCTTGATTTTCTCTCTCAATTTTTTTATGCATTCATTTTCTTATTTGAAAACTTATTTCAGATCTTTGTTTTCACCTTCAACTTTTTCAAGATCTTCAAGAGAAGCTTTGAGTTATCCATCTTTTTCAATCATACAATCTTCTTCTATGTATCCAATAACAGGAATCTCTTCTAGAGGAATAAGAAACTTTCTGTCATCCATGTTTTTAGTCTCAAATACCTTCCCAAAGAGGTTAATCTCCTTCCTAGGAACCAAGCTCTGATACCAATTTTTGCATAGACAATTATCGTTGCACCAAAAGATCAACTTGTTAATGCCCAATACAACCCCTAGAGTTAATGAATCCATAGGAGGTGGTTGAGCCATGTCACAAACCCAAGTGCTACAGTACACAACACAAAGAGACCAAGGTTGCACACCTTGCAATAATTTATTCTCTCAAAGTAGGCTTATATTATACTTTAATAAGCTCAAGGAAGACCTCATTAGCACCAAGCTCTTACCAAATTTAGGATCATGTAGATTAGACTCGAGCTCAGTCACAAGAGAAATTTTGTACACTTTCTAAGATATTGAAGCATTTGTAACAAGAATACCAATATCTTGGTCTAAGAGTAAGTTTGAGGTAGCCCATAGTTCATTTTGAGGATCATCAAATATAAGATAGATCGTCATGGTAATTTACCATTAGATTTATGAAAATAGCCCTCAAAATTCTTAATTTCTACTCGAATATTGTAAAGATTTCCAATAAGATCTAGGCTCGATCAAGGAAAAGTATACATGAGATAGATATAAAGGGATAAACTTGAGCACGCCATCTGTGTTTCTATTTGTAAGGGCAGAAAAGAGTGTGAGAAGATAGTCGGGCATTGAAATCTCCAAATGAGAGTGATGATAACTTGTCTTAACTTATGGGTGATGATATTGTGATGTGATAAAAGAATTTCCAAGAAGAGTCGCTTTCCATGTCTAGTTTTAAGAGAATAGAGTTGGGAGAGTCGAGAAGAGGGAGTACCTTAGTTGGAAGGCATGAGTGCAAATCCAAAAACATTCTTGATGGACTCTTTTTTGGAATAAAAAAGGAAAACTAGTGGAAAAAATGAAATAGAGGTGATCATCGATAGGTAGTTTGATGTGAAACACCTTCCAAGAATTTAACTAGGACTGAGCATCAACTTTTGAATTCTAGATCTACAGTCTTATCTTATTCCACTGATCATGACTAGGATTGTATTTCCATTTAAAATTGAGTTTAGTGGCCAAGGAGATAGTCTGAGAAGTTGAATATATATGGTTTTAAGAGGGAAGCTTTGAGTGTTCTACATGTGGTTGGTCATTTTCCATCCTTTATAAAATTTTCATGGGGGTAAGTGCACCAAGATGGTTCCCAAAAAGGGGACTTAAGTGGACAATTTTTTTTTGAAATCAGGAAATACTGACCTTGGACGTGAAATTGAGGGTAGTTACACTCAAAATTTTGAGATGGAACAAAAACAAGGATCCAAGTGCTATGAGTCTACTTTCTAAACTACTAATTTATTTTTAAAATGGTTGATAGTAAGGGGTTCAAAAAAGGGACGTACACAAATTGGTTTTGGTTTTTTCAGAAAAACATAACATAGCAACTCTTGTACGACCCTCGTGCGGTGAACATTTTTTTAGTATTTTTAAAATCACAATGGTCATAAGTTAGCTAATAATATGTAGTTGATGCATGATTTTTTTGATAATTTTTTAATGAATATTTGATTTTTTACTAATTTTCAAAGTGGTCACTTCTAGAAAAATAGAATGTTGGTTGTGCTACCCCTATAAATTTTGGAAACCAATTGAATTCTTTTTTTCAAATTTGTAGACTAGTTTCTAAAAATGTAATTTATTTGAAAATTCGATGACGGTTAATTTATAACGAAAAAAAAACAAACACTGCTTTTTGGCAAAAAAGAGACATACAAACAAAAGAAATTATGGATGAAAGGCTTAACATTGTCAGAAAGTGAAAAAAATTACATCGTTGGATAGCTAAGACAGAACCCAACATTACCCATGTGTTCAATTTTTTTGATATTGAACCACATGCAATCCTGGTGGTGAGCACGAACTCGATTATGTGAAATATGGTGGATTTTGTAAAAGCACATCTTTGGTTGTTGGGAATGCCCTCCAAGCCTTTGGATTGGTATTCCAAGGCAAATCTCAATCCTAAGGTTGGTATTCCCAAAGAAAGATATAACGTGAGCACGTTATAACGTGCTATATCTCAGTTTTGACATGGTTTTTTGCTTCTGCGGGAAACATGCCAACTAAGACATAACACGAGCGCGTTATAACGCGCTTGCATTATGTCCTCCTTTATGTTAAATGTCAATCTATTGAATGTATTCTTATATATTTGTATGTTTGTATGTACATGTATGCTTGTATGTCATGTATGTATATATTTTATAACATACATACAAGCATACATGTTATAACGCGCTCGCATTATGTCCTCCTTTATGTTAAATGTCAGTCTATCAAATGTATGTTGATATATTTTTATGTGTGTATGTACATGTATTCTTGTATGTTTGTATGTACATGTATGCTTGTATGTCATGTAAGTATGTATGTATTTACATATGTCTTTAGAGGAAGGGAGAATTTAGAAAGAGAGAGAGAGAGAGAGAGAGAGAGAGAGAGAGAGAGAGAGAGAGTTTGAGAGAAGGAGAGGGGGTGGAAGTGAGAATTTAAGAGAGAGGGAGTGGGAGAGAAGGGGTTGGAGTGAGAGGTACTTAGCTAGGTAGGGTGGGAGGGATAGAGGGGGGGAAGAGAGAGAGAGGAGGGGTGGGAGAGAGAGAATTGAGAGAAAGGGAGAGAGATATAGAGGGGGGGGGAGAGACAGAGAGAAAGAGAAAGTTATGTAGGTAGGGTGCCAAAGGGAGAGACTTTAGAGTGTGGTGGGGGTGAGAGGGAGAGACTTGAGAGATAGGTAGTGAGAGGGAGTGTGAGTGAGAGACCTGAGAGAGGGAGAGGGTGTGGGAGTAAGTGACCCGATAGAGGTAGATAAAGAGGGGGGTGGAGTGAGAGGGACTTATCTAGGTAGGGTGGGAGGGATATATAGAGAAAGGGGAGAGAGACAAAGAGAGAGTTACCTAGGTAGGTTGATAGAGGGAGAGGCCTGAGAGAGAGAGGGGGAGGGAGGGAGAGACATGAGAGAGAGGGAGAGAGAGGGAGTGGGAGAGAGTGGGAGAGAGTGGGAGGGACATAGAGAGAGATGGATAGAGGGAGTGAGAGAGGGTGATAGGGATTGATTGAATGAGAGGTACGTAGAAAGAGGGAGAGGGAAGATAGAGACAATTAGAGAGGGTAGGAGGGAGGGAGGGAGGGAGAGATGAGATTTATAGATAGAGAGAAAGTGATAGGGGTTGAGGGTATAGGGTTGAGGTATTAGGGTGGAGGACCTAGAGGGTTGATGGTTTCTAGGGTATTAGGGTTTAAGGGTTGAGGGTTGAGGAAATAGGGTCGATGGTAGAGGGTATTGGGTTGAGGGTATAGGGTAGAAGTTTTAAGGGTTTAGGGTTGAAGGGTTTAGGGTTAAGGGTTTACCTGGTTGAGGGTAGAGGGTTTGGGGTATAGTTTTGAGGGTATATGGTTGAAGGATTACGTTCAGGGTCCAATGTAAAGGGTAGAGGGTATAGGGGTTGAGGGTTTAGGGTTTAAGGATTTGAGAGTTGAGGGATTAAGGGTTAAGGGTTGATAATTGAGGGTTGATGGTTTAATTTATAGGGTAGAGGGTAGAGGGTTTAAGATTTTAGGGTTTAAGGGTTGAGGGTTGAGGATTGAGGGTTTAAGATTGAGGGTTGATGGTTGAGGGTATAGGGTATAGGGTAGAGAGATAGGGTTGAGGGTCCAATGTATAGGGTAGAGGTTATAGGGGTCGAGGGATTAAGAGTTGAGGTTTTAGGGATTAGGGTAGAGAGTTCTCTTGGATTTAAGTGTGTAAGGGTTGAGGGATTAGGGTTTAGGGTAGAGGGTGTTGGGTATAGGGTAGAGGGTTAGAGGGTATAGGGTACATGGTATAGGGTTTAAGGTTTAAGGGTTGAGGGTTGAGGGTTTAGGATTGAGTGTTTAGGGGTTTAAGGGTTGAGGGATTAAGGGT
>CM021100.1:182055985-182258147 GCA_007115665.2 Sequoiadendron giganteum
AGGTCAAATTTATCCCTTTCATTCATCCATCTCATCTTCTTCATTAATGTTAATTAAATTATTTTTTTAATTAATGTTCCCCTTTTCCCTAACGTTCCTAAGGTATTTAATTCAATTAATTAAATACTTTATCATTAGCCCCCTTTCCCCTCTAAATTAAATAAATACACTCCTTTGTTTAATTTAGTCATTTAGCCTTTATGAATTGAAATCAATTTTAAATCCATTATTTTCTCTCTCCTTGTCCCATTAGGTCCATAACCCATCCTTAATCTGGATTAATCTAATTAATCTATGATTATGGATGTTCACACCCTTAATTGGGATTAATGTCACATCCTCCATCATTCCCCACTTGCCTTAGTCCTTCTTTTACCACCTAACCCCTTGTTTGCACAACTTAATCACTTGATTAGGTCAACCCAATCCCTATTCCACTTATGGCATTTCACAAGTCAACCCTTTTATTAAATGCTTCCCTTTTTGGAGAAGGCAACCCCTTCCCAAGGTGAATTTTAAATTCAGTTTTATTCTTCCAAGGACTTTAAGGAATTTTTAATTCCTCAAAGGTCACATCATCCACTTAGGGACAAGGACCTCCTTTACGAGGAGATCTTGTCTAATTCCAAGGTACTAGAAATTAACTCCACCTCATGTCCTCTTGGCCACATCACCTGACACATGTCAATATTTGTGGGCTTGTAAGTTCTCAACTCACCCAAGCCCTTGATCTTGTCCAAGGTGGCTACATCTTGACCATTGATTCCCTAAGGGATTTTCCCTCATTTTGCAACAATTCACCAAATTCATTCAACACTCAAGCAATCAAGCATTCAAGCAAAAAAAAACTTGCATTCTCAAGCATCCACCATTGTTGCAACTTTGGAGCTCATTTTGCATCCACATTGTGCATCCATCCAAACACCTACATTCACCATTGTATGAACATCACCTCATCCACATTGTTTTGCATCCATTCTTGTGTCATTTTCCATTGAAAGAGCACACACAATCAAACAATCAATAGGTCCAACCAAAATATCAACTTGGGCAAGGTAAAATCATTATTTTCATGCATTTGTTCAAGTTTAACTCAGGCCTAATCCAAGGTGTTGTTTGTGTTTTCTTCGTTTGCATTTCTTTTAGTTTTTCATTTTAGACTTAGATAAAACACCTGCACACAACATGATAAGACTTTAGAAATATATCTCTAAGTTCATAATGAAAGGCAAAGATTAAAATTGATCCTTCCAAAATATTTCAACACTCCTCTAATTCCTAGTGAAAAGAAAGGAGAAATCCTAGATTTATTAACATCATGGAAGATTGTTCCAACTTCTTATTAAAATTTGGTCTTATACACATGTTAAGCTAAGAGTTTAAAAATTCATATGGTTGAATAAAATAATGGGCGATAAACTAGTTCATGTTGATTTGGATAGATTCTTTGTATCTACTAAATGGATGTTTGTCTAACATTGCTATATTTCCTCTCCCCTAAGAATTGGTCAAAATTACAGCCCTCTGCTTTTAAGTCTCAAAAATAATATAAATAAAGGAAGGTTCCCCTTCAATTTTAATAGCATGTGGACTCTCTATCCAGGTTTGAGTGAAAAGTTCAAATACTTGTGAAATATGAGGTTAAAGGGTCTTGAATGATCATAGTTCATATAAAAAGCTAAATAAATTCAAGGCCAATATCAAGAATTCAAACAAGGATACTTTTGTAAAGAATTTTGATGAAAATAAGCCCACTAAGGAGGAGTTGGCACAATTAAAGAAGGAAGTTTAACTAAAAGTAATAAATTGGGAAATTTAAGAGAGATATTTCGAGCTATTACTAGTAAATTGTCGCTAAAGAGGAAGCCTTTTTAGATAAAGTTCAAGAGTGCTATGGATAATTGAAGGTAATAAGAAAGTGAATCTATTTAAAATTACTACACTTAAACTGTAATAAACTTCCAAGATGAATACAAATAGTATACATAGATATACATAATTGAGGGAACAAAATTCTTCTTTTATCTTTTAGTACCATTTCAAGGGGAAACTTCCAAATAGTTCATACACTCTAGTTGAAAAAATACCAAATTCCTTGACTTGGGTAATCCATTACAATATATATTATTTATAAAGATAATTATTAACCTATCAATGTGGCATAAATTCTTTATTCCAACTATCAAGGGGAAACGTCCAAATAGTTCATACACTCTAGTTGAAAAAATACCAAATTCCTTCACTTGGGTAATCCATTACAATATATAGTATTTATAAAGATAATTATTAATCTATCAATGTGGCATAAATACTTTATTCCAACTAACTAGTTCAAGATGACTTATAAAGTATATATGTATCCACAACTTATTAAATATTACCTATGGGTGATTTACAAAGAATATGCACCCAACACTTGCTACTATAGCATAATGAGGTTCATGGTATTTTCTACCCATTTTAATTTTTATCCTCAAATACTGAGATGCGAAAACTTGGAGGTTAGCTTGGTAGGTTCTTATGTATCATCTCAAGTTGTAGCCCTTTCTATTGGATGAGGATCCCATCAATAGAAAAAATATGAAATGTATTGGTGTACTTGTCTAATACAAAATTAAGTTCTAAAATATTGATCCCTCCTCATATAAAATTGGTAGATTCTTCCAAATTTAAGTTGGAGACCTTATAACTTTCTTAAAGGAAGAAATATGAAAAATAAGGTGGAGCTTAAAAAAGGGTGGGTTTTCTATTTTTTGAGTCACCCCCACATTTATGTTGAAGTACTTGGAAAGGGTCATTTTTTTTACTTAAGAAATATAATTTTATGGTTGGACACATAAAAAAATTGAATCACCAATGCTATCAATAGTTTATGATTTTGACCTACCAACTATTTCATGTAATTTTGTATTGGGTCTTGATTTGCATTAGGGAGCTAAATTTCCTTTGGGTCTTCCAAAGTATTTTTCAACTAAAATAAACTTGGAAGTACCTATTGAAATGATGAAAATGTGGTATGGTGCTAGCATATGGTTTAGGACATAGAGAACGCCTACTTTTCTACCACTACATTTAAGGGTAACTCTAAATATCTCAATGCACAAGAGAAAGAGATCTTGAAATAGGGATGTCCTAGAGATTGATTGTAAACTAATGAGAGGTTCACCACCAAGTTTAGACTTGGAAAAGAAAATGAAATGCAAGATGAAATATAAAATCTTAATATGATGCAAACTTGAATTAGATGACCTAGAAATGCATATAAAACATAATAACAAACTATAAGATGAAATGTGTGCACCTGGAAACTTGAAGATGACTGGAAGGAGTCCTGAAATGCTAGAAATTCTAACTTTTTGACCTAGTGGGATTCATTCACCATTCTAGGTGAATCAGTCCTAGTTATGGATTTCTGCATAGAAGCATGTTTCTGCAAAAAGGGTATCTGAATGTATAAAGATCTCTAAAAACACCTACAATTGGACTCATTCACCACTTGTGGTGAATGAGTCTAGTTTGGATTTTTTGGAACTTCGAGATCTGAATCTGGTTTTCAATGTTTTCCCTTTTTGCTTCTCTAAGTTTTTGGGTTTTAAACTCTGATTTCAGATTTGTAGGTGACTTTTTGGTAAAGATTATGACCTTGCAAATGGGGATACAACTCCAAAAAATTTCTCCAAGATTTTAACCTAATCTTCAATGATTATTCATGCTCCAAGAAACCTATATCTTCAATCACACATGCAAAGAGAAGAAAACTTATTGATTGTTAGTGAATAGGGGTTTTTCCTCGGCCAAACCACTTTTAGGTAATTAAACAAAATGATGAAATATGAACATGAAACATGAAACATAGTCCAAATGGACTCATTCACCATCTATGGTGAATGGGTCCCACCTGGATGGGACTCATTCGCCCAAAGTGGCGAATGGGTCCCATAGGGCCTATTTTGAGTGCTAAAGTGTCGGGGAGTGTGTAAATTAAGCTCATTTGCTAATCTTGTTGGGTTTTTTTATTGAAATGTGCCTTGGGATACATAATATAGTTTCTTAGGGGCCTATTAATGATGATATAAAGGTCATAAATGCAATAGGGCCCAAAATCCAATGTGAAAGTGTAAATAAATACACTTTACAACACTAAATTAAGGAAAAATTGGGTCTA
Source organism: Sequoiadendron giganteum (assembly GCA_007115665.2). Taxonomy (NCBI): domain Eukaryota; kingdom Viridiplantae; phylum Streptophyta; class Pinopsida; order Cupressales; family Cupressaceae; genus Sequoiadendron; species Sequoiadendron giganteum. Next base: position 182,060,151 of record CM021100.1, read on the forward strand.
TTTAGCTTAGAAACGTCTAGAATCCCATGTGAATGTGTACAACACATTAAAACACTAGATTAGGTCCTTTTAATTTACAAGCCTCCTAAATTTAATGTGAAGGTGTCAATAAATACACTTTACAACATTAAATTAGGGAAAAGTTAAGTTTATTTAGCTTTAAAAGGGCCCAAGACCTAATGTGGATGTGTAAAAATCATCACAACATTAGATAAAGGTGATATAAAGTCCAATTTATCACTAATTATTCTTGAATTAAGCAAGGAAAAGGCATACACTTTTCCGTCATTATGCCTATTATATAAGTTCTCAAGGAGTGTGGGGTTACCATAGAGGACCTAGGTCAATGCATTGAATCAAAGTAAAAAATTAAGCGGATAAACCAAAAATGAGGAAAAACAAGACCACATTAAATGTAAAAGTTAATATAAAGTGTTTGCATTATGGTTTGGTAATTATGAATCCATAATATGAGCATCTGAAAAAATGTGAGTGTGCTTTTGTAATAAGAGTGAATTTAAAAAAAACATTCTTTATAATATGAGTGTGTTATAAAACTTGAGTGTGCTTTATAATGCACTTGCATTATATGGAATTTTAAGGAAACATAAATACTTATTTGGAGATAGAGTTAAACTTAGAGAGAGGGAGAGGGAGAGATAGAGAGTGAGAGGGAGATGGGGAGATATAGAGAGGAAGAGGGTGATAGATATAGAGTGAGAAGGAGAGATATGGATAGAAAAGGAGAGATATAGAAAGAAATAGAGTGGGAGGGAGAGATATAAATTTAGAGAGAGAATGATATATATATAAAGAGAGAGAGGGGGGATGGGTGGCTGGGTGGATTGGTAGGTAGAGAGATATATAGTGATATATGTATATATATACAAAGAGAGGGTAGAGATAAATAAAGAGGGATAAATAGATAGAGATATAGAGAGATGGTGATAGAGGGAGATAGATAGGGAGAGATAGAGATGGATATGGACATGGAGATAGAGATAGAGATAGAGATAGAGATATAAAGATATGGAGAGATTAAGATAGGAAGGGATATGGAGAGGTATAGAGAGACAAAGAGAAATGGGTGAGATAGAGAGATAGAGAGGATAGAGTTAGAGATAATGAGAGATAGATAGGATATACTTATAGATAATTATAGAGAGAGGGAGATATAAAGAGCATAGAATTGAAGAGAGGAAGATATCAAAAGATGGAGAGATATAGAGTTAGACAACGAGTGATAGAGGGATAAATAGATATATGGATATAAGGAGAAATGGAGAGGGAGAAGGAGAGAAAGAGAGATAGAAAGGGAGAGGGGGAGATATAGAGATATAGAGGGAGATAGATATAGATAGAGACATAGAGAGATAGAAAGATATAGAGAGATAGAGTTAGAGAAAGGGGGAGATATAGAGGGATAGGGAGAGAGAGAGATGGGGGTTAGATAAGGATAAATAGAGGGGGGAAAGGAATAAAGAGGGGGGAAAAGAGAGAAATAGAGGATAGTGAGATAGAGATAGAGAGGGATAGAGAAAAATAAATAGAGGGAAGGAGGGACATAGAGTGGGAGTATGGAGAGATAGAGATATAGAGGGAGAAATAGATAAATATATAGAGAGGGAGAGATTACATTTAAGATAAAGAGATGGATAAAAAAGAATAGATAAAGAGGGGGATAGAGAAAGAGAGGGAGAGAAGAGATAAAGATAAAAAGAGATAGAGAAGGAGAGATATAGAAAGGGAGAGGGAGAGATATTTAGGGAGGTAGGGAGACATATAGAGACAATAAGAGAGAGAGAGAGAGAGAGAGAGAGAGAGAGAGAGAGAGAGAGAGAGAGAGAGAGAGAGAGAGAGAGAGAGAGAGAGAGAGAGAGAGAGAGAGAGAGAGAGAGAGAGAGAGAGAGAGAGAGAGAGAGAGAGAGAGAGAGAGAGAGAGAGAGAGATAGAGATATAGAGTTACAAAGAGAGAGGGAGAGCAAGATGGAGATACATACATAGGTAGGTAGGTAGATAGATAGAAAGATTAGACCTAGATAGAGAGAGAGGTGGAGAAATATAGAAATATAGAGAGAGGGAGAGGTAGAGAAATAGATAGAGAGAGGGAGAAAGACAGACATGGAGAGGAAGAGATATAAATATGGGGAAGGATAGAGAGATAAATATAGACATAAAGAGGGAGAGAGATAACCATGGGAACGAATAGAGAGATAAAGAGATAGACATCCATTATGTCATATTATGTATATTATGATGATTTGACATCCATTTTTAAGAATAGTTGTGCCCATTACCTTCATTTAGGGGTTTTGTTTCAATTTTATTATTTTCCTATGACCACCAACAAAATTTTACTATTCACAATCGCTAGCTTGGGAGTCAGAATTCCAAGCTAATATTTTTCTTAACGATAGAGTAAGAATTAAAAGCATTGTTGGTAGGTGAGAAAGACATTTCTTTCTTATCCAGTGATAGCAATTTATTTTTTTAACAAGGATGGTCCAAGAAGTATTCATAATTCTAGCATTAGGATATCTCGACAGTCGAGAAAAACATCGATGAAGGGTAAAGGGCATTGTAAATTTTTGTACATGCGGTAAAATTTCTACTCTATATACCCTAGTTGTTCACCTTTGTCAGGGAAATCATCAAAAAATTCATCATGTCAATTAAAAAAGTCTGAGAGAATCCTACTCACATCTAGAAGAGCTCCAACATTCCTCTTTATCAAATCACTAGTAAATGCAACTAATTCTACCATAACACCATTGCTAGATCTCCCTGAGCCATTTAAAAATATCATGGAAGACATAAACAGTCCAAATCACCAACCCTCTTCCTCCCATGCAACAAAAAACTATTTATCATCTAATGCAATGGAAGATAAGCAATCAGATTCCTAGTCAAATAGTGGAATGCCTACTAATCATCCCCAACATCAAGAAGCTAATAGGCAAGGAACGGTTATTTTATTTTTCCTTTGAGGAGTTCCTTCTAAGAAATTTTTTTATAAATGGGCTAAAACACATTGGGAAAACAGGGATTTGATAATATAATATATCTGAGGCCTAGGCAAAGGGTACATTTTTTGCACATTTTGTTCAGCTGTACATGCTCATGTAGCACTACATTATAGCTCTTGGACTATATGTGATCAAATATGTTATTTACAAGCATGGGATTTTGACTTTCACCCAAAGGAATCTTCTGAGTCTCATTACCCTATGTGGATAGAATTCCTTTTTTCATGAAATGTAAGGGGCTTATCTATCCCCTCCAAGAAAAGCACATATTAAGAAAACTCTACAAATACATAGGCCAGATGTAATTTTTCTACAAGAAGTCAAAATAGCATAAAATCGCCTTCAACTTACCCTTCAATCCTTATAGAAAGATGGTCGGTTTAAATCCACGCTTCATAGTGAGGGAAGTGAGGGTGTAGTGTTTGGATTTGCATCTTGGTTATCTAAATTTATTATTGCTTTAGGAATTGACCCCAATAATAATTGTGTCTAGTGTTTACTGCTACTCCAAGGAAGATGCATTGGTCTTTGCTCCATATATGCCCCTAACCTATTCTCAAATAGAATTATGGGATTGGATGGTAAATAACCTTCCAACAACTTAATGGGTTTGGGAGGTGACTTTAGCATGGTGGATTTAACCATCGGGACAGAAGTTGGTATAACCCACTTAAGATTTCCCAAAAATAATATGATGCTTGGATCTTAACTAAGAACACCATGAGAGTTGTTGATCCCATTTCTGCTAAAAAATATATTTGCATTCTTACCATTGCTTTACAAGGTCTAGCTCAAGAGAAGGTGAATTGAGAAAGCTTATATGTCTCAATCGATTTTATATAGCTGATTTTGTATCCATTGTCCCCTCTTCGCAAAACATCCTTATTAAATTTTATGTTACATTGTAGTGAAATAAAATGTCGCCCTTCACATTTTCATACCTAATTTGAGAATAATTAATGTTAAAATTAACCTAATGTTGCCTTGATCTAGTGTTGAAATGTGTTTTACACATTCGCATTGGGTTTAGGGTCCTTTTAAGCTAAAAAAACCTATTTTTTCTTTAATTTAGTGTATTCATTTACACCTTCACATTAAATTTAGGGCCCCTGTAAACTAAATGTACCTAATGGTTCCTTATTTAGGGTGTTGTAAAGTGTATCCTAACACTTTCACACTAATCTAGGGTTTTATTAATTAATTGGGCTTATCTATGCCTTAATTGGCCCTATTTTGCATCCACGAGCCTTATTAAATGTATTTATTTGGAGATAATCTTGACACTTATTAGATGAATGATCATAATTCAGTGCTTTGGGTCATGTGTCCCAGATTTAATGATCTAGGACTCATAGACCACCTTGGGTGTATGAGTCCCACCTAGGTCTTGGGACCAGATTTTGAATTTCACCTTAAATGGGACTTGTCTTGGAGTGTGTGCCCAAGTTTTGAGCCACTAGGACTCATACGCCACCTTGGACGTATGAGTCCCACTCTAATCAAGACCTAATTTAAATTCAGTTCTTGGTGGTATTTTATCTTCCTAGATCTGATGTCGGCTTGTACTGTTGTAATTTTAAGAAATTTGGCATAAATAAGTATAAATACAAGGTTATTTCATCATTTCAACACCTAAGCTATTTCTAGAATTCCATAAGAAATCAAGAGCACTTTCACAAGAGTTCACAAGAGCATTTAAGAACAATTAAGAGCATTCAAAGGAAAATTTGAAGAAGATTTACTGTAGCAATTCAAGATCCATCATCATGTCAAAGGCATAAAGCATCAAGCATGTTGTTGAGCTAGTGTTGTGATGTAGCATTGAAGATCCAAGTTGAGCATTGTTTCATGTCCAATTCAAGATCAAAAGCTACATTCTTTATGGCCACTTCATCTTAGATTGTAGACCTACATTTCAAGACATCATTCAAGGTATCATTATTCATGTTTCATGTTTATGTTTTATAGTTTCATCACAAGGTTTAATTACCTAAACGAGGTTTGACCAAGGAAAACCCCTATCCTCTAACAATCAACAAGTTTTTATCTCTCTACATGTGTGATTGCAAATATAGATGTCTTGGAGCTTGAAGACCATTTGAAGATAGGTTACAAGATTGAAGGAAGTTTTTGACATTGTCACCTACATTGCAAGATCACGAAAAGTCACCTACAAGTTGCAAATCAGGGTTTCTGACTCAAAGATTTAGTAGGAAGGCAGCTACAAGAGATAACCAAAGAATACCAAAATTCTAGCCAAACCCTAATATACTAGGACTAAATTTCTACTTGTGGCATATGAGTCCTAGTAGTACCATTTTCCAAATTTTAGGAGATTCAAAGTAGTTATTGACAGATTCCAGTTTTGGCACAAAAATCCTAGTTAGGGACCAAATCGCCTAGACTAGTGTATGAGTCCCAATGGGAATCAAACAACAAGATTTTAGGGTTTTGGAGCTTGTTTTGACATCACCTTTCCTCCAAGTATCTTTCTGTTCATCCTCAGTTTGTTATCTTGATTTTTATTTTCATTTCCTAGATCATTTAGTTACGTTTTGCAAGGTACTTTTCATGTCATTTACATTGTTTGTCTTACCAATCCCTAACTTGGTGGTGAACCCCTTTTATATCTCTAATCACACCCTAAGACATCCCTATTGTAGATATATTTCCCCTTTACATCCTTGGATTGAGAACTCTAGGGTTTCCTTGAATGAAAATTAAAGGAAATAGGTCTAGGTACCTAAACACATAGTTTGTGTTCCACCTCCCAAAAGGTGGAACACCTATTTATGTTGTTTCAGTTGCTAAATCCCTCTTGGACTACCTTCCAATTTTTTTTGTCCTATTATATGTCTCCTTGCCCATCTCACACCACTAGTTTTCCCTTCAAGCTTAACGTGTCCCACCTTAACCAACTAGATTGCCTTGCTTCTCTGATTTCCATTTGGAATGATGTCCTCAAACCTCAACACAATAAAAGCTAGTTACAATGGTGGAATGATGATATTATACATTGCTCTACTTTCCTAAGATCATATGGGAAAAAGTGGCTATAAAAATATCAAGAATGAAAAAATATTAAGTGTCCATAAAAGTAGAGCTCCTTTAAAAATTTGGTACCAACTAGTATCTCTCTTCAACATGTTGTTTCTGAAATAAAACTTAGAAGATTTGAATTTTGTCAAGGTTGAGGAACACAATTAAGGGTTAGGCTACATTGGATGAAAGGAGACAAGGGAAAAAATATATTTTTTAGTTATCTCAAGAAAAACACTCCAAAGAAAGAATAATGTCTACACAAGACCAAGAGGGACACAAGCTTAACAATCCCGATGATATTAAATCTTTCTTTTTTTGGCATTATCAACAACTATTTATTGATCCTACTGGAGAAGATCAACTACAAGAAATAATTGAAGATTTGTTTGGCACTTGCATTCCTAGAAAGAATGATCTTGAACAACAAATTTACTTAGATCATTTGCTCACCATTGAAGAGTTGGATGTTGCCTTGAATAATATGGTTGAATTTAAAATTCCTAGAACTGATGACCTACCAGAAGAATATTATAAAATATTATGCCCATTTATTAGGGAGGACATCTATGAGGTCTATAAAGAAGCCTTTTCTAAGGGATCCTTAGGTCCTATTAATCAAGGGTTGATAAAATTAATTCCCCAAGGGAAAAATGAGAGCAACATTCTAGGTTGGAGACGAATCACCCTCCTTAATACCTCCTACAAGATTATTACCAAAGCTATTGCCAAAAGAATTAAACAAACAGTATAAAAAATTGTTAGACCTAAGAAAACTAGATTTATAGGAGGGAGATTCATTCTATACAATTTGGTGCTTGCTTGGAAAGTTGTTGAATGGGCTCAACAAATAGGACAAAACTACCTCCTCATCAAATTGGATTTTGACAAAGCTTATGATAGGATTAGGTGGCAGTTTATATTAAAAATTCTCAAATGTTTAGGGTTTGGACCTAAACCCATTTCACATGTTAAACTCCATTTTGTTGATGCTAATGTTTTCCAAGCTATCAATTGTTCAATCACTCAAGCCTTTCCTCTTCAATGATCGATAAGACAAGGTTGCCCTTTAGCTCCTTTCCTCTATGTTCTCATAGCTAATACACTTGGATACCTTTTGAATCATACTAAAAAGAAAAATCGCATTTATGTTATCTCTCCACCTAGAAATGAAGTTGCTCTCAGCTCTCATTTTGTTTATGATATCTTACTATTCATTCAAAACTCTCAAGAGGAAATTAATAACACCTTTGATGTCTTAGACCTATATTTTTCAACATTTGACTCACAACTTTCTCTTAATTAAACTAAAATTTGGATAAATACAACTGATTGGCCACCTCCTTAGATTCCCCCACAATGAAAATTCAACAATCATGGAGTAATTTCAAGATACTTAGGCATTCCCTTTGGAATAGGAGTTTCACTATTTGAAATGTGGAAATGGTTCATCAATAAAGTAAAACATAAAGCTTCGACTTTGGTTAAACAATTTTTTGTCTATGGTTGGACACATTCAAATTGATAACAAAATCCTCATAGCCAATCATGTTTACATTTCATCATGTTGGATTCCTTCCAAAAGAAGTTATAATTGGCTACCACAAATAATCAAAGGGTTTCTATGGGGAAAATAGAATAACAAAAAAGGTATCCCAATTGATTCATGGATATCCTGCATCCAACCACAAAACAAAGTGGGTTTAGTAGTAATTGATCCCCCTACACGAGGGATTTGCCTCATTACTAAATGGATTAATAGATATCTTCATAGAGAAACACCATGAAAATATCTTATTAGGCACAAAATTGCTACAACCAAAGCCAATAATGCTTGGAAAGAGGTTGGTTGGAAAGATAAAATCCTAATGGAAAAATACTTCAAACCTTGAGCTTTTAAAAAAAGTTTAAGCATATGGAAAGCTTGGAAACATGTTTATCTTTTTCTTGAATGGAGAAGACAATATATTAGTCATGGCATGAGTTTCTTTGCTTCATCTATTTGGTGGAATAGATTGATATGCTTCCACGAGAAACCTTTAGCGACTATCTCTCAGCTGCATACCAAGCTTTTATTCAGAAAAGGCATCAAGGTATTTAGGAACATTTGGGAGTTCACAACTTTAACTTGGAAAAGTGACATACAACTCAAGCAAAACTTCAAGTTGTTCAATGCTCTTATCAATGACATTCACAAGGTGCAAGATGTTGTTCCTTTAGAGTTGCAACCAAAACTGCCCACTCATGTTTCTTGCAATTTTTATATTACAACTCAAGCGAATTGAGAAGTTTGGAAAATGGTTTTGCTACAGAGATTTGTATTTAATTAGGTGCATATATGCAGTTATTTTTAAGTTCTTGCCTGTATACAGGTTATTTATGTATGTGCCAATTTGTTTTACATATAAAATTATGGTTTGTTTTCTAAATATAAATATAAATATATAGGATGAAAATATTATCTATTAAAATTAAGAGTTGAAGTATTTGATCAGATTTTTAAAAGGTATAAATGTTATGGGATAACATTTTAAAGTTAGATAGATAATGTCTGAAACAAAATAAAAGGTGGTTCAAAGAATGGAAACAACCCCTGTATTGTGAAACCATGGTTCTACAAGTGAAATAGTCATCTAGATTGTTAGTTTAATAGACATAAAAAGGACATCATAACAATTATGCTGAAAGAGAAACTCTAACGTTAGATAGTCGGGTCTTCTCCATCTAGGTTATCCCACATTCCACCTAATAAATCCTTGCCATCCTCCATGGAATTTCCAATTAGTAAGAACAACATTGCTACCTTCCTCTTGATCCTCCTATAGTTGATTCTACATAATCCTCAATATAGATAGCAAAAGCTAGACAAGACAATTTTCCTTGATCGGGTGGGGCTCATTCACATCATTGAGAGGACATGGAAGAATGACATGGAAGCATAAAACACCCACCCTAGCAAGGATATCCAACCAATGTGCTACTTAGGTGGGAAGGGTGCTAGAGGAGTGTTACCTTTGTGATGACTATATGGGTGGTAGTGAGAAAAACTTAGAATGAAACATGCCCAACTTGGTGGGAGGATTTGGCACAAGAAGATAGAGAAGGCACAACCCTAGGCATACTACAAGGTGTATTCAACCAATGATCAAGAAGCGTTTGTAGGTGCATGACCTCAAATGCCACCTTATTGGATTGAATTTTGGATTTACATAAGCGCATTAGAGACCATTTGTGATTTTGAGTGAGTAAAAAAATAGTGTCCATGATAGGATGAGAAAAAACAGTAGAATTTCTTTCTAGATGCAAAAACAAATTTATTCTAAAATTATAGCATAGCTAGGAAAACTTTGTAGAAAAATTTCCCCCATCTTCTAGGAGAGCATTGTACCTGTAACAATGGGTATTTTTCTAGGGTAGCAATGTAATATGCAGAAATATAAAACCCAAAGTAGGTAATGGAGTGCAAAGGAATAGATGAACAATCTCATAGATTGTCTTTATCCTCCATGACTAACCTCCATTACACCCTCTTAATTCGCTGAAATAAATTGTTTGCCCTCAAATTTAAGAAGAGCAAGCCAATAGAAATGACAAACCTTAAGCAAATATTGAAGGATTTGATAACTACATGCAATACTATGCCCTACTACAACTAGTAAGCATCTACAATGTTTAAGTTATATCAAATCAAATCTAGATATGCTATGACAAATGAAAGTAACAATGCTAAAATTATGAAAAATGCAAGAGATGAACAATGAAAATGTAAGATTATCTAAAATGCAAGAGACAAGAAATGCAAGATGTGACCAAAATTGCTCTTTTATAGAAGATGCAATTTTGTGTGAATGGCCAAGATTGAAAGTTAGCAAGTGCCCTAGAATCAATGGACGAGATTCCATATAGCAACCCACAATTAGGGTTAGGGCAACATTAAGTCAGATTCAAAATAAAGGGTCAAGATTGATTTTTAGAAAATCGAATCAATGGCTGACAATGCATGTGACAAGAGATTCTGGGCACGAAAAACAGAGTTGTTGGGGGAATCAAATAATAATTTAAAATTATTTAATTCAAGAGGGGATGTTGACTTTTTGAATTAAAAATTATTTTAATTCAAAAGGGGTGGGGTCATGTGATAGTAAATAATAATATTTATTTAAAATGAGCACAATAAAAAAGGAGAAATTAAATAATAAAATTATTTAATTTAGGTGTTGGGACTTATTTTAAATAAATAAGATTTAGAAGAAATTAAATAATAAAAGTTATTTAATTTAGGTGGAATATTAAATAATAAAGATATTATTTAATTATTAGAGGAATGTGACAAATGGAACCTTTTAAATTAAATATGAAGATTTAATTCAAAGTTTAGGAGAGTGGACCAAATTAAATAAATTTATTTAATTTATAAGAGAAGAGGCTAATGAATAATTAGATAATGAAATATATTTATTTAATTATAGTGGAAGGTGGATTAAATAAATAAGAATTTATTTAATTTTAGGAAGAAGAGGATTTAATTAGTGACATAATTAAATAAATAAATAAAATTATTTATTTAATAATCATGAAGAATAATCATATATGAATTATCTAATTAATAGTTGAAAGTGAGTCAAGGACATAATTAAAATGTCCTAGTTAGGGTTAGAAGAAGAGCTTGCAGGTCTAGGTCATTTTTATGTGTCTACAATATCAAGTGAAAGAAGGATGCCTTATAGGATAGAAAAAAACATGTGTCCATTGCCATGCATTTTTTTAATGATAAAAAACCTAAAAAGGTGAAGAAGTGTTTTTGGTTACCAATAAAACAAGCATGTTGGATTAGAAAATCTAAGATGAATCAAAGAAGTGTCAATAGGAAGGCCCTAATATATCAAAAACTAAGAAAAATGGACAACTTTAGACTCCACAATAACTTTTCACATATATTTTTTTATGGATAAGTGTCATATTATTAATAAATGAAATTAATCTCACAAATATTCACCAAAAAACATAGGTGGAAGAAATCACACCCTGAAGTCTAAATGAGGCCAATCCTAGAGAAAAATTAAAAACAAAGCCAAGTTAAGCAGTGAGAGCTACACCACTAGGGGTGGGAATGGTCCTTATCATCTAGTTTTCCCCATATATTAGTGAGGTCTAGGTCACTTAGGAGATAATACCAACTAGAAATCATACCCTCTTCTTTTTCTTCTCTTTTTAGGTGAGTATAATGAGTAGGTGATATAGCCAAAAAAACTCAAGAAAAATTTCCATAATTTTCCCATCCAAAAAAACCATGGTCATAGGCCCAAGGAGAGGAAAAATGAGGTTGGGAGAGTTGAGATCACCCATGGCCATACACATCCTTGGTTCTTCATGTAAAGGGATTTAATAAACATGGGAGTGAGCATCTTGTTCTCCATGAGCAATTTGGCTACATCCATGATGATATTCATAAGGGGAGATTCATCCTTACTAAGGGCTAGAATTAATATAACCATGGTAACCAAACAAGGGCCATCAACCGAATGATAAGAAAATATCTATAGATGTGCTATTTTAAGTGCAATTTTATTAGTTGGCACTTAAATTTACATAATCACATTAGAACAAATCATAAGCTTAGTATAAAGAAAGAAATGAATATCAACAACAAAAATTAAATAGTAGAATGCATACCCCTTCAAATGCTAAAGAGAATTTTCACTTTGAAAGTATGCTAGATCTAGGTGAACTTGGTTTGTATTCTAGGCCAATCCCCTTTAAGGAGCATATGTCATGAAAAAGGTGCAAACCCAAAAGGCTTGAAAAAGCATGAATCAAAATCTAAGTAGCCTAAGCTTTAGGATAAAATAGAAAAAGTGCTTGAGAGTCTCTTGTTGACCATAAAATGGGCAATGAGGATTTCTAACACCTAGATGGGACAATTTGATATATCATTAGGGAAAGCTTGATAGAGAATGCACTAGGAAAAATGAGACAATTTTGGTTCAAGAAAAGTTGACTAAACAATATATAGTCTAATGTACCAAGATCTCAAAGAAGAATGAATAATTCATCTTTTGTTCAATTTTGGAACCATGTGATGGTGTGGAGAGAGCCATGCATAACCTTTGTGGGGACTATAAGAGGAAAATGGTATATAAAGTTACCATTTCTGATATTTCCACCAAGGCTTGAAGCTTCTTACACTAGTCTAATGAATCATATTGGGAGACACAGTCAATTATTATCTAGTATGTTTCAAAATCCTAATTAGGAAAAATGTATTTAGCTTAAATAGTCTTTGGGAAAGATAGAAAATTCATGGTTTCCTTAGAATAGAGTTTTGGAAGGGTTTTGATTCCCTTCTTACAAAGAATTTAAAGTATTGATCCAAGGATCTTAGAAAGAGGGAAGACCTGGAAATAAATAATTAGAGACCCCTAGATGGACTTCTAGTTAATAGATATCACATTCTAGAAGCCATTGCCATCTCATATAAGTCAATCTTTAATGGTTTCCCAAGATTTTCATATGTTTTTTACCACATAAGTTCTCTAAATCTAGATAAAATACTCCATAATAAGGAGAGTATAGAAACCAAGACCCTTTCAAGGTAAGTGTATGAAAATGAGGGAGAACAAGGGGGTCAAAAGTGGTCACCTTTTTTATTCTTCTAAAATCAATTAAACCTAAATTTAGATGATTAACTTGAGATACATGGAGTCAAATTTGAAGATAAGACACAAACAAGAATTGTAGTACTTTGAATATAGTTTTTAAACAACTATTTTTTTAAAAGGTTAAGATTAAGAGAGTCACACATAAAATTGTTCTTATTTTCCTTACTAGAATATAACATAGTGTTTAGTACGCACCCACTCTTTTTTTGTTGCATTCAATTTATTTATAAACTTAGTAAAACTATAGTTAAGAATGAGTACTAGAAAATGTGTAATTTTTATTTAATTTTTTTGGGAGATTTTTTAAATTGTATGCATCCTAAAAATTACATCACTAATTCCACACATCACATTACTTGCACACAAAAAATTGAAAATAATGAAGTGTATAAAAATCCTACATATTTTCTTCAAATTTTGATAAGTAGATCAAAAGTTATAAATAAAAATTATTACATGTGTATCTGAAGAATATAGAAACATTGGTAAAATAAAACTAAAAAAATGCTAATATTTTCCAAAGAAGGAGAAAACTGGTTAGAAAGCTAAGACGACATGTGGAATTTTGGTGGTAATTTTATTGAATATTATTATAAATGATTAAGTCTAATGATGTTGAAGTTAAAATATACCAATGAAGATAAAATAAAAAAGTCAAACAAGGCAACTTAGAAGCCCAACTCTTTAGGCTCATTATCCAAACCTATTCTAAAGTAAAAGGGAGGGAAATTTTTTGAGTAGAAAATGTAATTGTATTTTCAAAATATTGTTGCATTTTTTGTTTATATTTTATAGCCTAAAAAGTTGATCACATTTTGTGGAACATAAAAAATTTCATGTTTCATATTCCTCAAAATACAATCACATATTTAGTCCATATAATGTGATTTTATTATGGCTTGGCAACCATGAAATGATCATGTTATTTCAAATTTTTAATAATAATACTTTTTTCCTTCATTTTTGTGCATATACCCTCTAAGCTTCTCCCATAAAAGGAACCAAATGAAATGCAATTAAAAAGAAAATTATTCTAGGCCTTGTTTCCTCCAAAGCCTTTGATAATTCATTTATGAAATAAGGCTAAGCTTTGACATTGAGAAGAAATCAATCCCAACCCTCCAAAATCATGTCAAAGGAAACAATACTCCTAGGCCACATGGTGGAAACCATTTCAATTACTAGAAGAAGCCTAGATGAAATCCCTAAGGATGTCTTCAAACTTCAAATAGGAGGCCTTAGAAGGGTCCAAACATAAATAATAATATACATGTGTGGTAGCCAAAATTTTTAGAACATACATGGAATTTACTTGCTAGGAAAAGAGGGTTAATGGTCTAATTGAGATTTTTTAGTTTGAATTATAGAGATAACTACCTACCATAAAGAGGATGGGGAATCTTAGAAGGAAAATAGAATGCCAAAAAATCTAAATATTTGAGTTTTCTATCAGTGAATAGTTGAGCTAGAGGCTTTATTAAGAGTATCCAAACATAAGGCTTGATTGCTATTATTTTCTTCTTGTGATTGTGTAGTAAAAGAGTCATCTACAAATTTCTCATTCACTAAACAAGATATATAATTATTAAAATAAACGACTTCACCAAATTATAAGAAATAAAATCAACTAGAAGATATTCAAAGCCTTCAATAACAAGCGCATAGAGGGAAATGGCCAAAGGAAAAGCCTTGCATATTGACCAAAAGAACCCAAAAGAATTTGATTGATTATAATCAATGGTGCAACATGTATATACATCAATAAAGATCATTTTGACTACGTGCACAAATTAAGGGCCAAAGCCTAAGTCTTGAAGAATTTTAGGGATGAATGGTTAGAATTTTGCAAAATTAATCTAGAAACCTCGAAATGGGTTGTGTTTATCTATTTTAGGACATAGAACAACCAATTTCCTACAAGTTTCACTTAAGGAAACCATAGAGATTTCAATCCAAGGATGGAATGAGGGAAAGAGATTTGCAATAAGGTGTCCTAGGGTGTGATTAAAGGTACAAAGGGGGTTCACCACCAAACTAGGGTTTGCAAAGAAAAGAAATGTAAATGATATCCAAGACTTAAGTAAATGACTTGCAAATGAATTCAAATCAAAACATAAAATTGAGAAAGTACAGAGGTGCACCTAGAAACTGAAGAGGCTTGAATGAGGGTATGAAATCCTAAAAATGTTGAATTTTAATGCACACTAGGACTCATATGCCAATAGGGGCGATTTAGTCCCAAATTAGGGTTTATGACATAAACTAGAATTTGGAACTGGTAACTCAAGATCTGTTGGAAATATATAATACTAGGTATACTAGGACTCATACGCCACAAGTGGTGATTTATTCCCAACATTAAGGTTGATCTGAAGGTCCGATATCCTCTAGTGCTTTCTTATATCTTCTTTCCTACCAAATCTTTGAGTTTGAAACACTGAGTTGCAACCTATAGGTGACTTTTCGTGATATTGCAATGTAGATGACAACTTTGACAACTTGAAAAATTTCTCCAAACTTTCTCTTCAATGGATCTTCAAGATAAATCTGTAAATCACATATCAAAGAGAGGGAATTTTTTTATTTTGTTAGTTGATAAGGGGTTGCCTTGGTCAAACCCCGTTTTAGTAATGATTGTTAGAATCCAAGATCACCTGCATGCAAATGGATACCTGTCACATGCAAAAGACATGAAAAACCAACAAGATGTTCTGCAAACCTTAAAGTGTAAAATGCATTATGAGAATCTCGTATTACAAAGAGATCAATCCTTATGAAGGAGATCAAGAAACCCTAAAAGGGAAACCCTAAATGAAACCCTAGTGTGCACACTTAATAATTAATCAATTATTAATGTGCCTAAGTTTAGCTTAAGCAACTAGAGGAATAAGTGACTTAATTAATTAACCAGTATGATATAATTAATTAAATAAATTATTACTCTAACACCCCCCCTTAAGATGAACTTAGGAAGAAGCTAAAACACTAGAATAAGATGCATGCAAGCAAAGATGGGTCCCGGCAACTAGGCCTGATCAGGTACCCATTTACAAATGCAAGAAAGAGGTAGAGGAGGAAAACCCAGTGGGCCAAAACCCCCCTACAATGATATGACATGCTGCAAAGAAGCACTAGAAGAACACTGTAGAGTAACACTCAAACCGCAATCTGGCAAGCAAGGAAAGATACTTCTCTCTACACAAAACCATATCGGAATCATCATAATGTGACAGCAGACCCGATGCCACGGAACACTTGAAAACTCCAAACGAGAACAACGCTGGAATCTATGAAGCAACAGTCGATTATTGAATGATGTATCACTGAAAACGAAGTGCAAAGATGCAAGATGCACTCTCCCAACTGCCAAAATATCCAGGTAATCTCCAAAACACCCATCGGGCCAAATCTGGATTAATGAAAAACCTAGGATAGATATAGAAAAAAGTGCATGGATAGAAACATAGAGCTCCTCAATACCTTTCCAACGCTGCAAAGATAGCGAAAATCGAAGATCTTGGCAAAGAGTTATGAGCTCAGAAGCATAAAAAGTCCATCTGACTTCAAACAGTAATAAATGTAGTAAAATAGGAAAATACTGTAAAATAAACTGCACCAAATGAAAGTACTCAGAACCAACTTTTCGGCGATATCTTGTTTACCCGATTTCGATACCGTATGCCCAAGTTATACAAAAAAGAACAAAACTACTTCTTTAGAGAAAACTAGGGTTAGGAGGGGACAAACACCACCGTACAGACGCTGACGTCATGCTGACGTCAACACTTCACTGCAAAAAATTTGACGGCCATCTGGCCGTCGGCGCAAAAATCCGGCCCTCCTGCAAAAAAATTTGGGGCTCCTGGTCGCCATATGATCGTGGGTGGGGGCTCAGGGGCCTGAAGTGGGCAGAGCCCTTGGTCCTCCATAGGACCGCGGCTGCAGCATAGGAGCCCTCAGGGGCTGAGCAGGGTCGGCGGCCGGATGGGGGAGCCACCGGCGGCGGTGGTGGGCCGATGGCCGCCCGGTGGCGGGAGCCGTTTGAACTGGGGGCGCAGGCACGGATCCCAAAAATGAGTTTTTTAAATTTTTTTTATCGATTTTCATGCCTCGTGAAGCGTGCTGGGGAGGCCGTACGGCTTCCTTGGCAAAAAATTTTTGCCTCAGAAACCAACTGCTCGAAAATGGACGATTTGACAGGCGTTTCTAGGGTTTTGGGGTGTTGCGAACACGATGGCGATGTCCATTTGAGCCCATAGTGTCCCGAAAATTCAGCTACCCCCAGATCTTGCAAAAAAGATGCCTGTGGAAACCCTTGCACTTGAAACTCACTGAGAAGCCATATCTTCAGATCACGAATAGGCAGATGTAGGTCTGGAGCTCTGATACCATGTTAGAATCCAAGATCACCTGCATGCAAATGGATACCTGTCACATGCAAAAGACATTCAGAACAAACAAGATCTGTAAACCTCAAAGTGTAAAATGCATTATGAGAATCTCAAATATTACAAAGAGATCAATCCTTATGAAGGAGATCAAGAAACCCTAAAAGGGAAACCCTAAATGAAACCCTAGTGTGCACACTTAATAATTAATCAATTATTAATGTGCCTAAGTTTAGCTTAAGCAACTAGAGGAATAAGTGACTTTATTAATTAACCAGTATGATATAATTAATTAAGCGTAATAAATTATTACTCTAACAATGATTATAAATAGAATGAAGGAATGATGAATGAACAAATATGCAATGTTGCAACTCACCAAACCCTTGAACAAAAGGTTGGAAACTTGTATGTAATGGCTAGAATGAATGTGGATCTTAACTCTTTCTTGTAGGAAATGGATCTTGACTTGAATGCTTGCTTGAATCATAAAACCCTACATCACAAATGTTAGCTCAAAAATAAATTGATGCATGATGACTTTGACATGATGCTTCATTCTTGAATAATTCTCCAAAATGCTTGATAATCACTCTTGAATTCTCTTGAATTGCTAGAATTCTTAGATCACACTTGCTCATGAAATTTGCTAGGAGAAAATATGTGAAATAATCTTGTATTTATACTTGTTTATGCCAAATTTTCTGATATTACAACACTATAAGCCAACATCAAATCTAGGAGAATAAAATCCTGACAAGAATTGAATTCAAATTATGTCCATGCTAAGCGAGACTCATATTCTAGTTAGGGTGTATGAATCCCATTAGGCTAAGCTTGGGACACATTTTTCAAGAAATGCTTAGTTTAATGCCAAATTTGTATCTAGGCCCCAAAACTTAGGTGGGACCCATACACCCAAGGTGGCGGTGGCATATGAGTCCTAAATCACTAAATTCGGGCCATACAATCCAAAATCATTAATTTATGATTGGTCAATTGATATATGTCAGGATTATCCTCGTAAAGATGCATTAATTAAGGCTTGTGGATGCAAAATAGGACCAAATAAGGCACAAAGAAGCCCAATTTTAGTAGGGAGGGCCCAAACAAGTGTGAAAATATAGAGGGATAAATTTTTGTACACTACAAATATTAATGAAGAAAACCTATTGGTGTGAGCATTGAGACTATTCTATCCCTTTTAATATAACAATAATATTGTAACAAATATACTTGGATTTCATGAAACTAGTCTATTTAAGATGCACAATTTGGGGAAGAAGATGACATAATTCGAAGCAAGAGCCTTGGATTTCTTTTATTAGAGACATTGACCAATGTAATTGGTATCCAATCATAGATATCTTCTAGATCTCATAACTTAAGTAAAAATTAAATATATCCTTTATTACTAAGATTTCATAAAGCATTGGAATGAAAGGATTCAAATATACTTTATGAAGATCCTCAATAACTAATTCCTAGAGAGCTTTATAAAATTAATAATGAAATTTATCGCAATCAAGAGCCTTATCATTGGCCATTAAAAAATTATTTTCATTATGATTATAAAATAATTAAAATTTGATTATAAAAGACTCATTGAGAAGAGGAGACTTGATTAGGAACAACCCTAAGGTAGTGTTATAAATTATTATGATGATGTAATACAAACTAGTGTATAGGGTTGAAACCCATGATCTAGATTATTATTTCCACTTGAAATGTGATCCATTAGAAAAAAAAACTAGTAAATTTGTTTTGTAGGATTGCATTGAGTGTTTCCAAGAAATAATTTAATGTTGTTTTCATCCAAAATGGTGCACGTCTAGTGTAGTCAAACCAGAATTTTGACCATTAGAGTCAAGCTATGGAGGCTTAATACACTTATTGTCTCAAGGAGAGTTGGGCATTTCTTAAACATGTATGTTGGTGTGAATAAGGAATTTTACCTAACCAATCCACTAGTAGGTCCTATTCACATGTTGAGTTTACTCAGGTCCTAGGAATCTATCTAGAAGTATTAGTTGTCATTTAGATCTTATCTTATCTTATGGAATTTAATTCTTGAGTCCCAAGTCATTCAATATTAGTTGACTTAGTTATCTCATGACATATGATCAAGACACTTGTCATGATCTTATCTAATTCTATGTCTCACCATGGCTATATAACCAAGGGGTTCTCATTTGTAAATTATTCCATTTTATTGCATATTGATGACATTTGATCTAATATTATTTTGAATCCATTATTATAAATTCATGCTCTTATTTTTCTCTCTTGTAGAAGGTTATTTTTTGTTTTGTAGGTGGTCCTGGTCCAGCTTGAGTCCTTGAGTGACTCTAACATGGTATCAAACATTCAAATATGAAAATCCCCCTCTTAGGTTTGAGTGGGCTTTGGGATTGATATTTTTCTAGGTGCACACAAGGGGAAATGGACCTCTTCATTGGGTCTGGAAGGCCCAAAAATACTTATTTTATAATACTTGATATTTGGGAGAAAAATGTTTTTGGGTCATTTTTGCTAGGGTTTGTAGATTTTGTTGTTGAAAATTCCATATATGTGTGCAACCATACATAATTTGTATGATTTCCAATGGTCGTACGGTCATACTATATGGTTAATAGGTGTGGAAAGTATAATTGGAAGAATCTGTGGTTGAATATCCCCTTGTCTACATTATCATATTGTTAGTCATGCATGATTAGTATAATTTTGACAAATTTAAAATATCATAGTTTATTAATTTGCACTGGTCTAGTTATTAAGTTTTACTTCCTAGTTTTAGCCACAGTTCATATTGATTTATAGGGATAAAAAATTCCACGAGGGGAGGCACACAAGAGTTTCCACCCTATATCCACTCCTCCACTTGGATAACCACCAATCCATTGCCCTAAATGTGAAGCTTTTTAAAAACCCGAGTGTTAAAACCTTTGTAGCGTGGTCATATGGGTGCTTAGGGATCCAAATTTCCCCCTCAAATTCCTAATAGGGTATTTTTCCAAAACATCATAACTTTCCACTAATGTGTCAAAATTTATTAACAAGATATCAACAAAAAAGTGGTTTTGAGCACTTCAAAGTGGTGCAAGTTTATTTTGTATATTTTGTTGCAAGTAAATTTTACTGCTAATTAAAGTCAAATATTCCTTTTTGGACCTCTAAGCTCATAATTTTTTTTCCAGTTTATCCAATTTTGTATGATTTTTGTAGCATTAGAAAGGTATTAAGGAGCTCTAAGTTCTATCCATGCATGTTTTCTAGATTCTCCCAAGTATCTTGTTTTCAAATTTATGCACATTTTCATTCTAGTTGATCACTTGGACATATTGACACCTAAAGAAGGTTTTTCATTTTGGGAAAGCTTCATTTTCAATATAGATCATATTGGGAAATATTAATTTTAGTTTGAGGATCTCATTTTGAGATATTATTGTATTTTTACATATTTGGTCCATCTCGGTATTGTAAACTTCAAAAAACTACATCTGGCATTGTAATTGGACTACATATAAAGTTTCAAATCATAATCTTGGGGGATTCTTGATTGAATGATTTTGGGGGGTCTCTTGGTGTATTCTTGTGATCTATTTGTTATTTCTCTTCTTTTCCATGGATCATTCTAAGGTTCCTTTGCTAACATCCTACAACTATTTAACTTGGCATCGAGATGCATGGAGTACCCTAATGAATCAAGGAAACTCTCTATATGTTGAGAATAAGGTACATGAACCTAAAGAAGATGATAAAAGATAAAATAGATCATTGAACATACAAAAGCTCTTGAATTTCTTCATAGCTTAATTTCTTAAGATCTATTATTTTAAATTTAATCATGTAAGGATTCTCACAAAGCTTGGAACAAACAAAAAAATATTGTATGGCACTATAAATGAAGTAAAAACTATCAAATTGATAATTAATTAATCAGCCTTGATCCTAAGAACTTTGAGAACATCTAGGATTGCATCACTAAGGTTAATGATCTATTAGAAAAATGTAAAAAATGTGTCATTGAGAAAAAGGACATTCAATTGTTTTATAATACATTGGACAAAATTGGTCTTGATTATGCAAATTTTGTTTCTTTCATACCCATAGGTTAATTATCTAGGGTCTACATATAGTACACCTTCATTTGTATTTTTTATGAGATGTTATACATGAGAAATAAAATATTCTTTTTATGGGTCTCAAAAATTCACCTCAATCTTAGGTATTGTTGCTTAGTCAGGTGAAAGAGTTGGGAAAATCTTATAAGTAAATGAAATCAAATAATTATCCAAATCTAGATCAAGCACAACATAAATCCTCTTCGAAAGATAAATCATATAAGAAGGATAATCCTACTTGTTCATATTGTAAGAATACTGGACATGAAGAAAATTCTTGTTATAAGAAGGATATTGATGAATTGAAACATCTTCTTAAAAAGAATCACATTAATGTATCTTCAAAAGTCAAATTCTTCTTCAAAATATCCTAATAAGGAAAAAGGCCATACTAGTTTTGTTACTACATTCGGTAAATATAAAGGAAAAACTCTTTGTGCTTCTACAAGCCTTGGATAAGGGAAATAGCTTCTAGATTCAAGAGAATCTCATCATATTGAATCTTCACAATCAATTTTCTCTTATTTTGAGCCTTGTTCCATGTCACCTAGTTTTATGGGAAATAATACATACACATGAATGTAATTGGGAAGGGATCTATTGATAATTGGGAGGGAATTTCAATGTTTTTTTGTGTATACCTCATTCAAGTCAAACAATCTTATTTCCATCTATCAGATTACCTATGGTGGAGTGGGTAAGACTGTGGAATTCACTCATGAATTAGTTACCATTAGATGTCCTAGGATAGTAGAGAGATTATTGTTACTAAGATGGTTGACCATGTATCTCGATTATACACATTTTTTATATTTTTCTTCCAATGATGGATTTGATCCTTTAATTGTTGATCATACTTTTAGCTTGGACCACATGATTTTTAGAATCATTTTGGCTACTTGAACTTGAGTGTTCTCACATGTGATCCCATTATTGAGCCTTGCATTCCATCTCCTCCATATTCTATTGGATTTGATTATACTTGTGTTGTCATAGTTTTGGCTTCATGTGATTCAATATAGGAGGATATGCACCGTCTTCCAGATATTGCTACCTAGGATGTGTACTTGACAAAAATTACAAGTTTATTTTTTTGAGTCCCACATTTCAAATTTTGGAGACATCATTGATTGAAAACACATTCTCTTTCATGGAGATGATTATTATTCACTTGTTGTGAGGGAACACTCTTTGCATGATCATTCTTCATAGTTTGACATAAGGGCAGATACTTTTGAGTATTATTTTGAGGATGCTTCTTTGTCTTCATAGGAGATTTATTTAACGTTGGATCGTGTTCTACAATCATCTCTACTTAATTTTGTATTGTCCTCTTCATCTATGTGGCCTAGAATGCTTGTTTGAAGTGTGTCATCTTTTAGAAAACATGGATGCACCTGTGCATAATTAAGATAAATCACACGTCATCCTTATTCCTACATCTTCCTTTCAAGAATGGGATGAAATATTGTATAAATTATTGCTTTTGTTTCTTCCTAAGGGAGGAATGTGATAAGATTAAATCATCTTCAACCTTCAAGTTTGAGTATCTACCATCATTATAAGAGACTCTACATTGAGGTGTGGATGGGGAGGTTTGGCAGCGGTGGGGGGTGGGGATTGCATGGTTTCTCTTCTTATCTCGTATGGGGAGTATTTTTTCTCACATGGGGTTATATCCTTCTCATTCTTCAAAGAGAGTATTTTATTTTCATTTATCTTTTGGGGAGGATTTTTGTCCCCCTAGATTTTCTCCTTTTCTTTATTTTCGAGAGATTGTATTTGTAAATAGGTAATTAATATGGCCTTGTTGTTGGAATTGATCCTTACATTTTTTACATCATTTGTATTATTTTTCTTCTCCCTAATTTGTACTTAAGGGTGGATCTTGGTATGAATAAGGTGTTTACCTAACTAGTCCACTACTAGGTCCTATTCACATGTTTTTAATTAACTAAGCAAGGATTTTGAAAGGGCCCTGATCCCTTTTACAATAAGAAATATTTAGCAATAAGTCCAACAATATGAAGAATAACTACAAGATGAAACAACAACAAGAAACAACTCTTGTTTTCAGTAAAACAACTAGGTAGAACAGACAACAATGTTAGAAGAACAAGCCAAAAGACCACTCACAAAGCTACGAAATAGCAACCAAAAAAAAAACCACCCCAAGGGTGGAAAAAGTAGACAAACATCAAACCATTACAATCATGGCTAGTAATACAATTCGGTATGCCACCCATCAAACTATAAAAACAACAACCTTTAACAACATCCACCCTAAGGGTGGGAAAAATAACCACCAAACTACCACAAACCACTCACTCAATGTCAACAACACTAATCCAAAACAAAGAGCATGACCAATATAATAGGCCAACAAACCATCCATCAACTATAAAAACAATAACCCTTAATAGTGACCACCCCAAGGGTGGTTAAGACAACCCAAAATTCAAGGCATCCATGAAGCAACACCTCCCAAACAATAATGCCTTTAAAACACCAACCCTTGTATATTCGCAGGTCCAACATATCCAGAGTCCCCACCATAATAAAGGAGTGAGGAGAAAAATCCAACCTAAAGCACCACTCTTCTTAACACACCAAATCAAACTCTACCTCAATAAGATATTGCTCCCCTTTATAGGAGAGGATGAGATTAGAATCAAAACTACAAGAGCCACCCATTCTTGTGCACATCCAAGCTCCTCCTCAAAAGGAGCCAATAGAAAAAATGGGGCAACCCACCACAACTACAACATCTGTCTCCACCTCAATAGGAGAGGGCTCCACCTCAGTAGGAGTAGTCTCCACCTCCATAGAAGACCCCAACTGTAGAACCCAACAGGAAGCTACCACTCTAGTAGAAAGAAAGAAAACCTCATCCCTTGGAACCACGAGCTTTAGGTACATGGAGGAAGTTGTTTGGAGCAACTCATCTAGCAAAATCTCATGAGTAGTAGCAACCTCCAAAGAGAAAGCATGCCTGAGCAACTTATGGGCCTTCAAAATGAACTTTGAATCAATCCCCAAAAAAACCAAAATGTATGAAAATAGAGATTCCACAACACCCCAACCACAAATTGAAAAAGAAAACCATCAAATTTTAGCTCATCCCAAAAAAAATCAGGGATAGCTCTTACAAGAGCCAAAAGCACCAATTGCATAGAGAAATTCATCAAAAAGTCCAAATTAGAGACTAAAACCAGATTCACAACAAATACAACAAAGATAACAAAAGAAAGTGAGTGTTTCTTCAAAATGCTTGAGTGGAAGGACAAGACACCCAACTGCAACAAAGAGAAGCATAACACCAAATAACCACAAACCATAGCTAGACCAAAGTCCCTGATGTAGAGAAAGAGGATTCCCAACTCAACATGCCATTTACTTGACAACTTTCATAAAATTATTCATCTCAAACAATGATTAAGTGCATTCTAGATCACATTGAAAACATTCTCATGGCAACCCACAATTCAATGCACTGAACTACCATTTATACCTTCCACAAAATAAATAATAAATCCAATCAATTCAGTGAGATTGAAGATAACATATTTACAGACTTCTCTTCCAATTTTTTATGAAGATCCAACAGTGTAAAATAAAGTTATTACATTTTTCCCAAAACTGCAAATCCTAGACAGTGTTCAAATCTGCCCTCACCAAAATGGTCATAAATTATTCAAATCTTACTGAAATTTGATGAGACTTGAATAAAATGAAACTAGATTCACATATCTAACATTTAAAAAAGGTCTTAGGTCTTTATTTGATCTTTATAATACGTAACACTCTCTGCAACAGCCTGCAACTTTTAGAGAAAACAATCCCATAGGGTTGCCAATGGTAAAATAATCATAACTTTCTCCAAACTAAATGAAAAAACACCAAACCAATTTCAAATGAAATATAGTTCATAGTTATATAAAAAAAAATCAATTTAAAGTCTGTAAAATTTCATACAAATTCGTACCATGTAAAATAATAGCGAAGAACATTAGAAATTACAGAAAAATTCATGCCTTCCTTCATAAATTCTTGTTCAAAACTACCTTCCCCACCCCCATTCGACTTGGAGGACCACTTTTATGCTTGTAAAATCAAGTTATGCTCCAACCAATCTACAAATACCATTTAACAACTTTGAACAAACTTTTTAAAAAGTTGTCATTTAACAAGAAAAGTTGTTATGACAACATTTGACAACTTTTGACAATGTTTTCATTTTTTTCAACTAAATGACACCAAACCTTCATCAATGACTCCAAATGACTTCAAACATATATAAAATGGCTCATTCAACCTTATTACAATATTAAAACACCTAATTTAATGAATTAATACAATATGGCTTCATGGAGGCTTGAAAGCAAAAAGGTGCTCCTGCACCAGTCCCCAACAAGGATTTGGAGAATATGAGAGAGGGTTTAGAGGGAAGAGCAGGGGATCAACTACACAACAAAGGAGAAAGATAGAGAAAAATATCTTACCATAAAGGAGAATTCCCCAGCCGAAACAAAGCCCAGACTAAGAAAAAATGACAGAACCAAAGGTGACAAACCAATCATAGAGTGAGTAATAGATGTAAGAACCAAGGCAAAGGCACCCCCAACACTCAAGAAGAGACAAACACGATATGTCAACACCAGAACAAGAACTGTCCATCAAAACCACGACCAAGATCACATTTGGGCCAACTCCCAACCCAACACAAACAAGGTCAAACAAGTGGCCCAGTTCAAAGATAGACCATAAATGAGGAAGGAGAGACACAAAATATGGATAGATCTCCATCCACATAAAAACACCAGACAACCCAAACACAAAATATGAATAGATCTCCATCCATAGAAAACACCAGAAAACCCACTCTGTAATCCCCAAAAGGCACCCGAGGAAGGCTAGACTCCACGAGATTCCACTAGCTATAAAGTAGAAATGACCCTAAAACAAGGGACCAACCATTCACAAAGCTATTATCAAAAGAAATCAATGCCTCCACATGACTAGGGATCTTCCAAAAACTTGATCCCACTGCAACCACCAGACCTCCAACAATGGAAGGAATTCGTCTTCGTCATCTTCATCATCCACACCAGAGCCACCATCCTCAACATCATTAGGGGAATTCAGATAATTCAATAAAATCAAGTTAGGCCACCTGCTCTTGGAGAGCCGAAGAAGCCTACCCAAAAATTTAAAGAGCCAACACAAGCCAAAAAGCTCAACAAAATGAACCCAAACCTAGTTTCAAAAACTAGAAAAGACAAACTAACCTTGAAACAGTCAAGAAAAAGAACCATCCCAACAAGAACCACACGTAAAAAATATGTATTCCATCCAAGAAGGTTGTAAGGCACAAAGAGACCTCAAGTAAAATGACAAACATAATCAAATTGACCATTGCAATGACATAAGCTTCCAAAACCATGAACCATAAGTCCTTAGGAAAGAGAAAAGAAGGTAGGAGAACCCTGTTACTCTTCCAACATCATAGCAAACATGTCACGTATGGATTTTCATTGATTGATTTAAATGCAGACATTAATTATTATGTCAAGATTTAGATAGAAATTGAATGATTATTAATGATGGTTAAATTGGAATGAAATAGAAATCAAAATGAAATTGAAATTGAAATGAAATTGAGATCGAAATGAAATTGAAATTGAAATGCAATTATAATGATTTGAATTGTATTTATATTTATTTCGAGGTTTGTCATTACTGATGATAAATCGAGTGTAAGTGAACGCAGGAATAGGTGAACGTGATTGAAGGCAAGAACAACGATCATGTAGAGTTGTTTAGCCGATTGACGTTTATGAATAGATGGGATCTCACACACTCACATAGATGAATATTTTAATGTATTATGTGTATATCATGCTTGCAAATTAAAAATCTAGTTTAAATGTGATTTCTCAAAAATTGCAAAAATGCATGTGATTAAATGATGATTTTGTTAAATTGAAAAAAATTTAATGTAAATTAAATAATTAGATTGCTTGTTTAAATATTCTATTATTATTTGGAAATAATCGGTTTGAAATTTAGAAATTTAGATGCAATAGATTGAATTTCGAAATTTGATTAAAATATAATTAAATAAAGTGTTTTTAAAATTAAATGCTTTTAAAATTGAAATTATAAAAAGAGGAAATATGTAATTTGAAATTGAACAAAATGGAAAATGGAGTTTTTGAAATCAATTAGAAAACAAGTACGTACTCATTGGAAATTTTATTCAATTTTAAAGCTTCAGCTAACTTGTGGAAGAAAATATCTTTAAATATTATCAAGAATCAATCAAAATGAGAGTCTGGAGTTCAATTTCTGAACTGAAGATCAATGAAAAAATTGTGGATCTCATTCCTTGTTGAGGTCAATTGCATGAAAATGGGAAAAAGAAATAAATACCAGAAGAAATTTGAAATTGAACACACAGAGAAATTGGGGATAGACAGAAAATCCAAAATTAGAGAGGGAGAGGAAAAATTCATCTGAAAGCATTATTTTTTTTTTTTCTGGATCTCACCCAGACGTAGAGGAGGGGAGAGTAATAGATTTAATCAGAGGAAATTTAATTCCACTCACCTTACATGCATCCAAGGGAGGGAATTCCACCTATTCCATGTGGCCAGGATAAAGCCTCTTGTCTCTTACGTAGGTGAGAAGGTAGGAAAACAGGGAGGCAGCAGGGAGGCCCTTGGGAGAGGACGTGATCTATAGGAAGAGGCATAGATTCCTTACCTCTCACAAGCTCCTTTCAGCATCATCCTTTACCCATGCATTAGGAGTTAGGAGGGGAGGGTGCGGCATGTCAGCAGGTGGATAGAGGTTGCCAGGAGGTGCGCAACAAACCTAGGAAAGAGGTGCGGCTTGGGAGAGGCACACATAGCCTCTCCTCCTCCCTTTCACACCACATACTCCCTTCTTCCACGCGTGCGAGAACTCAGGAAAGGGTGTGCCCAAGGCAGTAATCTGCCACAAGGAACCACGTAGCCAGGGACTCTCCCATCCTCTCAAAAGCTAACAATCACAACATGGAATAGAGGAATAGGCGCAACTCCAAAGGCAGTAAGAGGTCAAAAGAAAATATACAAAGATCTAAAGGAAAAAAAAAAAAAGGAAACAAAAAGCAACAATAAACAGAGCATAATTAATTAGAGAATACAAGGGAAGCACCATCAACAATTCCAGATCTAAGAACTATCAGGTAGGATCTCAAAATAAATAAACAAAATTTTTAATAGATTAAAATTGAATGAGAAACTATTTTATTAATTAGATTGTGAAAATATGAGAAGAAATTTTTTGTTATTACGAATTTTTGGTATTTAGTTTAAATTTTTTGGAAAAGAATCTCTGTTTAATGAAATTTGAAAAGAATGATCTACATAATTGTTTGCAAAATCTATTACTTTGTATTTTATTAAAAACTTTCAACGATTAAAACTGTAAATTTTACAGATTATTACATAAAGTAGAAACAAAGGATTTTAGTAAAAATCTTGATAGAAATCATAGAAAAACAGTGAGATGAATCTAGGAAAAATTTATAAACCAGAAAACGATTTTTAACATTTTAGAAAATAAAACATTTTTGAACAGAAAATGGATTATTTAAGCTGACAAAAAAAATACTTTGTTGACTGAAAATGAATGGCAGAATAAACTTCGAATTTTTAACACTATTTGGAAACGAAGGTTAATTAAACTAGAAATTTTTACCTTTCAATGAAACTATCAAAATTGAAACAAATAGAAGAGTTAATTTAAATTTGATAAACGATTATTATTATATTCAGAGAATATGTTAAACTGAAATATGATTTACTTAAAAATATCCAGAACGAATTTAGAACAACATTAATTAGATGAGTATAAACGAATGAACATGTACTCTTTTAATTATGTTTTTATATGTTTTAAACTTGCATACTGGAGTTACACCTTCATTAAAATTTATTGATTATTTAATTACTCAATTTAAATATTGACTTTATGACTTTTATGGATTTGAACAATGAAAAGAAGCTCTTTTAAAACTATTTTCATTTTAAACAAAGTTTTTAGTTTGATGTTTTTTAAAAGATTGCAAAAGATTGTATTTGACTATTTAGACCATGCATGAATGATAGATAATTCTGCATGTTACGATTTTGGGAAAGTTACCTTCTGGGACGAGTGTCGAATATGGGTTAATAGCGAGTGTAGTTTTGCTTTTCCAAAACTAATTTTATTTGTCGTGTATGAAATTTTACTTGGCCAAGTAATTTTTGTACCATTGAAACAGATGGATTATTGAACTCTCTACCATATCCTAGTATCGAACTTGCTTATTTCTTAAATGAATTAGAAAAATGAAAATGCTTGTGGTATTACTAGTTATACTAGGCATGCACCAGATTCCATCTTGCTCGTAGACTGCTTTTTGCTAAGCGATTTGTGCAAGGTCGTGTATTTCTTGATTGACTAAGAAATTCCGGGGAAGCGTAAGCTTCGAGGTTGGGCGAAAAAAGCGCCTGATCCTTGTTCTCGTCTTCTTATTGAAGATTTTCTTTTGGATGGAAGATCGACAGACTGTATCTTCTTTTATGCTTTATTATTCATGACATATGTAATGGAAAGCTTATGGCGACTGAATGCCTAAGTCTCAAATTGTAAACTGGATATATTATCATTCATTGTATTTATAACTGGAATTGTGTAATTCAACACTTGTATGATTTAGACTAAGTTATTATGAAATTATTTTATCGACTTTTAGGTCGTTGTATGAAATCGACTAGTTCTTTGATGTCTAAATGAATGGAAGGACGACTTTATTTTGAATACAATGGATCTTATTTAAAGTATTTGTCGTATTTTGGAATTTAAAATTTCCGTATTATTACATTTGGTATCAGAGCAACTAGGTTCTACATTGCAACCTATGAGCTCATTACGCAATAATGCGCAAACCTTATCAGAAGATAAAGGTTGAAAAGTTCTTGTGCCAGAATGGCAAGAGAAGAGAACTTAAGGAAGTAAAAAGGAAGAAGTAAGCATTAGTAACTTGTGTAATTGGGGCTAGTTAAAGATTCATCCCTGGAATAAGAATTCCTAAACCATCAAATTTTGATGAAACCTAGGATTGTAGATGATTATGCAATCAGGTTATGAAGGAAGATTAGGAAGAATAACTTGCACATACATGACTAAGAAAAAGAGAATGAGTAGGAATGTGATAAAATTGAATTGTAGCAACCTACAATTGTGAGAGAGTCAAGAACTCTTGGATTAGTGTAATCACTATGAATCAAAATATGTAAGTCAAAATATCTTAGAATGTTCAAAGTAGGATATGAACGAAGGAAGTATCCTCAAGGATTGGGGAATTTATGACTAGAACGCTTGTGTTAAGATAAAGATCTTGTTAGAAGAGAGATAGTATCGAGGAATTGAGAAAAGACCAGAACAGTCAGAAGAAACAATTATAAGGTTATTGAAGTCTTGAAATCAAACAACTTATGAATAATGGTTCCAAAGGGGAATAGAAATAGAACATGGATCTATGTTTTAGGACTCTGGAAGTTGCAAGGAAAGCAACACTTTGAGTTAAGAAGTACATCAACAAAAGAGGTTAGCAAGTATGGATTTTTCCTTCATTAAAAAGGATATTAGAAAGAAGATGGAAATGAAAAGTCAACCTAAATGAATGACAAAACCTCTCCAAGAAGCAAGTAAAATTACTAAAAAAATTCAACGTAAGAAGAACAAAAGTTGCAGAAGCATTAAGGGGTAGAAAGGAAGAGAGTGGATTGACTCAAGCTAAGTACCCCACCTAACGAAACTTGGTTATGACTTCTTTGCAAGTCGTAAGGACAATTGAGTCATACATTTTATGACCACGAGGAGAAAATGATAAATGGGAAGGTTAAGAACTATGATCTTTATACCTTATGATTATCTGATCTAAAGATTAAAGAATATTATTATCAATGCATTAGAAAAGGATAGGCAAATAACTTGATTATGATAGGGAAGATGATCGTTTATGAGAATGAAAAGAAAATATTTGAGAGACTCGTGATCGGAGGAAAGTGTCTCTATACTCCTATATATGTTTTATATAGAGAATTTAAATAATGATGTTATTTTGATATGAAATTACTCATGTCATGAAATGATTTGACACAGAAGTTTACTATGCTAGAAACCTTCAGACGAGAAAAGGTTGGTTATCTAAAACCATTGAGATAAAGTGTATAATAAAGTAGGATGTGATGTTATGTGAACCTCACTGAAATCTCCTAATGAGAATCATTAGATCATTTAATTACTACATACTTTTGAATGAAACCTTGGGTTAAAGATAACCTAATTGTGACAAGTAGTCCATTCAATAAAGAGGGATACCTTAAGATGAGACTTAAACCTATTAAGTTGGATTACGTATTGGAATTACTCCTTAACACCTATAAGTAGGAAGTAAGCTTGAATGAGTTGTATATTGGAACTTGACTATAGCCATATAAAGTGGAGAAATCTATAGCTATCGGACGATTTAACAAATAAGGATTTCATCCTAAGAATTGGAAGGGAATTTTGAGTTTAAAGATTTGCCCATGTGATTGAATGTCATTGGAATTAATAAGACTCTATAAGGATAGAAGCATAGGAGGGATGCATAGTAAGTTAAAGAAAGTCGTATTATTGACAAGACTATACTTTAAGTAGCACTTATTAAAAGAGAAACACTTTAAAAAGAAAGCATCTATTGTCGTGACAGAACATTATAGAAATTTCCACTTAGCAAGAAATGCTGAAGATTTTATGGAAAAGAACATCTGAATTGTTACTTGTGCTCAAAATAGAATATTTAGTTGAGACTCACCTTTATAATTAAGAAGTTAGGGAGTTGAATGTTTATACTTGTTGTTTGGATATGCAATTAAATTTGTTATTATCTGGAGATCAATGCTATGGAAAGAGGATTAATACTCAAAATTAGTATTAGATTAAATAAAGAAAATTGGATTGAAATAAAAGATAAAATGAATCTGTGAAAATGATCTAAGAATAAAAAGAAAATCTACGGTATGAATATCCTAAGATAAATGAGAATTGTCTTCGTTAAACTCATAACTATTTACATGAAGGTTAATGATGGCATAAGATCAAATAGGTTATCACTTAGTCGAAGGATAAACTATTGTTGGATGTAAAAGAACCTATGTATCCAAAATTTGGAATATACGTGAATGGAACAAGGATAATAATGTCAGGTTTATGACAAAAGGAACTATCGGATAGGGATCCACTATCATCTGGAAGAAGATAGAGTAAGAATTTGCTCATAATGTAGCAGAGTAATGTCTAGTATGTCGGGAAATGAAGATCGGAAGTCATCTTTGGTAGGACATGTAACTCACTTAAGATTCTAGAAGGAAAATTAAAATGCAAGACAAATTGACCTATCTTTGTTTAATAGAATTAACATTATGATCTAGTGGATGGATTCATCAAAGAAACCAGCAAGTTTTGAAAACTCAACTTATAGGACTTGATCCTAAATATTATATTGTGGGTAAGAAGTTGCTTAGTAAATCTAAAAAGTTATTTCAGTTTAGCAAATAATGATAGGGTTGTGTAAACCGAAATCCTACCATGAGACAGTCATTTGAATAAATGTGCAATATAATATTATAATCAAATAAGTAAAAATGGTGGTCTAAATCTTGAATGAATTATAAATTCTAAAATTGACATTTAGACTATTATAGGAAAGAAAGGAAACTCTTTTAAGTTGAAAAGGCGTGAATATAATCATAAACTTGATATAATGTTAAAAAGGAAATAATAGATAGAAGTGATTGATTGGACTTAATTGATAGGTGTCTAGGAGCAAGGTTATGCTCGAGATAGACAAGTAATTAAGGTAAAGTAATTTTTAGTAAGGATAATGATTGTGTAAGTGGCGAATGGACTTGGATTATGAGTTGTCTAAAAGTGTAAGTACAAAGGAAAGGATTGGACCCACAATGTAGTGTATAATACATCGACATTCCTCTTTCATTTGGGTTATACTAAAGACAAAGGCATGAACCAATGAATTCTGATCACTAGGTATAGTTAATAATATATATATATTTTAATGAATTTATAGAATAAAGTTCTTAAGGAGAGTAAGTATGTGTGAAGCGTACTAAATTTCCTTATGTGATAATAAGGATACTTGAAGTAAGGTCTAGAGAAGACAAGATTGATGTGTAGAATAAATGTTTGATAATCTTACGTAATTTGGGAAACCATCAAAGTTGGCTCTGAGATTTGTGAGACTCTTTTGATGTACTAGAAGTTATGAATTCCGTTACTTATAGACTAGTGTTATTGAATGGAACCAGTAGACTGAGGATAGTGCTACATGGGAGGATTCTATGATGATTGATTGTCATTCTTCCTCATTGCTTACTTAGAGTAGTATTTTCTTAATACATGAGATACTTGAAACTCTGGTTTTTGATTCATATGTTGTGAAATTGGATAGCGTGGATGCTACTATGAAATTCTTATGCTTATGTGTTGAGAACTAAGATGTTAGTTACTATTTCATTATGCTTGATTGAAATATTATGTTTTAACCACTGAGATACTATGTTACTAATAGAGATAGTATGTTTTAATGATGATGATGATGTTGTGCTTATTGAATGACTAATAAGACATCAAGACGATGTCTCTTCCAAGAGGGGAAGGATGTCATGTATGGTGTTCGTTGATTGATTTAAATGCAGACATTAATTATTATGTCAAGATTTAGATAGAAATTGAATGATTATTAATGATGGTTAAATTGAAATGAAATAGAAATCGAAATGAAATTGAAATTGAAATGCAATTATAATGATTTGAATTGTATTTATATTTATTTTGGGGTTTGTAATTACTGATGATAAATCGAGTGCAAGTGAACGCAGGAACAGGTGAACGTGATTGAAGGCGAGAACAACGATCATGTAGAGTTGTTTAGCCGATTGACGTTTATGAATAGATGGGATCTCACACACTCACATAGATGAATATTTTAATGTATTATGTGTATATCATGCTTGCAAATTAAAAATCTAGTTTAAATGTGATTTCTCAAAAATTGCATTTGAAAATGCATGTGATTAAATGATGATTTTGTTAAATTGATGAAATTTAATGTAAATTAAATAATTAGATTGCTTGTTTAAATATTCTATTACTATTTGGAAATAATCGGTTTGAAATTTAGAAATTTAGATGCAATAGATTGAATTTCGAAATTTGATTAAAATATAATTAAATAAAGTGTTTTTAAAATTAAATGCTTTTAAAATTGAAATTATAAAAAGAGGAAATATGTAATTTGAAATTGAACAAAATGGAAAATGGAGTTTTTGAAATCAATTAGAAAACAAGTACGTACTCATTGGAAATTGTATTCAATTTTAAAGCTTTAGCTAACTTGTGGAAGAAAATATCTTTAAATATTATCAAGAATCAATCAAAATGAGAGACTGGAGTTCAATTTCTGAACTAAAGATCAATGAGAAAATTGTGGATCTCATTGCTTGTTGAGATCAATTGCATGAAAATGGGAAAAAGCAATAAGTACTAGAAGAAATTCGAAATTGAACACAAAGAAATTGGGGACAGACAGAAAATCCGAAATTAGAGAGGGAGAGGAAAAATTCATCTGAAAGCATTGTTTTTTTTTTTCTGGATCTCACCCAGATGCAGAGGAGGGGAGAGTAATAGATTTAATCAGAGGAAATTTAATTCCACTCACCTTACATGCATCCAAGGGAGGGAATTTCACCTATTCCATGTGGCCAGGATAAAGCCTCTTGTCTCTTATGTAGGTGAGAAGGTAGGCAAACAAGGAGGCAACAGGGAGGCCCTTGGGAGAGGACACGGTCTGTAGGAAGAGGTGTGGATTCCTTACCTCTCACAAGCTCCTTTCAGCATCATCCTTTACCCACACATCAGGAGTTAGGAGGGGAGGGTGCGGCCAGTCAGCGGGTGGATAGAGGCTACCAGGAGGTGCGTAGCAAACCTAGGAAAGAGGTGCGGCCTAGGAGAGGCATGCACAACCTCTCCTCCTCCCTTTCACACCATGTACTCCATTCTTCCACGCATGGGAGAACTCAGGAAAGGGTGTGCCCAAGGCAGTAATCTACCACAAGGAACCACGCAGCCAAGGACTCTCCCATCCTCTCAAAAGCTAACAATCACAACAGGGAATAGAGGAATAGGCGCAACTCCAAAGGCAGTAAGAGGTCAAAAGAAAATATACATAGATCTTAAGAAAATTTAAAAAAAAAATGAAACAAAAAGCAACAATATACAGAGCATAATTAATCAGAGAATACAGGGGAAGCACCATCAACAATTCCAGATCTGAGAACTATCAGGTAGGATCTCAAAATAAATAAACAAAATTGTTAATAGATTAAAATTGAATGAGAAACTATTTTATTTATTAGATTGTGAAAATCTGAGAAGAAATTTTCTGTTATTACGAATTTCTGGTATTTAGTTTAAATTTTTTGGAAAAGAATCTCTGTTTAATGAAATTTGAAAAGAATGATCTACATAATTGTTTGCAAAATCTATTACTTTGTATTTTATTAAAAACTTTCAACAATTAAAACTGTAAATTTTACAGATTATTACATAAAGTAGAAACATAGGATTTTAGTAAAAATCTTGATAGAAATCATAGAAAAACAGTGAGATGAATCTAGGAAAAATTTATAAACTAGAAAACGATTTTTACCATTTTAGAAAATAAACTATTTTGAATAGAAAATGGATTATTTAAGCTGATAGAAAATAATACTTTGTTGACTGAAAATGAATGATAGAATAAACTTCAAATTTTTAACACTATTTGGAAACGAAGGTTAATTAAACTTGAAATTTTTACCTTTCAATGAAACTGTCAAAACTAAAACAAATAGAAGAGTTAATTTAAATTTGATAAACGATTATTATTATATTCAGAGAATATGTTGAACTGAAATATGATTTACTTAAAAATATCTAGAACGAATTTAGAACAATATTAATTAGATTAGTATAAACGAATGAACATATACTCTTTTAATTATGTTTTT
The DNA here is from genome assembly GCA_007115665.2 of Sequoiadendron giganteum. NCBI lineage: Eukaryota > Viridiplantae > Streptophyta > Pinopsida > Cupressales > Cupressaceae > Sequoiadendron > Sequoiadendron giganteum. The sequence continues at coordinate 182,096,533 of CM021100.1, forward strand.
ATATGTTTTCAACTCGCATACTGGAGTTACACCTTCATTAAAATTTATTGATTATTTAATTACTCAATTTAAATATTGACTTTATGACTTTTATGGATTTGAACAATGAAAAGAAGCTCTTTTAAAACTATTTTCGTTTTAAAGAAAGTTTCCAGTTTGATGTTTTTAAAAATATTGCAAAAGATTGTATTTGACTGTTTAGACCATGCATAAATGATAGATAATTTTGCATGTTACAATTTTGGGAAAGTTACCTTCCGGGACAGGTGTCGAATATGGGTTAATAGAGAGTGTGGTTTTGCTTTTCCAAAACTAATTTTATTTGTCGTGCATGACATTTTACTTGGTCAAGTAATTTTTGGACCATTGAAACAGATGGATTATTGAACTCTCTACCATATCCTAGTATCGAACTTGCTTATTTCTTAAATGAATTAGAAAAATGAAAATGCTTGTGGTATTACTAGTTATACTAGGCATGCACTAGATTCCATCTTGCTCGTAGACTACTTTTTGCTAATCGATTCATGCAGGGTCGAGTATTTCTTGATTGACTAATAAATTCTGAGGAAGCGTAAGCTTCGAGGTTGGGCGGAAAAAGTGCCTGATCCTTGTTCTCATTTTCTTATTGAAGATTTGCTTTTGGATGGAAGATCGACAGACTGTATCTTCTTTTATGCTTTATTATTCATGATATATGTAATGGCAAGCTTATGGTGACTGAATGCCTAAGTCTCGAATTGTAAACTGGATATATTAGCATTCATTGTATTTATAATTGGAATTGTGTAATTCAACACTTGTATGATTGAGACTGAGTTGCTATGAAATTATTTTATCGACTTTTAGGTCGTTGTATGAAATCGACTAGTTCTTTGATGTCTAAATGAATGGAAGGACGACTTTATTTTAAATATAATGGATCTTATTTAAAGTATTTGTCATATTTTGGAATTTAATATTTCTGTATTATTACAAAACACTCCAACAAACAAGCAGAAGAAACCTCAAGCCAGGTTTTGACAAAGCTAGATATTCCCATGGGATAGGGGAACATCCAAAGAGACTTGCCACTCAACCTCAGATGCATTAAAAGAACTAGATCCTAAACCTCCAGGACACTACTAGCCAAAAAGCCTCATTGTCTTTGTCTGAATCAGACTCGCCATCACCAGAATCTTCAAAGGATTTCAAAATCTTCACATGTTAAGTTTACTTAGGTCCTAAGAATATTTCTAGAAGTCTTAATTATCATTTAGATCCCATCTTATCTTATGTAATTTAATTCTTGAGTCCCAGGTCATTTAATATTTATTGAGTTAGTTTTCTAATGAAATAGGATTAAGACACTTGTCATGATCCTATCTAATCCTATGTCTCACCTTAGATATATAACCAAAGGTTTCTCATTTATAAATCATTCCATTCCATTGCATTGTATTTCATATTAATCACATTTGATCTAATATTATTTTCCATCCATTATTGCAAATTCATGCTCTTCTTTTCTCTCTTGTAAAGGTTATTTTTGGGTTTTGTAAGTGATCCTAGGAGCTTGATTTCTTGAGTGAATTTAACAATATACCTAGGGTATAATTGAATGTTTTTGCATACATTTTTTCAAGCATTATGGTTTATGTAGGCCATTAATTTAGTATGTCCTTTTATTTTTTCTTGGAAGAGAACATATGCTACTCCTATTTTGAATAGTAAATAGATAATTAAGTTACTTTCCATTGATGTAGAACTATGAATTATTGTAAAATACATTGTGTATCTAGTAATAGAGGATGTGTGATTCCAAGTACTCTAATATTAAGCTAGTTGTGTTACGAATCCATGAGATACTTTGGATTTGGTATTCATCATTATAGGTGCACATAACCAAAGGAATATTTTGAAACTTTGTTCTCTAATTTTACTCATGTTTATAGAAATGTGTATGACGAAACATCAAGTAGCATAAAGAACTGAATAAAGATTTTGTAGGTAGCATATGTTTTGTCCTTATCTATAGTGAAGCCTTTGGTGACTAGGTCAGTAAGCTATAGATTCATGATTGAAGTGTATTTCATGCCTACTATTTCTTACATCAAATAAATTTGACCTCTCTATGTGACTATTAGCTTTTTCTACAAAGAATTGAGACTTTTTTCTAGAGAACATTTAGCTGTGGATTTTCACCATGTTTGTAAGAAAGTGCAAGTGTTAAAATTTTAAGAAGTATAGATGCATACATATAATAATACACAACATTGGATTGAGAATTTATGCTTTGAGACCAATGATATAATTTATTTATGAGATTGGAGGATAAATTTGCAAGTATGAAAAGTTGTGACTTAAGTAGTGGAAATAGGTTTACTTCTAATGGATAGCTTGACTTGTAAAAGTAATATTATATAATTCCATGGATGAAGAAAATATAAATGTTATAAATGGATGAAGAATATAATTCTTTGTATATTTATGTTACATATATGCATAACTAATATACAAATACAATGGTAAGAAATAGGTTGTTATGATCAAGAAATAAAAATATGCATACAATTGATTTGCTAGAGGAAATCTAGAGTACAACTATATCAATCCATGTAATGTGGAAGGCATATTGGGATAACAAAAGACTAATTTACTTAATATACATTTATTTATATCTACACAATAGGCTATTAGCTAATCCTTCCATAATATTTTGACAAGTTTTATGTGCATATACTCTATTTTCTATGTGTGCAAGAATGTGCTAGATGTTTGATCCATACAATGCTAATTTCTTGACATGATTATATGGAGTTACAACTAGGTGTTGGGTGCATATGGAACTAAATTGAATGTATTGTGTAAATGTGTAATGATGGAAAAAGGTCCCCTTAACTAGCCTTGATTTAGTGTTATAATATTCCTAATATATTCACATTAGGTATTGGGCCCTTATGAACTAAATAGATTAAATGATACCTTAAGTGTTGTAACTCACTTTCACACTTTTCTAAGGTCTCGTTAATGAATCACACCTAAATAACCTCTTTTCAAAGTGTTGTAAAGTGTTGTAACACACTTTCACACTTTTCTAAGCTTATCATAAATAATTGGGATTTATTATGCTTTAATTGGCCCCATTTTGCATCCACAAGCCTTATTTATGTGTATTGTTTAGGATAATCCCGAAAAAAGCATTTAAAACACCAAAATCTCGAAAACCAATCTCAAATTCTTAAGATGGGACTCATTTGCCATTCTGGGCGAATGAGTCCCATTTAGCTCAAACTCAAATTTTATTTAAATCTTTGGCAGGATTTTATTCTCCAAGATCCAATGTCGGCTTGTAGTGTTGTAATTTTGGGAATTCTTGCATAATTGAATATAAATACAAGTTTCTTTCACTCATTTCTCACCTAGCAAGTTGAATGAGAATCCTTATAAAAATTTTGAGTTCACAAGAGTATTCAAGAGCATTCAAGGGCATATTATTCAACATTTTAGAGCATTCTTCAAGCATCAATCATCATGTCAAAGATCTCTTGCATCATGTTTGTTATTGTGCTAACAATTGTGGTGTAGGGTTTTGTGATTCAAACAAACATTGCATTCAATATCTACCTCCTTCAAGCTAGATTCAAGAACCACCTCCATTGTAGCCATTTCAAGCATACTTGCAACACCTTATTGCTAGGTTTTGGTGAGTTGTAGCATCATATCTTGTTCATTCATCATTCTCCTTTCATATTTCATTTCATTTCAAGGATTGATTTCCAATAAGGCATTTGACCAAGGAAAACCTCTATCCCCTAACCCCCCAACATTTCCCCCTCTCCTTTGTGTGTGATTTGCAAGGCTGGGTTGTAGATTTCCTAAGGAGCAAGATTGGAGAAGTGTTGCAAAACATCCAAAGTTGTCAAAGTTGTCATCAAGTGTTGAAGAGCCTTGGAGATCATCTACAGGTCACAAATTGTTGTTTCAAATCTAGAAACCAATCAGGAAGAGTAGAGAAAATTGAGGAGTACAAAATCAACTTTTGAAAATCCTAACTAGACTATTTCGCCACTTCTGGCGAATGAGTCCCAGTTCCAATCATTTTTCAAGACTTTGCAGATTTTGATATCCTTTTGCCCAAAACCTATTTCGACATATTTTCCCAGAAACGAGACTGATTCACCCAGTTTGGTGAATGAATCCCAATAAGCCTTAATAGTAGAATTTCCAACAATCCAGACCTTCATTCAGCCACCTTCTGGATTTCCAGGTGCACACATTTTGTTTTATAGTTTTATGTTTCATCTCAACCACTTTTTAGGTCATTTAGTGTTAGTTTGCATTCAATTAGGGTTTTGCATTCCATTTTTTCATTTCATTATCTTTTCCAAGTCTAAACTTGGTGGTGAACCCCTCATTAGATCATATTCAGCCCTTAGGACAACCCTTAGCAAGATCTCTTTCTCCCTTGCATTGAGATCTCAAGGGTTATCCTTAAATGAAATTGGAAATGTGGGTATGCTCTATGTCCAAAACCATATGATAGCATCCAAACCACTTTTTCATCATTTCAAAATGCATGTTCTCCATGTGCATTTTCTACACAACATGAAAAGGTTGTAGGAAATTATAATTCTATTGTATATAATTGTATACTCTTAAAGTTATGTGGTGTAATTAAAGAGTGAACATATTTGTCTTTTGTGATGTTTTTTGAATTATAGCTTACATAGATGTATGTGAAACCATTCTACTATAAGCCTTTATCCACGTGTAATGAATATTGATATGTAATATGTGCACAAGTGACATGTTGTGATATAAAAGACATCAAAGTTAAGTTTTTTTGTATAAAAGTGTGCAATGTATAAAATTATAAATAGATCAAATGAAGAAAGTGCTCTTATAGGTCATGATCCAATTTTGGATGGCCAATACCTTCTTGATGGTTGGGGCAATTATGATGACCATGATTCTCCTTCTATCATAACTCTTACTACTTAACAACCTTACTGATTATTATTTTTGTCTTGAAATATATTATTAAATACATAAATTTATATGAACTTTAAAATTTGCCATTTTTTACTTATGTTTTTAAATATAATACTAAACTTTATACACAATAATATATAAAACACTAATTCATAAAAAAAAAATATTAAATAATTTCCTTACACCATTTTTATCCTACAATAAAAATACATTTCCATGCCCTCAACAATCCATATTACCTAGATGCTTGTCCAAAAAAATATATTGACATCAGTAGACTTAGTGGACATGGCCTCCCCTTTCTAAATTTAGCTTTGTAGTTGATAATGTGATGCCCACAAATGAGCTGACTTTTTTGACAGCTACTAATAACCACATTTAGTTTTACTTTTGGCACCTCCTATTTCATCACTATTTTGTATCCACTATTATTTTAGATTAAAACTTTAGAAAGTGCTCATAGTCGGCAATAAATAATTGAAACTTGTCTATTCAGTCAAGACTGATAATAAGCAAAATAAAGAAAACAAACAGCTCAGACTAATTTAATGTCTTTTTAGCATTGAATTTATGGAAAGTCGGTGCAGAAATGGATGGCTTCTGATTGTTAGGGGGCGTTTATGATTTTTATAATTAAATTGATTTTGAAAGAAAGCTAACGGACACAAGATCTTGAGAAAATCAAGTAGAATAGCTAAAATAGTTATGAGAAAATGAACATTATTATAATATATAAATTAAACAATATTGAGTGGCTTGCATAAGCTAATTCATCTTAACTTCCTTATATAGAATATAGATCTTCTTGCGTTTACCTTTGTCTGTAATATAAATAATATACTTTTTCCTACCATTGTTTGTAAAACTATATTCAGCTTTTTAAATACGATTTAGTGTATTGATCCATGAGGTATGGTATCCCTTTATACTCAATTATATCATTTTTTTTCAATGACTGACTTTTAAGATAGAAGTAGGGATGCTTGTAGGAGCATGGTACATTAAAGGTGGGGTATACATAAAGAGAAAAAATGGTAAAGTATACATTTAGTCATGATAGGGGAACAAAATGTGGATGGAATAAGGTATAGGATGAGGCATGAAGTTAAGAAGGGATCACTTAGTAGATTGAGGAATGATAATGGTAAAGGTAGTAATAGCATAATAATGGTTTGAAGAATATGAAATAGTTGCAATGGAAGTAGAAATGGTATCTAAGAAACACTAGGAACATGGGTAATCATAATACTAGTAGTACGATAGCATGGAAATTAGATGAAATAAGAGTTAGATGGGAGAAAATGGGAGTAGATGTATTAATTTCAAGATGAGAAGGAGATACAACAATAGCATTGAACATGGTAAGAGAAGGGCTTGATGGATGAAATATACAAAATTGAGTCCAACAAAACCAAGACAACACAAGAAAAAAGTGGCTTGGGTAGGATAGAAAGAGGAATATGCACCATTCAAAAAAGTAGAATATTTAATTTTAGCCAAGGATTTGTTAGTGGGCATATATGTTATCATTTAGCGATTCTTAACATTTTCATCCCCAATTTTGTGTTTTAGAATTGTCTATTTCTACCATATTTGATTGATTTTCCTTTATCCTAAAAAAAATTTACTCCAAGTTAAGAATTTAAATTCTTTATGATAGACACATATCACACTATTATATATAAAACTTGTGTCATAATCTCTCAAAATTCATTTCTTATCTTCTATGTACTCACTTTATTTCAATATAATTGTTTAAATGATATAAAAATGTATATGTCAAAACACCATAGAAGTTATATAGTAATAGAATAACCTGTACTCATTTAAACAAGTAAAGGGAAATCCAAACCCTAGTTTGAGATTTGAAAAATAAAATAATAATTTTAGGAAATCAAATCTAAAACTTATTAAAAGAAGCATAAACCCCACAAGGTGTTATATTAGTTGGATTCAACAAAATGTAATAGAAATTAAGTTCTATTACATAAATATTCTAGGTAAAATACTCAAATCATAACAAAAATCAAATCTAACCAAGAATAATGAGTTAGGATTGATATTTAAATCAACTATAAATTTTAAAAAATTAGATAATGTGTTTAGCTATATTTTGGATTGAGAACTATAGCTTTGAATATGTTATAAATTTATTTATCAATGTGCTAAAAAAAATCTTTAATTGGATGTACACCTTAGAGTATTTAAACTAGAAGTACATCGCTTTGGTTTAAATCTGCACCTATAGAACTGATCAAGTGCATGAAAGGGAACTTGAAAAGGATTTTTCACTAAAAAAGATGCACCTTAGTTCACCATATTTTATATTTGAAGTGGGATAGTGTCTAGAGTTAATATTGTAGGCTAGCAAATAATAGGTAGTTGAATAAGACAAAAAAAAACTAAATTCATTTTGAAAATTTCAAGGTTCAAATTTGTGACTATAGAAACTGATATTTCAATTTTATACCCAGATATTTGGTCTATGCTAGTGAATGAGAGATCTATGAATCTAAGAACTAATTCTCAAGTATAAGTGGTGAAGGAAATAGTCTAGGATTAGGTTTTCAACTAGATTTATGCAAGAGGATACCACTTGTAAATGTGTTATTACATAAGGGAAAATCTAAGAATCAATTATCTCTATTACTAAAATGTTTAGTTATAAGAAATATTCAAATGAACTGGGAGGTTTAAAAATATATAATTACAAAAGAATTTAGCTCATGTAATCTCAAACATCTAAACATTTTTTATTTAAAATAAAATTCCAAAATTATCTATTAAGGGGAATGACACCTACAAATTCTTGCTTAGCATTTTTTTTTGGTGTTCCTAATAGTCATACAACCGAGAGAAATATAAGCTTTCATTATATTCTCATCATGAAGAAAATTGTTCATATTTATGGTGTATTTGTGACTAATTGTCCTCTTTCCCCTACCCTCGTGTATTGGTATCCAAAGGATTTGGCTACATCTTATCTCATGTTGTTTCATAAAACTTAGTTAAAGATAACAATCTTCATGATTTCAGTGGTCACTTTTATGAGGATAACTCCATGTATTGTTTTCATACTTCTACAAGATGAGGATAACTTCTAGATTTTTATATCTAGTCTCTAGGTTAAGAATTTAATGGAAACAACAAATACCATGAAAATACAAAAATAATTAATCATCCTTTAATGTCACATAGCCAAATAATCAATGCCACAACTAGCATGTGAGACTTGTTGGCCTTGTTGTTGCACCAAAAGATCAACCCGTTAATGCCCGATACAAGCTTCAGTTAAGATCCACGAGAGGCGGTTAAAGCATGTTGTGAACCTGAAGGGAGATGTTGGCGGTTAGTCCAACAAGACTAATGCCAAAAAAAATCATGATTACACTCATATCCTATGAACACTCATAACAACACTCATTAATGAATTTTTTTGGTTAACCCATAGCTAGTTCCTATTGGTCATCTACTGATTTTTGTTGTTGTTGTTGGTTCTCCCTCTTTTTTCTATGGTTTGTTTTGTTTAGTCTCTTTCTTGATAAGACTTGTCATGTTTTCCTTTTTAACCATTTTGTAATAGATCTAGACTATTTCCTATATTTAATTTGATCAAAATGCTCATTACACAACACAACCCTTCTTAAATCTTAAAATTATGTATCTATTATTAAATTAATTTTTAATAAATTTGAATTATAATTTTTATATCCAATTTTTTTATATAAATATAATATAAATTCTAAAAACTATATACAACACTAATTCATTAAAAAAATATAAATTAAAAAATTTCCTTAAACCATTTTTAATTTAAAAAAAAAATACATTTTCATACTCTCCAACATTTAGATGTTTATCTTAAACAATTGGCATCAATAGACTTATTGACGTCGCCTTCCTTTCTAAATTTGAATCTCTAGTTGATAATGTAATGTCTACAAATGAACCGACTTCTTTGATAGCTACTAATAACTACATTTAGTTTTACTTTTGGCATCTCCTATTTGATCACTATTTTGTCTCCACTATTATTTTAGAGTAAAGCTTTAGAGAGTACTCATAGTCGGCAATAAATAATTGAAATCTTTGTATTAAGTCAGGGCTGATAATAAGCAAAACAAGCAAAACAAGCAACTTGGACTATATTAATGTATTTTTATCTTTCATTGAATTTATGGAAAGTCGGTAAGAAAATGGAATGCTTATGATTGTGACAGGTTGTTCATATTTTTTAAATGAAATTGATTTTGAAAGAATCCTTACATGAAATTGATTATGCTAAGCTAAGGATACAAAGAATGTGAAAAAATAAAGTCAAATAGTTATTAGGAAACTAGTAAAATAGTTATGAGGAAATGAACATTATATTACATAAATTAAGCAATGCTGAGTGGCTTGTATAAGGTAGTTGATTTATATTTTATGTTTATTTTTTAATTTTTTTTTACACATTGTTTATGAAAATATATTCATCTTCTGAAAGAAAATTTTCATTATATTCTTTATCTTGATTATTAGGTATGGTATCTACTTTATACTCAAACTTATTTAGTTTTTGAATGAGAGAATTTAAGATAGAAATAGGGATGTTTGTAGTCAGAGCATACGACACAAAATGTGGAATGTAGGTAGGTTGATAGGTGAAAAGATGATAAAGCATAGACCTTGATAATTGAAGGAGGGATAAAATGTAGTACGAAAAAGGTATAAAATTTGGTATGAAGCTAGGAATGGAACAAAAACTAGATTGAGGGATGATAATTATGGAGGTTGAAATAGCACTAGAAGGGTATAAAGAAGATGAGATGTCAATGGTAGAAGTGGAAATGGTATTCAAGAAACACAAGGAACATGTGTAATCATGATACTAGTAGTGATAGCATAGAAAGTAGATGAGATGATAGTAATATGGGAGAAATGAGGAGTAGATTTATTAAGCTCAAGATGAGAAGCAATTAGGACATTAGTATTGAGCATAGTAGTGGGAGGTTTTCAAGGACATAGTATACCAAATTGTGCAATAAAATTAGGAGGAAAGTAGAAGGAAATGGCATGGATAGATAGGGAGAGGAAGATGCACCATTCAAAACAATAGAATAGGTAATTTTTACCAAGGAATTTGTTAGTTGCTCTATATGTTGTCTTTTATCTATTACAAAGATTTTTATCCCCAATTTTGACCTTCAAAACTATCTACTTCATCCATATTTGATAGATTTTCCTTTATCCTAAAATAAAATTATGTCAAGTTGGAATTTAAATTCTATAAGATAGACACATATCATCTTATTATATATATTTTTTGTCCAATAATGTCCCAAAATTTATTTATTATCTTCTCTATACTCTAAATTTAAATATACTTGTTTAAAAAAAAACTTTTTAGATAAAAGATCCACGGCTTGAACTATGAATTATATTAATAAAAGAAGAAAGATGAAAATATGTTCATTACAAAGCCCATATGAATGAGAGGCCTATCAACCCATGACTAGGAATAAGCTGCAACAAAAATAAAACACCCACCAAACAACACGAAAGGAGTCTGACTAAACATAATGGATCTTAATAGAAACCTACCCAAAATAATAGTCCAAAACACTAAAAGACAAGGACACAAACTACATAATTTTTAGAACGTCCTTCTTCAGCCAAAGCTAGTGTAGCAGGAACCAATGGTTGATAGGTGATGTGAGTGAGAAAATCCAACATATCTTTATAAATTTCCATAGTTTTTTCGCACATAATGACACCCATTCTTTTTTGTGTGCATTAGGGGAGAGGGGCTCATAGTGGAGCACCCTAACTTCGTGTTTCTCAAAATCCTATGTGGACATTTCAAATCATTCCCAATTTTGTACAACAGTTTATTTGGCAATTCATGTGCTTCTATATTTTTTTTTAAGGTCACATCATCAAATATGATGCCACATCAACATTCTTTTTGTTGAGGTATCTAAAAAAGCATACAAAAAAAGTGAGACTGATAGTGGTGCACTAAGTCATGTTTAATTGGTGCGCTGATGTGGCATCACATGATTTTTTAGTTTGTGTACTTTATGGATAAAAAGTATTTTGTAATTGGATATTAAATTGCTCCACTATGGGGCCCATTGAGGACTACTTTTATCCCCACTATTGGACCCTGCTCCACTATGGCCCCCTCTCCCCTAGTTGCATTTTCCATCATAGATTGATCATGTTCTTATAGGGCCCGTTTCAGAGTGATGTAAACAAACAAAAATCCAAAATTATTCTTTAAATATTTATGTATGAACAAACCCCCCACCAATGCTTTTCCATTATGGTCATATTCCCAAATAACATTATTTAGGGAATGACCTAAAAAGAGCTTATCTTGCACATAATCCATTGTAATTTGGGTGAATAACCTGTAATGTTGAAGGAGATCCATAACACTAGATAGGAAACAAGACACTACATGGGAGGGATACAATAGTTGCAGAGTTGCATGCAAAATTTTATCTCCAATCACCACCGAAATTTGCAAATTCCATCCCCAAGAAGTCAATATTGAAAAAATCCTTCAAGATTTCAAAAGAGAAGCTCCTAGACTCTGAATGCTCCCATTTAGGTATGGGAATAAAGACTCTCTTATTAAGCAACTCTATTTTCATGGTTTCTTGAGTAGAGAAAAAACCAACCAATTCACAAATGCATAGCAAAAAATGAAGGCCAAAGTTACCGAATAAAAAGGAGTTTGCACGCTTTTAAAACAACTTGTCATAATAGAGACATAACACATTGTCACCTTTTTTAAAATCATTGCAAATGTGTTGGATCCATCAAATAAAATGATAGGAGTTAAATCCTTCAAGGAAACATATGCCACCCACAAACCTTAAAAATCCAACTAAGTAGATAAAATATTTTCTCTCGAATGGAGGTGTTGACAAATAGAATAAAAAGGTGAAGCAAATTGCAACCCGGTCATTCCTATTAAGCCACTAAACTTACCAATATAACCTGTGTGAGGTTTTAAAGTGTGCCAATGAGAGTAATTAGTTAATAAAACTAAACACACACATCCATGCAATGTATTACATAAAATAAATAGAAATAACAAAATTAAATAGCTACTGCCATCCTTTCAAATCATTCCATGGTTCTCTATCTTAAGGACCTTCGAAATTGATGCTCTTAGATCTATTAAAAGTTGCACATGAACCGAAAAATATGACAACCTAAGAAATGAGAAGTTGTTTTGCAATCTACATGCCTATATCACTATATATATATATATATATATATATATATATATATATATATATATATATATATATATATATATATATATATATATATTGATGCTTGAATGTTGAATGATCTATGATGGAGTACTAATATGTTCAAATGATGCTAAAATTGACAATGTAAATCTAATGGTAATGTTGTATAAAAGATGCAATAACTAAGCTACTAAAATTCAAATTGCCATAATAACTCTATATGAACTAAAATGCTCTCCAAATGCTCTTAAATTGCACTAAGAAATATGTAGCATAAGTTTGTAATCTAAATCTATATGAAAAGGTGTAGAAATGCCTTCTATTTATAGATTTTTCCAGGCTTGAGATGATGTGGCAGTGATGGACAGGCGAGATTGTTATCCTGAGGCATCGACGATGGAGCACAAAGAGTTTGGAGAAAATCATGGAGGTGGTTCCCTTCATGAAAACACCTTGCCAAGTGTTGAAGAGAATCAAAGGAAAGAAGAAGCCATGTGTCCAAGGTGGTTTCAAAATTGTTGCAAGTTTGTTGATGATAATCCTCATTTTACAATTTAGAAAATTCAATTTCATGTGACACATGGTGAGGTGGCAGGTGAGTTGGAGGTGGTTGGAAGAAATATGGAGACATGTGCCAATTTGAATTAAAAATTCAAATTTAAATGGAAGAGGGAAATTAATTAAATAACAAATTATTTAATTTTGTGCATTTAATTAATTTAAGAGGAAAGCGATTTTTGGAAAAGGAAGAATTAAGGTAACGAACCATATAAATAAATTTATCAATTTATTTATAATAGTAGAGGAATTAGAATTTATTAATTAAATAACAAGTATTGAATTAATTTGTGCTCCAAACCATTTTTACGTGTATACATTTTGTCCCTCTTTGAAGTGATGTGCGTAGATGCATTGCTTTAAAGAATAAATTTTTCAGACCGCGATGATAAATTTTTTGACATGCCCCAGACGTTGATTTTGCAGTGATGAAGAAAGGATGCCCCCTCGGGAGATAAATTGGGGATTTTAGAATTGTTGATGATTTTGAATTTTTTGGAAAAAAAATTGATGATTAAATGATTTTTCGTCGATATGTTGATGATCATCAGATTTGATGAGGATGACATGATTTATCTCTCGATAATGATTAGATTCCAACCACATTGTTGATTAGTTGATTAAAAGGCCCCTTTTGAAAAATTAAATAAATGCCACCATAATTACCCCTTAATTACCCCTTAAAAGGTCAAAATGGGTAAAAGAAAGCTCATTTGTAACTTTGCCTATGAAAACTTGAGAGAGAGAAGAGAGCCAAAATGGATAGGATTCCATGCCACACTCATAGATTCGAGCGAGTTCACCGCCACCAGCGTCCAGACCCCGAGAACCGCTCCTTTCAAATTTTCCCTATTTTTATGCATTTTAAAAAATCGGTTTTCCACACATTTTAGCACATAGGGTTAGGAAAAAAGCACATTAGGTACCCGATACAATGCATAGAGTAACTGTAATAATGCATAGGGTTAGGTTTAGGTCCAAAAATAGATTAGTGTATTAGGTCACCGCTTTAGCGCATCAGATTGCTAGAATGGCGCATAGGGATTCTAGCGCATAGATAGGATAGTGTAGCGCATAGGGTAGTGCAATTAGCGCATTTGGGAAAAAGTGTATCGAGACCCTATTCTGGCACATAGGGGTCATTTTCTAGCGCATCCAAGAACTGGCGCATAGAAGGCTTGTTCCAGCGCATTTGGTAAATTTTCTAGCGCATCTAGTAGATTAGCGCATAGAAACCCTGTTTTAGTGCATTGAGCCAAAAATGATGATTTTGAATGATTCCTCCTAAATTTTGATGGTTGATGATCACGTCAATCAATGGTAGGATGATGTTGGTTGATAGATTGATGATCGTCCTCATGATAGGAGAGGAATGATGATATGGTAGATAAGGATGATTGATTGATTGACCTCATGAAAAATGAGAGTCAAAGATAGGTTGATTGATGTTGATCGATATCATGAAAAATGAGATTGATTGATGTGTTGACTTGATATGTTGATTTGATCATAGGAAGGTGGCCTAGGATTTCTTCAAGTGTGAGAGTGCTTTCCACGGATGTGGGACATGATCCCACAACTTACCCTAGTAGATTTAGCTATTATTGATCAGTGTGGATTGACTTCCTTGATTGACATGCCCTAATACCAGATTAACTGGGGGTTGTTGACGACACTTGCAAAGTGGTGGCATAGTGACCACAACACCTTCCATTTGGCGACTAGTGAGATTACAGTTATACCAGAGGATGTATATCATATTTTGAGGATACCATTCATGGGGGACTTGGTGGTTTATGATCACGAGCAGCAGGGGAGGACTGATGCCATTCGGTGGATTTTCCATGATGACCAATTTATTGGATATGAGATATCATGGCGGGAGTTGATTTCCACCCATCGACCCTTGTAATGTGTGCTAGCAAGATTCATTGGTAGTTTTCTCTACCCCGACTGTAGGTCGAAGGGATTTTACAGCTCTGGGCCTAGGAGCATATAGTGGTTACATGGGCAGTGTGAGGGAGGGCTCAACCAACAGGGTGGCCATATGTTTTTGGTTACACAAGGCCACTTGTCCAACATAAGCTCAAAAAGTTAGAGTATTGGAGGAGAGTCCTTGATGACATGGATACCTTTATATAGCAGCCATATCTTGATTGTGAGGTATGGCCAGAGGATGACATCGAGATGCCATATTTATTTTGTACCAGACACTTGATTGGCAGGACACCATATATCATTGAGAGATTTCTTTTTGGCCGAGTATATAGGAAGTACAATAGAGTTTAGGTTATGCCTCAGGGGGTGGTGCATTATGCCAGATGGAGGTAGGACATTTTAGAATGGGGGCCTACCCTAGATTATGATGTGGCTTGTGCAAAGTACTATAGTTTACAACCGATTTTGTGGCAATACCACCCCGAGATCATGGATGCAAATATGATAGTATATTATGCAGAGTATTTTTACACACATCATTTTCTGTGGATCTCAAGTCTGGATGAGCCTACACCCATTTTGGAGGTTGGGAGGAGTGCACGATAGGTAGTGCAACGGAGTGGAGGTGGAGGAGAGGAGGAGGAGGTTGAGGAAGAGGAGGGAGAGGATGGTGGTGACGATGGTGGAGAAAGAGGCGAAGATGAAGGAGACAGAGGGGGTGATGGTGGAGGTGGAGGGAGATGTGCCAAATTTTGGGGTTATCCCCAAAAGGAGGAGGTCATCACCTGTCGGACAATGGGCAATTGTAATAAGGATGCCCTCACAGAGGCAACAAACATAGATAGCTGGTTCACAGGCATAAGTTCAGACTCTATAGGGGCAGGTGCAAGCACTACAAGCTCAGTTAGCCCAAGCTCAGGCTCAGTTATAGGCACATGCACCGATGCAGCTATAGGTATAGGGATAGATGGTACAACTATAGGCATAGGTAGCCACCCTCACAACCGAGAGATATTCCACCCAACGATAGGGAGATTAGGAAGTGGCAATGGCAAAAGGATTCACATAGTAGCCGAGGGTGTTGGGACAGGTGACCTAGTTAGAGAGCTTCAAGAGTCCGCCAAGGAGGCGAAGTATTACAGGGGTGGATACTACGAGGCAATGCCAATAGAGCAGAGAGCGAGCTATGCTAATTCTAGATCTGGTCACTCTCAGTCCCAGACTACCAACAAGGGCATCACACAACCACTCCCAGGAGTTCCACCAGGTGGAGGTCCAAGAGCAGGGCCATTAGGGGCAGGGGGTGTTGGGTAGAGGCCTGTGACCTCTAGGGCTAGTACCATAGGATCTCGCTATCATGTCTGATATATTGCATTTTGATTTAGAGACTTGGCTTTGCCACATTTTTGTATCATCTCTCATTTCTTGACATAATTGTACACTTTGACATTCTATTTTGAGGTTATATATGATATGCAACAGAGATTTAGTGATCTATCTGTTGTTTATACTTTGATTATGGATGTTTATGATGGATGCATTTATTTATGTTCTATATGATTATGATATTCTATATGATTATGTCATGTTCCATGTATGGATGCATTAATGAGATGATGATGTTATGTAAATGATATGAGATGCATTATGTTTTTGTATTTTTCCCATGTATATATCGATGTATGGATGAATGAATGAATGCATAAATGGTTTTATTATGTAATGAAAATGTATGATTTGATGCATGGACATGAATGATTTAATGAATGGATGTATGGTTCATGGATTCCAAATGTATGATAAATGAATGAATGGCTTTTGAACATGAAACACGCAAATGTATGGATTTATGATAATGCTCTTTTTTTGGATTTTTCATGAGGTGAATAAATGACCCAGATGTATGGATGATTATGTAAATGAATTATGATTATGAATGATGCCTATGTATGGATGGATGATAAATGAAAATGCATGTATGATTATGGATTATGTAGCGAATGTTATTTCGTTACTAGAATGCAATGCACTTTTCTAAATTTTTGGTATTTTCTATACAAATATGTGACCTAAATGAATAAATATGAAATGAATTATGATGATGAATGGATTATGATGTTATTATGAATTATTTATTTGATAAATGCATATATGGATGGATCATGGATGAATGAAAGAATGCGTTTATTATTACCTCGATGTATGATGTGGATTATGAATGATGATGGTATTTTGGAAAAATGCTTTATTTTTTGAATTTTTCATGTTGCAAATGTTATAATGAATGAATTCATGAATGGTTTGTGATAGTGGAAATGACAATGCATGATGCCTAATATGATAGTGATAGAGGCACGGATGCATTTATGATGATTATTTTTATTGATATGATATGGAAATGCCAATGCAAATGAATAATTTTTATTGTTGTGTCAAGTATACTCAATCTTGTAGTGAGAGATAATATTATGTTGAGAGTTGCTAGCCTTGGAAAAATATAAAATACAAATGCATAGCTAATATGCAAGCCTATCAATGTAATGGTGTCATCTTATTCATTGTGCTTATTACCATCATTGAGCGTTTTATTATGTTGAAAGTTAGTACAAACATAAATGGTATAATTAGACCATGATGACCTGAGTATAACTTCCATAAAACTTCTGTTGAGATTTTGTAGACACCTAAATTTGGACACTTCATTTTTCCAAATTTATCACTTTTTCGTCTAAATATTCTCTTATTTGCATTAATTAAGTAATATCGCTATTATTTAATTAATACCCTTAATTCTTCTAAATCCCTAAGCTATTCAATTAATAATTAAATACCTTACCCTTTATTCTCCTTTTCACCAAATGAATTAAATAAATATGAAATTTATTTAATTTCTCACATGTCACATCTTTTTCTTAATCTTAATCAACCTCTTAATCTCTTCATTAGGGTTGTGCACATGCCTAATCCTTGATTAGGATGTGTCGCATCCTCCAAATTTTTCCAGTTGGCTTCTAATCCTCTTTAACCACTAATCATCTTCTAATCACTTATCAATTAAGCCTAATTAGTACCTTGGTCAACTCTCCCCATCTTCCAAGGAGTTTTTAATTCCTTTTTATTCATCTAAGGCTCCTCTCTTCCCCATGTGAATTTTTAATTCATTTTTATTCCTCCAAAGAATCTTCTCTTCCCCATGCAAATTCTAGAATCTTTGACTTGTCACATCACATGTGCTAAAGTCTTCTAGAATCTTTGACTTGTCCCATCAATTCACATGTGGGTAAGTACTTTTTTAAGGACCTTGTTTTATCCAAGGTACTTTCCACCTCTCTTTTTGGAACCTTGTCTTATTCACAATATTATTCCAATCATGTGAGTTTCTAAATCACTTTTATTCACCCAAGATTCTCCTATTCCTTATGTGATCATTGAGAGGTCACATCATCCCTTTTCCAAGGTACTTGTCCTTCCTCCACATCATGTACCTTTCTTCCACCTCACTTCCACATCATCTCATCCTTAGCCATCTCACATCCCACATATCAAGATGTGAGGTCTTGTGAGTCCTCAACTCACCATAGCCCTTCATCTTGGCCTTGTTGGTTTAATCTCAACTGTTGAATTCTCTATAGAATTCAAATCCCTCTATAAATACCCCCTCTTTTCTCTCATTTGAGGGACCTCATGAATTTGATACCAAACTCTTTCCATTTTGTCATTTAACAACATTTTTTAGTCATTTCCACCCTTATGCTACCAGATTTCTCACTCAATTTTCAAGCATCATATTCGCCAATTAGCCAAGCCATTTAGTCATTAGCACTTGAATCCACCATTATCACACTTTCAATCATCTTGCATTCCATCTTGCATCTTTAATCTCATTTTTCATCCAAGGAGCATACAAAGCATACAATATCAAGGGCCAACCAAGGGATTTCTACAACAAAGAAGGTATAATCACTTGTTATCTTTTTTATCTTATTTATTTACATTATCATTCCTTAGGCTAATCTTGAGGTGTACCTTTTATGTTCTTCCATTAGTGCATATTAGTTATATTTAGCATCTTAGAATAGGATAAACATTTTAGGGATCACAAGATTTAATAGTACAATATAACACAAGCATCTAGGTATAATTGGACAAAGATGACCTGAGCATCACTTGTGTAAACAGACAAGAGTTAATCATGTTCCCATGCAAATTCAGAATGTCATCAATGATATTTTTTAGAGCATGTCCTGCAACAATTTGCACAATAGTAATGATTGACTCTTAGACAACAAACAAATAAAAATACAATTCTCCATCATAGCCCCTCTAGTTCATGACATCATTGAGGTACTCCTGAGAAATGATAACAACAATCACAATATAACCATTGAAAATATGTGTTAAGGCGATCCAACCATGATTCAGAAGATGA
The DNA here is from genome assembly GCA_007115665.2 of Sequoiadendron giganteum. Lineage (NCBI taxonomy): Eukaryota > Viridiplantae > Streptophyta > Pinopsida > Cupressales > Cupressaceae > Sequoiadendron > Sequoiadendron giganteum. The sequence continues at coordinate 182,115,685 of CM021100.1, forward strand.
TCCAATGAGATTTGATTAGTTTTTTTTGTTGCTTGATTTGGATGGTTGATTTTTTAATTGATTGATGTTCACTTTATTGGTTGGGATGATTTTTGTTTTTGCCGAGTTTTCCTTGTTGTTTTCTTGCATGTTATTTAATTAAGCTTAACACAATTTTCCCCTAGTGAGAAAAAAACAAGATTTATTATGGATATGTGCAATGGCGACCAAGTCAAGGTGGGACACAACCACAATAGCCAGATGTGGACATGAAGCTCATTGTATAATAGGCATGGATGCGCAGTGTAGTGAAAAGCGAACAGTCAACACATGCTCAAATAGATGGAGAAGTCGACTTATTACAAATAGCGCATGTTTACCAAGTTTTCACTACTTTCTTTTATTGCAATTTTTCAAATTTTATGATTTTTTTGTTGTTACCAAGACGCTTGTTTGCCAGGTTTTCACCAAGGTAACAAATTTTTTGATTTTTTACTTTTTTTGTTTGTATTTTTCTTTTTTTTGATCTTTTGATTTTTTTGTTGTCACCAAGACACCTGTTTGCCAAGTTTTCATTAGGGTGACCATTTTTCAAGACATTTTCTGAATTTTTTATGATTTTTCCAACACTTTTTCTGATTTTTATTCTTTTTTCAGGATTTTTTGTGATTTTTGTGATTTTTTCAAGACTTTTAAGCATGCATTAGTTGCATTATGTATAGAATTTCTTCAAATGGAGATTGTTCATCAATTCTTCAAATAGATCCCCTTTTGGTGTAGACAGTTGATATGCCCTTGATTTAAATATTGATACAATAAAAAAGGACCCAACCAATTCGGCTCAAATTTTCCTCTCTTTTCTCGATCCTACTGATTATAGGGATTTTCCTTCAGTACTAGATCACCCACCTAAAATATCCTAGGTTTGACCTTATGATTGTAGCTTCTAAAAATTTTCTATTGATATTCTTTAAGATGATCTACTAGCAAGTAGACGAGATCATCTAGCAATTCTAGCCCTTGTAGTCTAGACACACGGTAATCCTCATATGAAATGAGACCTTTCAAAGACACGTGGAGTGATGGTATCTCAATCTCGATAGGAGAGATAGATTCAGATCCATGGATGAGTGCATATGGCGTGGCTCATGTGGGAGTGTGGATGCTTGTACGATAGGACCACAAATCAAGGTTTAGTTGAATATGGTAGTCATGTCCAACATCGTTGATGGTTTTCTTTAAGATTTTCAAGATAGTTTTGTTTGAGGCCTCTGCTTGGGCATTCCTTTGAGGGTAATAGGGAGTAGAAAACTAATGGTAGATACAGAACCTTTCACAAAGTTCTTGCATACCACAAATCAAGGTTCAGTTGAATATGGTAGTCATGTCCAACATCGTTGATGGTTTTCTTTAAGATTTTCAGGATAGTTTTGTTTGAGGCCTCTGCTTGGGCATTCCTTTGAGGGTAATAGGGAGTAGAAAACTAATGGTGGATACAAAACCTTTCATAGAGTTCTTGCATGTCCTAATTCTTGAAAGGTATTCCATTATCAGTGATAATGGATTGAGGGATACCATACCTACAGATGATGTAGTTCAGGATGAATGATGAGATCTGCTTCCCTGTGATGGTAATTAAAGGCACGACTTCAACCCACTTCATAAAGTACTATGTGGTTGTGATGATGAACTTGTGTCCATTAGATGAAGATAGGTGAATTTTTCCTACAAGATCTAATCCCCACTGATAAAATAGCCATGCTGAGGCAAAGGTCTAAAACTCTTATGTTGGTGCATGGATAATATTGTCATGGATCTGGAATTTCTCACTTCTTGACAAATAGGAAGGACTCTCTCTCCATAGTTGACCAGTAATATCCCAAATAGGAGGAATTTCTCAGTGAGGGTAAGACCACTTGAATGAATGTCATAAATACCCTCATGTACTTCTTGTAAATCCATTTCAGACTCGTCGTGTTCTAGACATCCTAAGAGGGTCCATCAAGACCTTGTCGATATAGTACATCCACAATAAGAGTATGACAGGCGGCTTGGCAGATGAAGTTTCATTTTTGGTTTCAGGAAAGATCAAGAGGTAGGGTATTATCTTTTACGTAAGTGTAGATCTTCTTGTAGATTGAGGTATCGACATTAGTTAGGTGGCATATAACTTGGGACTCAGGGTGGTCATAAGTAGGGGTAAACAATTGCTCCACCATGAACTCATAACAGTTGCATTTTTTTGGAATTTGTAGCAAGGAAGCAATGTAGCCATGGCATCGACAACTTTGTTGTTGATCCTAGGGATTTGACCAAATTTAATGTCAACAAAATATTTCTTGAAGTCATCGATCATTCTTTTATAGGGCATCAGTTTATCATCCTTTGTTTGGTAATCATTGTTGACTTGATTAATGACTAGTTCTGAATCCCCATAGACCTGTAGCTGTGTTATTTTTCATTCTGCTGCTATTTTGATGTCGATAATGAGGTCCTCATATTCTTCCATGTTATTGGTATAGGTAAACATTAGCCTATAGGATTTCAGAATAGTATGCCCTAAGGGAGTGATGAATATAATTCCTGCTCCTGATCCGTGTTGAGTATATGAGCCATCAAATTACAATACCCAATGTTGTGTTGTGACTGTTAGGACATCTACATCTGGAAATTCAATATGGAGAGGGTGGTCATCTTGTATCGATGCTTCAACTAGCTTGTCAGTGATGGCTTGGCCTTTGATTGCTTTCCTATCGACATATTGGATGTCAAATTCACTGAGTATCATCACCCACTTGGCCAATCTTCCTGTTAGATTTTCTTTGCTAAGTAGATATTTCAAAGGATCGATCTTAGCTATGAGTTTGATTGTATGGGTCATCATATAGTGTCACAATTATTTCATATGAAACACTACAGATAGACAGGCTTTCTCAATGGATGTATATTTGATTTCATAGCCATTTAGGGTCCTATTGATGTAATAGATTTCTCTCTCCTTTCCTATTGAATCTTATTGTGCTAACAAGGCTCCCAATGATCGATTGGTTGTGGCTATGTATAATAGGAGAGGTTTTCCTTCTGTTGGTGGTGCTAGGATAGGTGGGATCATTAGGTATTTCTTTAGTTGATTGAAGGTTGCCTCACATTTCTCATCCCATCGAAAGGAAACATTTTTATGTAGCAGGTGCGTGAAAGGATGGGTCTTATTGACTTGTTGTGATATGAATATTTTGACTGACTTAAATCTGCCTTGAAGGGACCTTAACTGAGTGATATTATTTGGAGGTGGCATTTCCATGATGACTTTTACTTTTGTAGGATCTACTTCAATGCCCTTTTCTGACACTATGTATCCAACAACTTTGCTAATTTGACCTCAAACACACATTTCTTTGGATTCAGGTGGACGTTGAACTTCTCTAGTTGGGTGAAGATTTTGTCTAATATCTCCAAATTTCCTTCTCTAGTGTAATATTTTTCCAAAAATTCATCTACATAATCTTCCATAAAGTTATGCATCATGTTGTGGAAGATGCTTGTCATGGCCCTCTGATATGTGGCCCCCACGTTCTTCAATATGAAGGGCATAAAATTCCAAGAAAAGGTACTCCATGGGCAAGTGAAAGTTGTCTTATCTTGGTCGTCATGTGCTATTTTGATTTGGTTGTAGCTAGAAAAACTGTCCATGAGTGACAACATGCCATGACCTATTGTTAAGTCTACAATGATATCGATGTTTGGCAAGGGAAAATGATCTTTCAGGCAAGCCTTGTTGAGGTCTCTGAAGTCTATACAAATTCTTATGCTTCCATCAGGTTTTGAAATAGGTACAATGTTGGATATCCATTCAACATAATCAATGGGTCTAATGAATCCTACATCCAATAATTTCTTCAGTTCCACCTTCACCAATAAGGCAATGTGGGGATGCATTTTTCTCAACTTTTGTTTGACTGGTTTAACTCCTAGAAGGGGGGATAAGTGGTTCATGATGAGATACGGCTCTATCCATAGCATGTCGGCATATGACTAGGTGAAGTTTATTTTCCGTTCCTCAAAGAACTTAACAAATGTAGGCTTCTCTTGTTTTGTCAATGATTTTGCTAGATAGAGAGTTTTCATTGTTTCTACATTTCTGATATTGATTGTCTATGTTGGCTCAATCAAAACTTTGGATCTATCTTGGAAGTGCTCTGGGAGAGTTTCAAATTTACCATCCTTCGGTGCCTCATAGAGTTATTCACCGTTGGATGCACTCCTTATTTTTATTCTTTCTTGATCTGATACTGCCATAAAATGGTTTTCACCATCAGATATTTCTTTTGTTTTACTCATTTTGCAGCTGGGAAATTTGGCACTCCCTTGTTTGGGATCTTCGTTACGACGTTCAATGGTGGAGTTTGTTTCATTGTTGGCACAAAGGAGGTTTATGATAGCATCATCATTTGAAAAGGTGGGGATATCAATAGGCCCACTTTTGTCCCAATCTATGCATTCAGGATGTAACAATGGTAGGAGATCATCAGATGGGCTCAAGTCAAAGAACGTAAGGGTCCTAATGGTGACATCTTCATCGTATAGAACAATGGTGAGATCGAGGTCTATGATGTTATTCTCTGCTGAATGATCCATCTTACTAGGAGTTTGATCGTCTTCACTCAAGCCATCGATATTTTGTGATTCTAATTCAAGTGGCCTTAACTCTAAGCTTTTCCCTTCCTTGAGTGTGGGAGTGTACTTGTGTATGACATCAATGTCCTTATCATGCTAGGTCTCTTTTGATAGTGAATCCCACTCATATTCATTGGAATCTGTTTCATAGTGATCACTGGCTTGCAGTTGTAGGATCCGTTCAACAAACTTTTGTTTTAGGTCCTCTTTTGTTTCTTCACCCTCTTGATTCTCTTTATATCCCAAACCTATTTTATCTTTTGGATTTTTTATAATGGGCTAGATGTGTTCGACAATACCCTTTTTCATTTTTCCAATAGGTCCTTGTCCATCATATCCCATTTTTTCTAGGATTGAGAATCCTTTTCCATATTGAGTAGTTTGGACATTATCCATTATTGCTTGGGAATTAGTTTCATCCTTGTAGAGCCAGTTCAAGATATCTTTGTCATCATATTCTTCAGCTTGAGTGCTTACTTTTATGAATTGACCATCAAAAAGTGTGACCAGTTGTGAGGATTATTTTTGATAAGGTTGATGGTTGACCATAGGATTTTGGTGAAGTTAACTATGAGAGGCAAAGGGATTATTCACCTACGCCTTTGTCTTTGACTTGAAATTTATTCTCGAATTTTTTAGCCAAAGTGTTAAGCTGGACTTCAAGGTTGGTTGATGCAGAAGGGGTGGCTTTCTCCTCTTTCTCTAACTATTTGGATGAAGAACTTGAATTACTGGGGATATCAGATGCAAAATTAGGATCTTCACATTTGTGAGGTACAAATACATCTTGGATGGCCTTAAGGGTATTGCATTGTTGAGGACCATTAGAATCAATGAGAATGGTAATCTCTTGCCCATCGCAAGGAAATTTCAGACACTGGTGGTATGTTGAAGGGACAACCTACATATCATGGATCCAAAGATGAACCAAGAGTATATTATATGTCAAATATTTATCCAAAACTTGGCAAACCACATATTTTTGAATCAAACCCACTTGAATTGGCAATATAATCAATCCCTTTGAAGCTCTTTCCTCATCATCATAAGCCTTAATGGTGATCTTTTTTATTGCATCTATTGCATTTTCAGAGAACCCTAGTGCACATACAATTTTTAAAGTACAAATATTAAGACCGACTCCCCCATCTATTAGGACATGCTTGGCATGAATTTTATGGATTATGACCTCAATACTGTCGGGGATAAGGATTCAATCTTTCATCAAGATTTGCATCTAAGACAGTAGTGCCTTAGTGATTTCAATTCAAAATCACAACTAAGACACAACCAACTATGCTATAAAGCGGAAACAAGTACAGTTGATCCCCCATTGATCCTCTGAGAGAAATGAATGCAATAAGCAACATATTCAACATAACCAAAAACCATGAAAGACAAAAGAAGACACAAAGATATACGTGGGGAAAACCCTTTCAGGTAAAAAACCGCACACTCCAAAATTTTGAGCCATTGTATTATTCAGCAACAAAACCAGTTACAATACAATATCAGGCTCAAAGCCAATACAAGAGTTACATCTTGTTCTACTGAAGAAGTAATAGGTACCCGCAAGATCCCTCTCTTCTCCTCAGATGACTATCATAGCCAGCCTCATGGCCAAACCAGTCATTCGGCCTCCAATGATTCCCATGCCCAGATCCGAGAGATAGAGTGTTCACAGCTACATTGCCTAAGCAAACTATTCGAACACCCTCTCCATCTCTCGTCAAAACCCTTCATGCCTTTGGCTCTCAAACCTACAAGTCCAACATCTGCAATCTCGCACCATGCATCATGCATTATGCTTGCAGCCCCATGCTCATGCATTCACATGCCCGCACATCCTGCTCGCAGTCACATGGTCGCGCATCCAACTCGCACATCACGCGCTTGCTCTGCAACCCACAGCTCTTGCAGACTCGTCAAACTTCAAACTTGGCATATGGCTTATGGCTCATATGAGAAATAATACATCTCTCATCCATTAAGTAACCGACTCAACAACAGCAAGGAAGACCATCCGCAAATCACGCATCTGGTCGGATCTGATAGATCTCCCTGCAACAAGCCACCCAGGCATTCAATGCCAAACCTAACACTACCGGAGCCGGAGTCGAAACATAACTCCACCGAAAAAGCACACTGTCGGAGTTGGAGTCGAAACAGGACTCCACCGAGAAAGCACACTGTCGGAGTCAGAGTCGGAGTTAGAACAGGAATTGAAACATGACTCCACCAAAATTACAAGTTCAAGAACCATTTCGGTTTCGCGTCCGCCCGCGGCAAAGAGGAACACATCGGAAACAGGACTGACCGGGTAAAGTCAACCCTGGGTCAAACCAAGATGGGAGCACAAAAGATCGGAGTCGAAGTCGGACCCGGAACAGGAACAAAAATAGGACTTCACCAAAAGTCCAAGATCAGGAACCAATCCGGTTCCGGTTCTGCCTCTGCCAACTACAAGAAACAACAATCCAGAACATGGACAAAGCGGAGGAAAACTCCCCAAGGAGAATCCAAACATGCAGAAGAACTAGATCACACAAGTAGGAGTCGAACTCGGAGGCGGAACAGAAACAGAAACAGGAACCTAGCAATCAGACATTGCCAACTTCCAAAACTAGTTCTGCCTCCGCCAAACCCAAGCAAAGAGAAACAGACTGCTGGAGCCGAAGCCGGATCCAAAACCAAAATCGGAACATGACAAAAGGAACAATGTCAACTTCCAATCCGGTTCCACCTCTGCCAGAACAAACTTCGAAGAACCAAGAAAGCGGGGAGCGGAGCGGGAGACGGAACGAGAACAAGACCCGGAACAAGGCAAACAGAACAATGCCAAGTTCCATCCTGGTTCCACCTCTGCCAGAACAAAAGACTTTGCCAAGGAAACAAGAGAATTCACCTAAGTCTTCAAAGGGGGGTCACTAGAAAATTGAGGCATAATTCCCAACAAATACGGAGCATTGTGTTATGAGGATGGGAGAGAGATACGCCATCATTTTCTAAAAAATATAAGCAATGAGGCGCAACTAGATGTCCCACCATGGCTTGGAAAGTGCATAATTCCAAATTATTTGGTATTGTTATATCAACTAGGGATTTTTCCAAGATATCCTTATGGGCGGGTGAGATTTTAAGGAGCTCCAATATTGATATTTTTGTGGGAATTTTCTAGAGCTGATCAACAATGTTGTATTTATGAGATGGATCATTAAGTGTTTTAGAAGTGTTTCTTTTTAAAACGTATTTGGTATGTGCCCTTGTGGTCATGTTTATAGGTACACTGTCTGTTTTCCTTTGATCTTGATGATATTTATTTGATTGTCTATTGCAACCATGTCTTTTTGGGTATTATGGACTTGATTGGAGGGAAAGTTGGCATCATTGGTTGAATGGTTGGTTACAACAAAGTCTGGTGTGTTATTGATTTCAATGTTATTTGTGTGATCTTCAACCACTGAAATATGATAGATGGTGCCATCATAAACATAATTCACACCTTTTCCTTTGTTGTTTGTGTTAGAAGATTGCCCTTTATCATAATTTGGCAAAGGATTTTTGAACACCCCATGATCGGTGTTTGCTTGGGGTTCTTCAATTTGTATGACCTTATTGTCAATCAAGTCTTGTATCTTGTATTTTAATTGTATGCAACTATCGGTTAACTGACCTTTGCATCGATGAAATTCATAAAAGTGGGCCTCGATCCACCATGATGATTTTACTTTGGGTTCAAACCCTCAAGTGTTAGGTAGAGTGATGAGATTTTCCGCTAGAATTTCTTTCAATGCAGATTCATATGATTGGCTCAAAGGTGTAAAATTTTTGTGGTCGTTTGATGTTTGGTATGGTAGTTTAGGTGGAGGTTTATTTTGATTATTATACTGATTATTATTCTTATTCGTGTTCTGGTTGGTGTTATTTTGATTAGGAGTTGGATTTGTCTTCGACGCAACTCCTGATAGATTGAAAACCAGTTTGGCATTATGTGTTTTTGCTGAATTATCATTACCATTGTTCTTGTATTTTTGCTAAAACTTTGGTTTGTCATTGTTGGAGGAATTAGTTGAATTTTTTTCGTTGTAAATTTTCAGAATGTCCCTCTTGACCAAGGCTTCCTCAATTTTGATCTCATTTTCAATTAATTTTCAAAAGTTGGAGGACATTGTAATTCAAGCCTATAAGTCATGTCATCATTTAAGTTGTCAATAAACACCTCCATCTTTTCTTTTTCTAGTATGGGGCAGGAATACCTTGCGAATAACCTTCTCCACCTTTGTAAAAATACTAGAAATGATTCCCCTTTCTTTTGTTTGACATTGCAAAGGTCCTTCATTGCGATTTCATGTTGAATATTATGAGTATTGGGTGATAAAATTGTTGACTAATTCATCAAAAGATTTGATCCCTGAAGGTAATTGTGAGAACCATTGCATACATTGCCCTCCCAAACTGCGTGGGAATAATCTCATTAAGTAGGTGTCTTCATGGTCAAATTCTAGGCTCATAGTTCTAAATTACCTTTCATGATTAATGGGATATATTTTTCCATTGTATTTTTAAATTTGGGGAATTCACAATGTTTGGGTAATGTTATCATGTTGACACTTGGATCAAAAGGGTAAGGGCATATATCTTGTATTGAGTACCTCTTAGTGGTTCCAGTTTGCATGTTTTGCATTTGTTGTTGAAAGGTTTGTATTTTTTGTGTTAAGGAATCCATGGGATCATTAGTTTTTGCTTCCTTTCTCGTTTCATTTGGTATTTCAGTTTCTATCTTCTTAGGAGTTTTTTGCAATTTTGTAATATCAAAATCATCAGGTAGTTTGACTTCTTTGTTTTCTAACATCAAAATTTATTTCTTACCCTCTTTCTAAAAAATCCTCTCCATGAATTTATGAAAATTGGGGTCTTGTTGGGCTTGTTCTATAGTTTCATTTGTTATCTCTTCTACCTCATCTTGAAAAATTCCGAAAAAAGGGTTTTCCTCTCTTTCAGCCATGATGTTTTGGTTTTCAATTTTTTTTTGCTCAAGTTTTCGCTTTTGCAATCTCGTTAAAATGGGCATACAAGTGATGAGAATTTTCTAAATGTTTGACCAAAGTTTGGGAGTGCCAAAAGGATTAGTTAGAATCTAATTAAGCAAGCTTTATTTCAAGATGAAGGATGATAAATCTCAATGGTGAAATGTAGCTGCTAAATTAGAAATGGGTGTGATGAGGAGGCACTTTTGAATGTTTGATCAATGATTAGATGAGAGATTTTCACTTGAAAATGTTGGTTTCAACAAGTTTGAGAGTCCAATTTCTCTATTGTATCAACTAATTTGGACGGTTGGAGTATTGTATTATTGGTTTCAGAATGTAATAATGAAGAATGGGTTGACTACAATTATGCCTTTGTGAAAGAGCTCTTCGTTTATAATAAGCTTGTGAATATAAAGGCTCTAAAACAAAATCATCAGTATATCCTCTATCAAAGTCATGATATCTATGGATGAAATTTCGATAGTCAAGAAAGACCTTCCTACTTTGGTACAAGAAGTGTCTCCTTTTCAAAAGTTTCTTGTAGCTAAGTTGTTTCTTTGGTTTCTTGATTCTTGTAGTAAGGGATTTCTTGACAAATGTTGTTGATTTCCAATCCCTTAACATAAAATGATTAATGTAAATGCTACAAGAAACAAGTTAAAATGTTGGTTTCAAAAAGTTTAAAGAAAATTTAGGACAAGGAAAAGATGTTGTTTGAGAAGGAATCTCCAAATAGGGTGTTAATTGGCAGAGGGGAGGTCAATTTCAGGTTTATGTTTGCAGATTTTTCAAATGCGCTATGGAATGGTATATATGTGGTATGGGAAGGGTTGGATCACCAGAAAAAGAAATGGATGTGCTATAACAACAAATTAATGTGTTGCAAGATGGCATAAATGTGCTATAACAGAGGAGGGATGCACTAAAACAACAAATGGACGTGCTGGTTTATGACAATGATGTGCCAGAAAAGTAGAGGGATGCACTAAAAGATGCAAGCTATGCACTAGAATAGTTAATGGATGCACTAATCTGGAAAAATGCTTTTTGGTTTTTGGCAATTTGATGAATTTTTTTGGTTTCAACAGTGAATTTCAGATTGTTTGGTTTGGATTTTCTTCTGAATCAATAGTTGAACATGTTTGTGTGATTTTTGCTTGGATATTGGTTTAAAAGAACATTGGTAAAGATACATCAAACAAGCACAATTCCTAGGCTATGTAAGACAATATTTTTTTGGATTCCACGTGGATTTTACTCCAACCACACTTATTCTTAGCGTGTGATTTAGAAGCTTGGCCACACATGCTCCCCCTTATAGTGCACTCACTTCTCAGGTCAACCAAGCTTCAAACTCCCATGAATATCCCATGGAAATTTTTTCACCTCTACTAATAATTATGAGAATCTGGATGCCTTGGCAACGAGCGTTGTTGCACCAAAGAATAGATAAGGGTAATTTTTGGCTTACTACAAAAAAAGGGTTTTAGTAGGGTCATTCCGTTCATGGGGGATCATCCATGCAGCAATAGACCATTGCTGCCCTTCTTCTTAGAACAATCCTTGTGATACTCGAACTTTCCTCGAGTACCCACATTTATATCCCGGGTGGAAGTCACTTGGCTTTAGCGTGTTCTCGGTTGGGTCATTCCCTCTCCTTATAAAGCCCTCTAAGGTTTAAAATGCAAATAAGATGAACGGGTCTTGCTTTCTGATCACTCAGTTAAGGGGAGAGCATACACGCCTACCATTCCAAACACAACAAGCATGGTGTAAATTTATCCTTCATAGTTATGCTAGATTCCTAACTCAACCAAAGGAAATGACAAATAAATCGATCCTTGCAACCAATTTGTTAGTAGTTTCAGTCCATTTCTCTTTGAGAGCATTCTTTATTTGTTTAAGTAAAGTCTCTAACTATGTACAAGGTTCCTGCAAAACAAAAAAGCATAGAATAGTTTTGAGAATCTAGAAAATTTGCAATAAAAACCAAATGTCCCATTATAGTAATGAAATGCGCTAAAACTAAGAACAAATGCACTAAACTACTAAAGACTCTAAAAGAGGGATCAAATGTCCTAAATGATAAACTGAATGCGCTAAACTGGAAAAATCAAAGAATAGAATTTAAAACTCCTTGATGCGTTGAAACAACAACTCAATGCATTGGAACTAAAGTCGAATGCGCCAGAAGAATTGCCAAATGCTCCAAAACAAGAACTCAATGCATCGATAGATCTACCAGATGTGCTAGAGAAAAATTTGGATGTGCCATTTCAGAATTTTTGACGAAACCTGCGAAGAAAAACTCAATAGAAAAACAAATTAAAGATGAGGCTATGCCCCACAGTGGGCACCAATTTATGGCATGTGGTTTTAAAGTGTGCCAATGAGAGTAATTAGTTAATAATACTAAACACACACATCCATGAAATGTATTACATAAAATAAATAGAAATAGCAAAATTAAATTGCTACTGGTATCCTTTCAAATCATTCCATGGTTCTCTAATCTTAAGGACCTTCAAAATTCATGCTCTCAGATCTATTAACCATCACACATGAACCTACAAACATGAAAACCTAAGAAATGAGAAGCTATTTTGCAATCTACATGCCTATATCACTATACTTTTTGTATTTTTTTTTATGCTTGAATGTCAAATGATCTATGATGGAGTACTGATATGCTCAAATGATGCTAAAATTGACAATGCAAATCTAATGGTAATTTTGTATAAAAGATGCAATAACTACGCTACTAAAATTGAAATTTCCATAATAACTCTATATGAACTAAAATTCTCTCCAAATTCTCTTAAATTACACTAAGAATTCTGTAGCATAAGTTTGTAATCTAAATCTATATGAAAAATTGTAGAAATTCCTTATATTTATAGATTTCCAGGCTTGAGATGATGTGGCAGTGATGGACGGTTGAGATTGTGATCCTAAGGCATCAATGGTGGAGCACAAAGAGGTTGGAGAGAATTAGGGAGGTGGTTTCCTTCAAGAAAACTCCTACCCAAGTGCTAAAGAGAATCAGAGGAAAGAAGAAGCCATGTGTCCAAGGTTGTTTCAAATTTGTTGCAAGTTTGTCAATGATAATCCTCATTTTACAATTAAAAAAAATCAATTTCATGTGACACATGGTGAGGTGGCAGGTGAATTGGAGGTGGTTAGAAGAAATATGGAGACATGTGCCAATTTGAATTAAAAATCCAAATTTAAATGGAAGAGGGAAATTAATTAAATAGAAAATTATTTAATTTTGTGCATTTAACTAATTTAAGAGGAAAGTGATTTTTGGAAAAGGAAGAATTAAGGTAATGGACCATATAAATAAATTTATCAATTTATTTATAATAGTAGAGGAATTATAATTTATTAATTAAATAACAAGTATTTAATTAATTTGTGCTCCTGACCATTTTTACGTGTATACATAACCAAACGAGACGGTCCTATTACACTTCTAGACCTTCCATTACAACCAAACAAATTGTTAGGAGGGCCCCATGATTTGGGGCTTATGATCATTAAAGGCAATAAACACAGTAGAAGGTGTAAGTGTGAATAATTATAAAGGAAATAAAACACTTATTAATGAAACATTTCATCAAAGATCAAGTTAATTAATCAATTGAAAGCGTCTCATTGTCTCCTATCTTTAAAGATTTATTAAGCTATGTACTCTTAGATTTAAATGACACTATAACTGTTAAAATGAAATCCTAAAGAATGGAATGATGTTGATGCAATGATATGAAGCTAAATGTGATAATACTAGATGACAAAGAAAAATAAATAAGCATGGATTGACATAAAAACTGATAAACAAAGCCATTGGAGGCAGCCATGATATGAAAGCTTGAATGTTGGATGCTTGGATGCTGGATGCCTGGATGCTTGGATGTCGGATGCTTGAATGTTGGATGCTTGGACGTTGGATGCTTGAATTCCTGCAGAGTAAGAGTGCATAAGTTAGATTATTTGGATCCTTTTCTTGGTTGAATGAGGTTGTATTTATAGATTTCATGGCCGTAGAAATGCACAGGGATGGAAAAGAGAGGCTTGGATTCAATCTAGAAGATTGAATGGTGAAAGATGGAGGAGATTGAGAGAATTTTGGAGATTTTCTCTACTCATGAAAACACTAGGCAAGAGAAGAGGAAAGATTGATGGAGGAGGATTGAGAGATAAATTTGCAATTTGTCTCCAATTCTTCCCGTGAAGTCTCAATCAATTAATTTGACATGATTTTAGACATAAATTAGACATAGGATATCTAATTTTATTTTGAGGAAATATAGAGGAATATTCCTTATGCCTTTATTTAAATATTTTTTATTTATATAAATTAGCAAAAGAGGGATAAATAATTTAATAAAACAAACTATAGAAGTTGTTTATTAAATTAAAGAGAAGAATAATGGTAATTAATCAATAAAGTGTTTGATCTTTATTTAAATAATTTAGGATTGATGTGATAGAATAAAATAAGGATTTGATGATTAAATCAAATAAAGTATTTAATTTTGTTTATTTAATTAAGATGAGATAATAGAATTTAGAAGAAATAAATGTGAACTATATAAATAAATATTTCTATTTATTTAAAAAATAGAGGAATTTAGGATAATCAATTAAATAATTTGTATTTAATTAATCGGATTCTCGAGACCATTTTTAGGTGTATACATTTCACCCCTCTTCGAAGTGATGTGTTTACGCGTTGCTTCAAAGAAAATTTTGCTACTACTGCCAGGATCGATGATTAAAAAAAATTTAGTGTGCCCCAGACATGCCCCAGATATTTGATTTCCAGATGATTGCTGATAATATGCCCCCTCAGGAGATAAATTAATGATGTGATGATTTTTGAGAAATTTTGAAATTTCATGATGATTTGATGAAGATTTGATGAAGAAATAATTTATCTCCTGACAATGATGAAGAAAATATAGCCCATGGATGAATTTCAATTAATTCCATGAATAAAATTAATCAAAATATAATAAAACCCACCAAAATCCCTTTTCAAAAATCTATATAAAGTTCAAAAGTTCATTTTCAGAGTCATTTGCACCCTTTTGACTTTCAACACCCAGTGAGAGAGACATTTCAGCCAGCTAGAGCAAATGCCAATCCCTTACTACACTGATCATTTTGAGCGTGTGCAACGTCACCAGCGGTCGGCCGCCTACGAACCTCCGATATGTACCCATAATCCTCCTCGTTTTTTGTGCATTTTTGTTTTTTATGCATTTTAATGCTTTTAGTGTCTTTTTCCTAGTTTAGCGCATCCAAGTCGCATTGTAGCGCTTTGCACTCTTGTGTAACACTTTGATAAACTATTTTAGCACTTTCATATTTAGCGCTTGAATTATTTTCTCTAGTGCTTCCGTAGGATAGTTTAGCACTTTCATGATTTAGCGCTTAGGTAGTTAGTTTTAGCGCATCTGCCAAATTTTAGTGCCTAGAATGTTCTAGTGCTTTGATTTGGTAAATTAGTGCATCTATGGTTTGTTTTAGCACTTTGGTAAAGTGGTACTTTGATGGATTGTTTTAGCACATCGATGCGGTAAAACAACACTTAGGGTGAAGTAGGGCTTCAAATGCCTGGTATAGTGCATTAGAGTGCTGAAATAGCGCTTCGGATAAAATAACGCTTTGAATGCCTGTTTTAGCGCATCCGATTGATAAAGTAGCACTTTTGAGTTTTGGTGCTTTTGGATGCCTGTTTTAGTGCATCCATGTCAGAATTGCAGATTTTGACTTAGTTAACCTTGATTTCATAAATTTCGATCATGTCCATTCTTCAGATTGGTATGATTGATAATCCAAATTCCTGATGTTTGATTCTATTTGATTTAAATAAGACTTACTCTCATGATAGGTGAGAAGAAATCCTATTTTTGATGATCCTCATGATAGGCGAGGAAATGATTCAATATATAATAAATCTCACAATAGGCGAGTTTAGATAATGTTTGATGAACCTCATGATAGGTGAGATTTGTTGATGTTTGTTCATGAATTTTGATCAAAAACTCATACCAAAGTTTGAATAGACTTGATATTAGAATGACTTTTGATTTCTTGACATAGTGCACTGATTGTAGATTTTTCATTGTGATAGGAGGATCTAGGTACTCTCCAGATGCAAGAGTGGTTTCCTTGGACCATTGATTTGATACCTCATCGACTCAAGATGAGATTCAGATTATAGGTTGATGTGGCCTTACCAGTTTACTTGACATGCCCCAAATTAGGATTAATCGAGGTCTCCTTACTGCTTTGGCCGAGCGGTGGCACAGTGACCTTAACACTTTCCATCTGCCCACTGGTGAGATGACAGTCACACCCGAGGATGTGCAGCTGATTTTGCATATTCCATTTATGGGGGAGATTGTAGTATATGATTCTCATGAGGCTGGTGGGAGAGACGCTCTCCGTAGAGTGTTTTAGGATCAACACATTGCAAGTCTAAGCGTCCGATGGAGGACGATTGTTGATGCATACGATTCACTACCTGTAGTGCTTGTTGGATTCATTGGAGGTTTCCTTTGCCCTGATCGCAAGTCAAAGGGATTCTCTGTGGGTTGGGTCTGAATTCTCGAGAGCATGGTCATACATGGTACGAGATATGCGTGGGGGATGTGTATGCTAGCACATCTTTATCATGACCTTCATTCAGTGGTTTACTTGGGGGCACGAAGTTGGTCAGCGGGGATGACCCTATTACAGGTGTGGGCATGGGAGCACTTTTCCATTGCTCGACCATTTCCAATTTTGGATAGACCAGCAGGCATACCGTATGTCTTTTGGTACAGAGGCTGGCTTACCCAAGCTCATATGGGTAAGTTGGAGCATTGGAGATGAGTGTTTGATGATATGGAGAGCGTTGTCTAGCGGCCGTACCTAGATTGTGAGCAGTGGGAAGAGGACGATGCAATTCTCGGATACCTTTGCAATTCCATGTACCTGATCGACATGATACCTTTTGTGTTGGAGAGATTTTTGTTGTGACGAGTGTATAGATAGTATCATATCATACAATGTACGCCTCAGGGGGTAGCCCACTATGCCAGGCGACGCAGTGATGTAGCAGATTGGGGACCATGTCTGTCCTATGAGACCATTGTAGAGCGGTACAGGGCACTGCAGTCGTCACCCTAGGAGATGCACAAATATATTGCTGAGGTGAAAGTGACAGGGGAGTACACAACATTTTTTGCATTGACTCCACATCCTCGCATCACTATTCCATACGAGCCAACACCGTTACCCATTGAGGATGATGTTGTCGTGGTTTTAGAGAATAGTGGGAGTGATACTCCATCAGGCAGAAGTACCGAGAGTGTCAGTGATGACAACAGTAGTGGAGATGACAGTGATGGTGGCGGTGGAGGTGGCAAAGGGGCTGGACCAGTCAGTGTTGGTCCTTCATCCAATAGGCCTCGCAAGAGGTGATCAGTGGCAATACCATCAGTTGATTACTTGAGACAGATTTCAGATCTTCAGACACAGGTACAAACATTGCAGGGATAGTTGGTATAGGCCCAAGGTTTGCTAGTTCAGATGTAGAATCAGATGCAAACCCACATTCAGGCCCATGCTCAGGCATTAGCACAGGTACAGGGACAGTTGGCCGCTGTTAAGACTCAGGTTGCCACCTTGGCAGCTGAGCAAGATGGTGCCCGACAGATTTCTGAGAGGGCACATGAGACGATCGAGACCCTACAGAGAGTGGTCAATGGTACCGAGGGAGATATCATGATACAGTGCCTATTGATCATAGAGTCAGCTATGCCCCATCAAGATTTGGGCGGAGTCGCACCCGGACAGTCAGTGAGGGTGTGACACAACCTCCTCGAGGAGATCCCAGAGATCTTGGTCCTTCCAGGGGTGGTGGTGGTACTGGTTCCGTTGGGACCACACATTCTGGCAGTAGCAGATCATAAATGCTATTGTGATTTTGAGATATTCTTTTTGAGACATGATGTATACTTCGAGTTAGCTCATTTTTGGATAATGTATCTTTATTTCAGACTTCATTCTATACTTGACATTTATGATATATATACGAGATGGAGTTGATATATATCGGGATAATGGATGAAATGATGGCAAGACTAATGACATGTTATGAAATGATACTGACAGCCAGATTAATGATCCCGATATGTATCAAAATAGATGGGAAAGCTGATTTAGAATCACATACGACTCCTATTTCCAGGTTTTCACCATATGTTTTGATTACACCCTTTTATTTTGTTTATTTTTCTCTTTTTCTTTCTTCTTTTGTATTTTGTATTTATTTATTTTTTTGTATTTTTTGTTGCCAAGATGCCTGTTTGCCAGGTTTTCATCAAGAAAACCATTTTTTCAGAAGTTTGACCCGTGCACTAGGAGATTCAAGTATAGAACTTTATGAGATGGATTTTGTTGATAGGTTCATCGAAAAAATCTCCTTCAGACGTTGATAGTTGATATGCTTTTGATCCGTATACTGATATGATGACAAAAGGACGAAGCCAGTTAAGCTCAAATTTCCCTTTCTTCTCCTTGTCCTACTGATTTCTAGGGTTCTCTTTTAGAACCAAATCACCAACCTGAAAGACCCTCGGTTTTACCCTATGGTTGTAACTCCTTGAAATTCTTTGTTGATAAGCCATTAGATGATTAACAACTTGTTGACGATGCTCATCCAACAATTCCAGTTCCTACAGCCTAGATACCCTATAGTCTTCATCTGAAATGATTCATCTGAGTGATACATGGAGGGATGGAATCTCTACTTCGATGGGTAATATGGCTTCTGATCCATATACCAAGGCATATGGTGTAGCTTTTTTTGGTGTTCTGATACTTGTTTTGTATGCCCATAGTGCAGGATTGAGTTGAACATGCCAATCATGTCCAACATTGTTAACCATCTTTTTGACAATTTTTAGAATTGTTTTGTTAGAGGCCTTTGCTTGGGCATATCCTTGAGGATAGTACGATGTTGAAAAATGATGTTGGATATCAAAATTTTCACATAGTTCTTGTACATATTGATTCTTGAAAGGTCGTCCATTATTAGTGATAATGGATTGAGGGATTCCATATCGACAAATTATGTAATTCAAGATGAACAAGGAGATTTGCTTCCTAATGATGGTTGTAAGAGGCACTGCTTCTATCCATTTTGTGAAATATTTTGTAGTTGTGATAATGAACTTGTGTCCATTAGATGAAGAGGGATGTATCTTTCCTACCAGATCCAATCCCCATTGACAAAAGGGCCATGTTGATGTAAAGGGATGCAATTCTTCAACTGGTGTGTGAATCAGATTGTTGTGAATCTGAAACTTTTGACATTTCTTGACAAACTAATAAGATTATTTCTCCATGCATGGCCAATAATATCCCAAATGGAGGAGTTTCTTGGCTAGAGTTATCCCACTTGAATGAGTGCCACAAATACCTTCGTGAACCTCTCGTAAGGCCATTTCAGATTCATCGTGTTCTAGACATCAGAGTAAGGTACCATCAAGACCTCGATGATAAAGGATGTTTGCGATTAAAATATGTCAGCAGATTGGCAGATGAAGCTTCATTTTTGGTTCTTGGAAAGATCTGGAGGAAGGATATTGTCTTTCACTTAAGTATAAGTTTTTCATAGATGGAAGTTTCAATGGTTTCTAGATGGCATATGGTACTGGATTCCAAATTATTATGGGAGGGACATGATACTTGTTCTACCATAAACTCATAACAACCACGTTTCTCTACAAATTGTAATATGAAGCAATTGTGGCCATAGCATCCGAAGCTTTGTTCTTCGCCCTTGGAATTTGATCAAACTTAACATTGATAAAGAATTGTTTCAAATCATCTATTTGTTGTTTGTAGGGCATCTAATTTTCATTCTTTGTTTGTTACTCGTCATTCACTTGATAAATGACTAGTTGAGAATCCCCATATACTTGTAAGTCTGTGATCTTTCATTGAATTGCTATTTTGACCCCAATGATCAATGCTTCATATTCTGCCACATTATTTGTACATTGAAACATCAGCCTATATGATTTCAGAATGGTGTGTCCTTGGGGAGAGATGAACAAAATCCCTACTCCAAATCCTCGCTATGTGTATGATCCATCAAAATATAATACCCATTGTTGTGGCATCACTGTCAGAATGTCTGCATCCGGAAATTCCATTGTCATTGGTCGATCATCTGGTAGAGGAGCCTCAGCTAACTGTTCAATGATTGCTTGACCCTTTATGGCTTTTCTCTCCACATATTGAATGTCAAATTCACTTAATAGCATGACCCACTTTTCCAGTTTACCTCTTAAGGCATCTTTACTGACTAGATATTTTAAGGGGTCAATCTTTTCTATTAGCTTGATTGTATAAGTCAGCATATAGTGCCTCAGATGTTGAGTAGCAAACACTATTGCCATTTAATGTTCTACTGATATAGTAGATGGAGTGTTCTTTTCCTTCATAATCCTCTTGCGCTAATAGTGCCCCCAAAGAGATATTTGTCGTTGCAATGTATAGTATCAGAGGTCTTCCTTCTGTTGGCGGCATGAGAATGGGTAATGACATTAGATACTTTTTTATTTGATTGAACGTTGTTTCACACCCATTATCCCATTTGAAAACCATATTTTTATGCAACAAATGATTGAATGGATGACTTTTGTCCACTAGCTGGGAGATAAATCTCCTGATTGATTGGAGCATTCCCTGTAGTGATCTGAGTTGATTGATATTCTTAGGAGGTGGCATCTCCATTATTTCCTTGACCTTCACTGGATCTATCTCAATGCTCTTTTCTGAGACAATGTATCCCAGCAGTTTCGCTGATGTGACCCCAAAGATACACTTCTTGGGGTTTAGCCTGACATTGAATTTCTTTAACTGTGTGAAGATTCTGCCAAGATTTCATCCACGTAATCTTCCATGAAGGTGTGCATCATATCATGAAAGATTTTTTTCATTTCTCTTTGATAGGTGGCTCCTGTGTTTTTCAGACCAAATGGCATGACGTTCCAACAGAAGGTTCCCCATGGACATGTAAAATTCGTCTTCTCCTAATCTTCTAGAGCTATTTTTATTTGATTGTACTTGGAGAAACCGTCTATGATTGACAACATGTCATGCCCTGTTGTCAAGTCCACAATGATGTCTATATTTGGTAATGGAAAATCATCCTTCGGGCATGCTTTATTCAGGTCCCTAAAATTCGTACATATCCTGATGCTATTGTCTGGATTTAAAATAGGTACAATGTTTGATATCCACTCGACGTAGTCTATAGACCTTATGAATCCCGCATCCAACAATTTCTTTAGCTTTGTCTTTACCATCAATGCGATATGGGGATGCATTTTTCTTAATATTTGCTTGACATAATTCATTCCTACAGGCAAAGACAAATGATGCATGAGAAGATTTGGATCTAACCCTGGCATATCGGAATATGACCAAGCGAATTTGGTGCTTCTTTCCTTATAGAAACTGATGAATTCCGGTCTCTTTTGATCTGTCATGGATTCTGCCAAATGTAGGATTTTTGCTTTTTCTTTAGTGTCGATGTTCACAAACTGTGTTGGTTCTACCAAAACTGATGACCACTCATGATAATGTTTTGGAAGAGTGTCAAATCTTCCATCCTTCGGTTCCTCATAAAGGTTTTCACCATTAGATGCGTTCTTTCTTTTTTCTTTTTTGAGATCTAATGTTGCCATAGAATGGTTTTCACCATTAGATCTATTTTCCCTGTTTTCACTTTTCCAGCTAGAAGATTTGACACCCTCCTGCCGAGTCTTGTTGTTATGAGTATTACGGATAGAACTTGTACCATGTTCATCATGACATAGGAAATTTACGATGGCATCATCATTTGGAAATTGTGGTACATTCAAAGGTTTGATAGGTTCCTAGTCAATAAGTTCAGGATGGATTAAAGGCATGAAGTTATCAGATTGACTTAGGTCGATGGAAGTGAGGGTTAGGACAACAATGTCATCATAGTTGTCATTTGGGATATCGAGATCAATGATGGTACCCTCTTCAAGATCATCTAGTTCACTCAAATTATGTTCATCCCCTCTTGAGTCATCGATATTTAGTGATCATGCTACGAATGGTCTAGACCCAGAGCCTTGTCCCTCCTCATGCGTAGGTGTATATTGCTGGATTACATCAACTTGAATATCGATGAAAGATACATCGGAACATAGATCCCACTCATATTCATTTGAATATGTTTCAGAGCTATCTCTAATCTGAAGGATCCTTTCAACAACTTTCTTTGTCATCTCCTGTTTTTGTTCCTCAGAGTATCCTAGTCCTGGCTTTTCTTTTGAATGAAGAGTGAGGGGATAAATAGGCTCTATGATTCCATCCTTCCTTCACCCAAGAGGTCCTTGTCCCTCATAACCCATTTTTTCTAGGATAACTTTCCCTTTTTCATACTTCTCGGTGTTGATATTGAAATTCTTGATACTGATATTTGATGTCGAGGGTTCCTCATCCTTGTATAGCCAATCCAGGATTTCTTTGTTGTCCGATACGTCCTCTATGGTATTGACTTTGACAAAAATTTCTTCAAGAACTATGATTGGTAATGATGTTTGATGTTTAATCATAGATGGTTGACCATATGTCTTAGGAGATGGCATTAATTGTGAAAGGTTAAGCGATTTCTCCATAGAATATTGCCCCATTCCCTTGTCTGTCAGCTGGACTTGCTCTTGAAATTTTTGTGATAGAAACGTTTGTGGATTCAGATTGTCTGTTGATTGAGTTTCAACAAGACTTGTTTCTTTTGTTTTATGCTTCTTCTCTACCCACTTGGTGGTGATACTTGGACATTTTTCTTCGTTGGATGATTTTGAACTATGCTTCCTTGTTGTGAGGCACAAAGGTATCTTGAGAGATTCTAAGTGTGTCATAATGTTGAGGATGTTTATAATCAGCAGATACAGTCACCTCCTATCTATTTACTGGGTACTTTAAAAATTGATGATACGTTGAAGGCACGACCTGCATTTCATGGATCCATGGTCATCCTAAGAGTATATTGTAAGTTAACTCTTTTTCCAATACTTGACATGCTATATGTTTCATCATTGGTCCCACTTGAATGGGTAACACAATTAAGCCCTTAGATGATCTTTCTTCCTCATCATATGCTTTTATAGTCATTTTCCTTCGAGCATCAATAACATCATCGGAATACCCTAGTGCATGGATTAACTTGAGAGTGCAAATTCTCAGACCAGCTCCCCCATCTATTAAGACTCTCTTGACGCGATGATTGTGGATCAAAACTTCGATATGGAGTGTGGTATTATGGGGATGGTTTAGTGAGACATCATCCTATTCAGAGAATGATAGACAATGTGGGGTAGTCAAATGCCCCACCATAGCTTGGAACTAGCAATCATCTAGATTCTTTGGTACCATAGTGGCAACTAGTGCTTGTTCTAGAACCTCCTTATGCGATGGTGATAATTTAAGGAGTTCTAGTATCGATATATGTGCAAGAATGTTTTGTAGTTGATCGACAAAATTATAATGAAATGGAGGTGGAAATGCATTTTTAGACCCAACTCCCTTTAACACTACCTTGGATTGCCCCCTAGTCATTTCAATTGTTGGTTGATAGTCTTGACTGTCTCTGATTTTTAAGACGTTGATTTGATTTTCAGAGTTTTGTATGCTTGGGAGCAAATCCAAAGGGGTAGTGTTGTTGGTTTCATTTTCATCAATGTTATGACCAACTGTATGATCACTCTCTACTTCAGATAGAAAAAGGATTGTTTTTCCATAGACATGATTGATGTTCTTACCTTTGTTTTTTGCAGAGGATGATGCTCCTTTGTCATAGTTTGGAAAAGGGTCCTTGAAGGCTTAATGATCATTATTGTTTTGAGGTCCCTCCACATATATTTTGTTGTTTTCGATCAAATCTTGTACTGCGTGTTTCAATTCCATACAATCATTGGTTTTGTGGCCTTTGTTATTATGGAAGTTGCAATAATCTGTGTCATTCCACCATGGTGGTTTGACCTTTGGATCCCAAAATCTAGCTTCCCGTGCAGTGATAAGGCCACTGGTGACTAATTCTTTCATCATTGATTCCATCATTTGGCCCAAAGGTGTAAACCTATGCCAATTTGATGGTTTTTGATATGACTATGTTTTTACGATCTTGTTGCTTTGTATGACATTCGACTTGACAATTTGATCATTTTTTTGATTATTCGAAGTAGATTTTGTCAAGTTAAAAACCGGTTTGACATTTTGGGAATCATTTGTTGTTTCATTGGTAGTCGTGTTTCGGCTCTTTTGCCAAAATTTTGGTTTATCACTACTTGAGTATTGATTGGAGGAGTTATTTGTGTTATTTGTTTTATCGTTGAAATGCTTGATAACTCCTCTTTTGACTAGCGCTTCTTCAATTTTAAGACCATTTTTCTATTACTTTTTTGAATGTGGGAGGACATTGCAATTCAAGTCTATAACTCATTTCCTCTGTCAAGTTTTCAATGAACAAATCCATCTTTTCTTCCTCAGGAATGGATCGAGGATATCTAGCGAACAGTCGTCACCATCTTTGTAGAAAAGACAAGAACGTCTCCCCTTTCTTTTTTAGGTTATAAAGAACCTTTATTGCATCATCGTGTTGGATGTTAAATGAATACTAGGAGATGAACCTGTTGACAAGTTCCTCAAAATTCCTGATACTTGGTTGTAATTTTGAAAACCATTCCATACATGATCCTCCCAAGCTCCTTGGGAATTATCTCATTAAGTTTCCTCTTGGGAAAACTCAAGGCTCATTGTTTTAAATTCCCGGATATGATCTATCGGATCCGTTCTTGCATTGTATTTATCATACTTTGGGAATTCACAGTGTTTAGGAAAAGGTATCAAGCCAACTGTTGTGTCGAAAGGATAAGGAAAAATGTCTTGTATCGCATACCTTTTGGTACTCCCTTTCGTCATATCTTGTATCTTTTTTTGTAACATTTTCATTTGGGACATTAAAGCAACAACCAAATATATTTCTTGTGTGGGTTGCAGTATTTCAGTCTCACTTGTTCTAGGTGCTTCCTTTAGATGATTTACGTCAAAGTCCTTAGGAAGTTTAGCCCCTAATTCAGCCAACATCAAGAGATATTTCTCCATGTCTTGTTCTAAGATCTTTTCCATAAATTATGGAATTTGGGATCTTGTTGAGCTATTTGAATATCCTCTGGAGTTATTTCATTCTTATCATTTTGGTGCAGACTTTTCCAAGGATTTTCTTCTGCCATTATTTGGGATGTTTCATGTTCTTGCTCTAAGAGTCTCTATTTTTGCGACCTAGTGAAGATTGGCATACAAATTTTTGCTCTTTCTTCCAAAATGTTGATCTTCTATGTTGGAAAAATGTCAATTGAATTTTTAACAAAGTCGAATAAGATGACTGATCTTATTGATAAGACTAAGTTAAAAATTGGATTACTATACTTTGTTTCATGATAAAGGATGATAATATCCTGATGATGAAAATTGAGTGTAGTAATCAATTGTGTATTTGATTTGACACTTCTGATTTGCAAGATCTTGTTTCAGTTGATAAGATTGGAAACTTGTATAAACCTATCTAATTTCGCTTTCTAGATAGTGATTTTGATAAAAAGAAACTTGTGTTCTAGTAAAAACTGTGGATAAATGACAAACAGACTGACTGGTATGATTTTTGAACTCTCTGTTTTGAAAGCGCTAAAACAAAGTACAGAGGCACTATTTCACAGAAGCGCTAAAACAGTGCTCGAAAGTGCTGGAAAAAGTGATGAAAGCGTCATTTGATGAAAGCACTAAAATAAAGACTACTTGTGCTAAAACAGTGCTTGAAAGCGCTATTTTATGAAAGCGCTAAAACAGTGACCCGAAGCGTTGAAACAAGTTTCCAGAGCGCTAAAAAATAGGAATTTTAAGACTCTCTATTGTAAAATTTGATCTGGCCTTGTGGCATACTCTATCATGGGTTGTGGAAAATAGGAATGATGTATGCGTTAACTACGGTTGTGATATTGTGTGAGAGCTCTCCTTTGGAAGAAGGCTCATGAATAGAGTGGCTCTATAGCATAATCAAGAGTGTGACCCCTAGCAAAATCGTGATATCTATGGATGAAGGTTCTATGTTGTAAGAAGATTTTTCGATTCTGATATAGAAAACGCCTTCTTCTTAAGTTATCCCGATAACTAAGAGGTTTCTTGGGTTTGGTGATTTTGATTGTTCTCTTGACAAACGTGATGGACTTCCACTTTTGAATCATGAATTTCTCGACCTAATTTGACTTCTTTTCAAGACGATCTTTAATCTGATTTTAATGAATTTTGTGAAAACACAGCAAGCAATTTGTGAGATAATTGTTTTAAACTGAATAGATCGCGTATGTTCAAGAACCATGAATGGTCCTTATTGATTTTCATGGGTTGCTTTGACAAATGTATACAAATTAAACAGACTCACACTTAAGGACAAATAGGTCATTGTTATACTCACAACCCACATCTTGAAATTGCGTTGACGCACACAACCGTGTCACCCCCTAGAGGGCATCGGTGTTTTTTTTCATTTCCAGGTGCGTACTCAAAGTTGGATTTTTCGTCCTCTGAGAAAACGGTCCTTGAAAATTATATGGTGAGTGTCTTGGGGGTAGATTCTTCCCTCCCCTTGCACCGTGAGTATGAAAATGTATGGTTACTGACTCGGCAATATACTACTTTATGGTTCATAGATAGGGCTTCTATGTGGTGCGACAATTGATAAACTCCCTCAGGAGACCTCCCAATCTTTAGAACAAAGATTTTGGGGATGGTTATCTTGCTCACTACCGTCAAGTTGGACTTTCATTAACAACTTTCATTTTGATTATAGTGGGTTGGGATCTTTGGCTTTAGGCATTCCCACTTAGGTCATTCCTGTAGGGTGAGTACTTTTTCCCACTACGACAGGCCTTCTAAAGGATTTAATAAAGCATAAATTGCATAAAATAAAGATGAATCTGGCGCTTTGATCACCCTTTTAAGGGGAGAGCATAAGCCTAATCACCACACAAAAACAACATATAAGTTGTTTTGTTTTAAGCCCAAAAAGACAATTTTCTAATCTATGTGAAGATTTTGTTTCACAAAAATCATGATGTTATTTTTAACCGATACTGTAAAAAGTGTGATGACTACCCTAGGATTGATAAATTTGTTTTAAGAAAAATAGAAAGTGGCTACCCTAGGATTGATACATTTTTAAAACTAGAAGTGACTACCCTAGGATTGATAAATTTTTGAAACTGGAAGTGGATACCCTAGGATTGATAAACTTTAGTCTAATTGTGAAAAAAATTAAATTTTGGTCGCGGTCGCATCGGATCTAGATGGAATTTACAAAAGCGCTAAAACAATCCACCAAAGAGACATATTTTTTACCTGATGCGCTAAAATTGAAAGCACTGAAACAGAGCACCGAAGCGCCAAATTTTTCCACGGAAACGCTAAATCAATCTTTTCTAGAAATGGATCACCGATGCGCCGAAATAGGTCATGGAAGTGCTAGAGTTGAAAGCATTGAAAGTTTTGACGAAAGCGCTGAAACAGAACACGTCGGAAACCTATGCGACATTTTTCAGAAAAATTGATAAAAATTGGGGTTAATGCCCCACGATGGGTGCCAAATTGTAAGTGTGAATAAATATAAAGGAAATAAAACACTTCTTAATTAAACATTTCATCAAAGATCAAGTTAATTAATCAATTGAAAGCGTCTCATTGTCTCCTATCTTTAAAGATTTATTAAGCTATGTGCTCTTAGATTTAAATGACACTATAACTGTTAAAATGACAATCTAAAGAACAAAATGATGTTGATGCAATGATATGAAGCTAAATGTGATAATACTAGATGATAAAGAAAACTAAATAAGCATGGATTAACATGGAAACTGATAAACAAAGCCACTGGAGGCAACCATGATATGAAAGCTTGAATTTTGGATGCTTGGATGTTGGATGCTTGGATGCTTGGATGCTAGATGCTTGAATGCTGGATGGTTGGACCCTGGATGCTTGAATTCCTCCAGAGTAAGAGTGCATAAGTTAGATTATCTAGATCTTCTTCTTGGTTGAAAGAGGTTGTATTTATAGATTTCCTGGCTGTAGAAATGCACATGGATGGCAAAGAGAGGCTTGGATTCAATCTGGAGGATTGAAGGGTGAAAGATGGAGGAGATTGAGAGAATTTTGGAGATTTTCTCTACCCATGAAAACACCAGGCAAGAGAAGAGGAAAGATTGATGGAGGAGGATTGAGAGATAAATTTGCAATTTGTCTCCAATTCTTCCCGTGAAGTTTCAAACAATTAACTTGAAAAAATAGCAACAAGTTCAATACTCACTGCAAAATATAATTTTTTACTTCAAGTAGGAGTTTTCTTTTTCCAACAAGCATCTATCAAATTCATAGAATCCCCCTCAATCCAAATTTGTTTATTGCAATTTTTTACTATAGTTAAATTAGTTAGGAGGGCTTGGGTTTTCACTCTATTGTTAGAACCATCTGAAATATTTAGTGTTAAAGTGGCTAGGACCATACCCTAAGAGTCCCTTAATACACATCCTTCACCTGAATTGTCAAAAATCCCTCGAGAACCACCATCAAATTTCAATTTCACCATTGAGTTTTATGGGGAACACCACCTAATTGTTTTTTGTTTTCTATTATACTATTGGAAGATGAAAATGATCCTAGAATTGGTAAAGAGAGAAGCTTCCATCAAGATAAAATTTTAGAATCCAAATATGTAAATAGTTTACTCTGATTATATGACTGCAACTTTAACACCCGAGCCATGATTGATTCTGAAATTGAAGATTCCATTTTTTCCAAAAGTATTGTGATTGAAATACTCTCCTTACTGGAAATTATTTTTTTTCTTTTCAACCAATTGTTTCAAAGTAATAATGAAGGAGAGACAAGACATAATGAAGAAAAAATGAAGTAGGGTCCATGAAGCAGGAGCATCTAGACGAATGAGCAATCAACATCAACCAAAAAAATAAGTATTTTATTTTCATGTTTAGTTTTTCATTTTGGTGTGGGTTGGAGCTTCAAGAGAATCTTGTGTTGTGTTTGAAGGATAAAATCTTTATTTACCAATACTTGCATTTTCATTTCAAAAAATGAAAGGGAAACAATGTGATTTTAAAATTATTGTATTATTTCAAGGCCTAAAGGGTTTAAGGGGTCCATTGAAATATTAAATGAAACTTGAAAATAATAATTAATATTCATTTTATCAATTTGGATGCATATAGAAGTTTTCATAGGGCAAGTGACCTTTTACATTCCATTCTTGTCTTATTCGGTGATTAAAAAGGAGGGAAAAGATAGTGATTTTTGGAAAATTAATGAACGACTCTTCAATTACCACATGAGCACAACTTGGTTTCATTCTTCATTTTCCAAAGGCATATACAAAAACAAGTAGTTTGATATGGTGAAGAAACATTAACAACACATTTTTGAAGCAAAACTATGTGTTTATTTCTTTCTTTGTGAGGGAATTTCAAAGGCCAAGTTGAGGGAAATGAAAGAGCGGATTTGTGTGCTAAATTTTGGTGCTTTGAAAGGATTTAAGAGTATATAAAATACATCCTTTAATGGTGTGCAAAGGCAGAAATCAATAGCAGCAAGGTTGGATAAAGAACTTGTAGGTTGCTCGTGAAAGTTGCACAAGGAGTGTAGAAAGTCAGCTTGTGAAGAGAAGAGAGTTAGAAGAAGATAAAAGGAATTTTGCAGGCGTTCAAGGCAGCCATGAGAGTTGCATAATGAAAGATTGAAAGATTCATTTATTCCCAATTTAACTAATTGTCAAAAACCTATTGTTTAATGCCAACCAGGAGAATGCTCCTGCCTTGGGGAGAATAGCATAATTAAATGGGTAATTAAATGCATATTTAGTTCCAAGTACATAGGGGGAGATAAACCTGGTGTGAAATTGTGAAGGGTGATAAATTTTGATGCTACAGATGTATGGAATGTCAATGCATGACATGTAGTTATAATCCAAATCCCACATGAATTCACGTTGTAAAGAATCTTTGGAAGCCCTTAGTGAAGCCTCTATGAAATGTGTAGTATCATGAGAACTATCATCAAAGAGAAGACATGTATCCTCAATATTATCATCAAGATAATTTAAAATGTGGGACTCTGCAAAAAATAAGATATATATTATAAATTAGTCCCAATGAAGTGCAAAAGACATAAATGAAGTTATTGTAAAGGATCATTGTAAGGTGTCAAAGAAGCAACTTTAAACTCTAAAGTAGCAACAAGTAGAGTATATGGGGTGTCAATATATGTCAACCAAATAAGCTAATCATCCCATGAGGATGTGTCCACAGAATATGGGGCAACATAAGTCTTAGTGTCATTCATTGAAACCTTATCATCCAAGGAAATATCATTATTAGATGAAGATCCAAATTCTCCATACAACTTTTAGATAATGGTCCAAACATTGAAAGTGCAATCAATGTTCTCTATGTGATGTAGAAAATCCTCATAAATAGTAAAACATATTAGTTCATAGGCCATGCCATTATTTTTAAGCCATCCATTATTTGATTCATAATCACTTGGGTCAAGAATGAGACCAAAAAGATAAGGTGATAGATATTGTTCAAGATAGTTAGTCTTTATCCCTTGTTTCTAGGATTTAAAAAAAAAATAGTTTGACAACAGAAGGATGGAAATAAATATCAAAAACCATGATGAACCCCCTAAATAATAAAAAATTATCCTAGTTCATGATTAATTTTTTTCTATATAACCCCCCCAAGAATTATACATAAAGGAGCACTTTATATGTTGAGTGCACGTGCATGAACAACCCCTCTTGATTCAATATTAGTTTCCTCCCCTAAATTGTAGCACTTTATATTTTAGTGCATAGATTTTAATCAATTATGGGATGAAAAATGACACTTTATAAGAATAGTGTAAAACCATTCCCAATGGATTAGGCTTGAAAACACAAGCACTGCTACAAAAATTGACACTTAATTTTGAACAATTGATTACAAGTTACAATTATTTTAATTTTTAAGCCTTTATAAAATTAACACATAATTTTTTTAAACGACCTCACAAAATTTTGGGAGAAAAAACTAGAGGATAAATTTGAAGAGAAAAAAGAAGACAGGAGTTAAGCCCCCTTTGATTGGTTGCAACCACACCATACAACCAAGGGGCTAAGCTTTTGGGTGGCTATCCCCCCTCCTTTGCTGATATAAGCCCTAGGTTAATTGTTGACCTCAAAGATTTCACCTTTTTGTTGATGAATATTTCTCTTTCCTATTGCTTTAAAAATTTGACTCATGGGAGGCCATCAAACTTGTTTTGTTGATTTTTTCACTCTCTAATGTTGATTCCCACGACCTGCAACAAATCGCCATGCCTTCTACAACAAAAATTGAGTCCCATGTCTACAAAAAAAACCTAAACAAAGAGTTACATGCCTTCACTATCTAGAAAATAATTTGAGGTCTCTAATGAAGGAAATCACTATAAGAAGAATGAGTGATGTCTTACTCAGATATAGAATAAAAATCAGCACAATCAAACATACATACGATCATGAATTCAACATGACCTTCTCAAACATAATACCCTAACAAATGTCGATATTATGCCTAAATCGAGATCAAGGATTGACCCTTTTTCTCATTTACACATACATATTAGAGTTTCAAACATAGGTAATTCAACCTTCAATATGAGGATTTAGATGTTGAGAGACATAGGTTGAATATCCTTTGTACATATTTTTAAGAACTAAACAAAAACAACGAGCTACAATTGCATGCAATTGTTTTTCAAAAATTAATTCACAAATCAAATGAACCAAAACTTAATTGAAAATTATTCCAAATACTATGTTGATCTTTTCATGAATTAGATAGGACTCAAACCTAGGACTTTCCGTTTATTGTTGGAATACTCTACCATTGAGCTATTGGCTCCTATAGAACCATCCCATCTTTGGTTTGGATATGGCATATTACCAAACACCCCCCTTAAGCCACACTATAGAATGCTTGGGGCTCCTAACCTAACCTGGATCTTATATCATGTAGAATTCAAGCTAAAATCTCTACACATAATACCAATATTAGTTGATCTATGAATTCCAAGAAACCACATGCTCAAAACTTATGAAATGAATTGAAATAAACATAAATTCAAGAAAAAGAGAACACAAAAAAATAGATTCATAAACATATTAATTAACACGAAAAAGAGGTGTATGAATATCAAGGAGAATTAATTGCTAGCACAATTAGTGGAGAAGACTAGGTAGTTGACTCCCACTAACAAGGAGTGGTGGAAAGTTAACTTCCTCGGAACTCGCAAGAGGTGGCAAGTTAACTATCTTTGACTCAAACACCTAACTAAGCTTACCCCAATGTGTATAACCATGTGCTATAATGTATAATGTATGCACTAACAAACTCTTTACTAAAATTTAGTGATATTGAGTGATAAATTGAATTAGCTATGCAATTATTTAAATCCATTTTTTCTAAGTTCATTTTAGAATAAGATTTCACTCAATTATTTTTATTTTTCTTACAATTTATGTTGTTAGCTTTATACTTAAAATATATTTATATCTTTTTAATTTGGAAGAATTTTTGTACTTTAAGAGTAACATAAAAATAATTATAAAATAAGAAAAACATTCATTTTTGTGTTGTTTCTCAATTTTTATTTGTTGATGTTGTAGAAATAAATGTTATAGCTTACCTTTTCTCATTGTCTTCTAAATATATTGAGAAGAAAAGATGTTTTTATATATCACATAAAAGTGTGGTGTGTTCTCATGATTGATTGGTTCAAAAATAAACCATGACATAATATACTATTACTCAAAAAGAAAAAGAAATACATGGATCGTTTCCTAACTAATTTTTTTTCATAAAGTTCAACTTGGAAAGAAACCCATGCATGATAAAAGTGTTCAAAAGCTTGGAGAGCACCTTCAAGACTTTTGACAATATACCCAAAAGGTATATTATCTCATAGAGTGACTTTACCTAAAGTGATTCAAATGTGTTGTCACCAATTGATCTGTAATTTGTGCTAACTTTACTAGAACATGTGTGAATTTTACACCTACTACTTAAACAATTTGTATTTTTTATGGATCAAAGATGTAGAATAGAACTTTTCCTCCTACTTGGTTGAATTTTCATTATGAATTTTAATTTTTGAAGTTTGTGAATACCACGAAGATCTTGATAATAAAGGGAAAAATTAGAAGACCACTTTGCATGTAGTCCACTAGTTTAAACCTCTATGAAGGCTCCCCTAGTACTCACTTTTTCCATCTATTTCTCAAACCAAATTCTTTATGTGGATTTTTTCAAGAATTTGGGTTTTTCTATAAATCCTTTAGTTGTAGAATGCTTCACTTGTGCTAAGACTCTATAAGCTTTGATTCGTGACATTCAAGTTTTTTTTTGTTTGTTGTACTACATGTTTGGAATCTATATTCCACTTTCTCAATTGTTAGGCCCTTTCTTGATGAATGAAATAAATAATAATAATAATATAATTTAATGAAATAAATAACTTTATAAATTAATAATTACTAAACAATAAAAATATGTAACAAGTTCTACAATTTATTTGAAAGTTATTAGCATGATCAGTGAACCTATAGGTCTAATTGCTAGGGTTAAGTAATAATTAATAAATAAATAAATAAAAACATTAACAAATATTACAATTTATTTGAAACATAATAGCATGACTAGTGAACCTATGGATCAAATTGCTAGTGTTAATTAATAATAATAAAAATCAACAAATTTTACAATTTCTTTAAAATTTATCATCATGATCATTGAACCTATGTATCTAATTGATAGTTTTAACTAATAAATAATAAATAATAAATAAATAAAATGTAATAAATGCTACAATTTCTTTGAAATTTATCCACACAACGATTGGCTTATGGATCTAATTGCTAGTTTTAAGTAATAATTAATAAATAATAAAAAAAAATGTAACAAATTCTACAATCCCTTTAAAGGTGGGGTACTCTTGAGTTGGTCTAATGGTGGAGAACTTGTATTTTTGAAAAAAAGGTCATAAGTACAAATCTTACAGGGGGTGGGGTATGTACACCTTGTATATGTAGCATGGTTAGGTGCCTCCTACATACTGGGAGTACGAGGTTAGTCTCATATACTATAAGTCATATGTAGACCTAAAAACATATTGCCCAATATCATAGACTATAAAATGATTATATGGGGGAAAAATCTGGATGACAGGGATCCTCCAGGCTCTACTGGCACTGCTTTGGCCGCTTAATTTTATTTTATGTTCTTAGACTTCTGGGCTAGGCCCATGTGATCGTTATTTTGGCTTTTCTGGGCTCTGCCCATGTGACTTTCGGGGTGTGCCTTTTTACCACCCGCCCCTTTTTTGTGAATTTGTAATTTTATCTTTATATTAACATAGATATTTGCCTATTCATCAAAAAAAAAAAAAATGATTAATTTTTGGGTAATCCCATATACTATAAGCCATTGTAGACCCAAAAACAAATTGCCTAATATCGTGGACTATAAAAGAATCTATTTTCACATAATCTATAGACCCCAAAAACAAATTGTTCAATAGTGTAGACTATAAAAGATTCCATTCCAAGTAGTCTCATATATTATAAGCATATGTAGATTCAAAAACAGATTGCCTAATATTTGGATTATAAAAGGATCCATTTCCAGATAATTTGTAGACCCAGAAGCATATTGTTTGATATTGTGGACTATAAAAGAATCCATTACTAGATAGTCTCATATACTATAAGCCATCCGCATACCCAAAAACATATCACCCACTATCATATATTATAAAACAATCCATTTCCGTTTCCATGATCGAATTACTAATTTTAAATAACAATCAATAAATAATTAAAAACATGTAACAAATTCCACACTATTTTTGAAAGTTATCCAAAGAACATTGAACCTATGGGTCCAATTGTTAGTTTTAAATAATCTAAGAGAGCGTTTCTTGGACGCAAAGAAAGCTGACTCCTTAGACTTTGACCGCACACTGCAATTCATTCCTTTAAATTTCACATTCTCCTCCTTTCCCCACCACAGACGACATTTGTTATGCAATGGAGAGTCTACCTGTGACACTGCGCAATTTTCAGGAGTTCGATGTGGACGATCTGATGGAGTGGGCGACGGACGAGGAGGTGTACCGTTTCTCAAAGAGGGAGGCTTACAAATCGAGGGAACAGGCAGAAAACTACATAAAAAACGAAGCCATGGTGCACCCCTGGCTGAAGGCCATTTGCCTCGAGGGCAGGGCTTTGGGCTCCATTTCCCTCAAGAGAGGCGTCGGTGATTGCTCCTGCAAAGCGCAGCTTGGATACAAGGTGGCGCGCAGGTGGTGGGGGAAGGGCATCGCTACTGAAGCCGTGAAGTTGTCTATCTCTACCGCCTTCACTGATATGCCGGGTTTGGAGCGCATCGAAGGCCTGGTGGAGCTGGACAACGTGGCGTCTCAGAGAGTCCTGGAGAAGGCTGGATTTGTCAAGGAAGGCATGTTCTGCAAATATTTGACTCTGAAGGGGAAAACCGGGGACTTTTATAGCTATAGGTTTCTCTCTCAAGATTTGCCTTGATGGTTTGTAGCCATGCCTCCTCTATAAGGAGTTTGGACTAGGAATGTTGTGATGCAGTATTGGTGGTATGGGGTATGTTAATTTGAAGTGTTTTGTTGCTATGTTTGTTAAGTGAAAGTGTATTCTTGTAATCAAGAAATAATTTTCGTAGTTAAATAGTGGTTTTCAATTTGAGACAACTTTTTGTAGCTTTTGGACTTTAAAACTCACAAAAGAAAAGTTTATAAGTTAAATATATTGTTAGTCTCAGTTGTATGATTATATGGATATGGTAGTGTAATAAATTAATAAACAAAGTCATTTTGTTATTTTGGTTTGAGTTTATATTATAGATGAATGACTTCAACCTTCTTGTTAAATGTATGTTTTATGATTCACTATAATGGAAAAAGTAGGATTCCTCTTAAATGTATTGTGTGTGTTCTAGATCAAAGACATTTTTGTTTTCAATGTTGTTTTTGTGTGTGTCATTGGTAAATGGTAATTTTATCACTTTAGAAGATGTCGACAAAAACAAAAAAAATTGTTTTGAAACAAATAGTTGTGTGTAAGAGAAGAGGTGTGCATTTTGAGGGAGAAATATATAAACAAGAAGCACATCAACATGATGATGTAATATATCATAACAAATGACTTACAAAGAGCATATTGTAGTGGATGACTTGGGGGTGTGGAAAGATATGTTGGACAAAAAATAATAATTATTAAGTCAATTGATCACAAATGTACATTCCTCCATAAGACAATATTCTAACAAGATATTCCCTTAAGGCATTTAGTGATGACCAAGTATTAAGTTTAATAGCCTAACAAGGAAATCCCACTTGATAGACCATGAATATACGAGATGTGTCTAGTGGTGGGACCACTAAAATCTATTATTTGTGTCAAGCTTTAGTCTTTAACCCAGACAACTTATTCAAATTGTGTAATTGTGGCATTGGTTGAATATGTTGCCACCTTGTATAGTCATTGGTAGACTTGTGTTTGCATGGTTAGATGGCCATAAACTATTGGTCTACATCTACAAAATGTTAGTGTAAATTCACCATATTCAACAAACCCTAAGAGATAAAATCAAGCCTAATGTCACTAGGGGATTGCATAGAGGGTGAAGGATATTCTCCATATAAAAACACATGGCCATCAAATATATATGAATGCTCAAAAGATGTCTTAAAGGTGAATTGATGGATCCTTAAGCAAATGGCTTCCTCAACATAGCTCCACATGGGCACATGCCATCTTTGGATTGTTAACATGAAATGACTAATCAAAATTTGTTCACTTTAAGTTTAGGCATTTAGCAACAAGAGTTTATCCATGTTCAAAATGTGAGAACCATTTTATTTTTCTCATGTTGCTATGTTGTTTTCTCTTTCTTTTTCATTGTTTGTGGAATTTTGAGAGTAAAGGTTTGAGTATCCACTAGAGGAAAGAAGTGATTGAGGTATTTTTGTTTTCAAATATTTTCCTTCTTTATGTTAAAAGTTTGTTAATCCGATTTTAAACTTTGGAGTCTTGATTTGTCTGACGTAAGACCACAATTCATCTTGGAATCTTGTTGCTTGGATCTCAACACTTACAAATACTAAAGAATTTGTACACTTAAAATTGTCTTAATTAATACTAAACACTTGAATTTGATCACTAACATCATTTCGTCCTTAAATTCATCATCTTTTCACCTATTTGATTAAATTAACTTAGTTATTTAATTAAATGCCCCATTTTCATCTATTAATCTAATTGATCTAACTAGGTTAATTCACCCCCTCCCACGCTAACATTTCACCTTGTTAAATTGAATAAATAAAATTATTTAATTTAACCCCAAAGTCCTCTTTTTAATTAAATAACCCTAAACTATTTAATTACATATCATATTGCATCCTCTTTTCATTAAATAAATCAATAATTTAATGAACATCCTCACATTCTTCATCTTGTACATCAAAATTTAGTTTTATTTACTAAATTGCTAATTTCCTCACCCATCCACTTGCATAGGGAATATTCCAAAGGAATATTTTCCTATTTGGCTCCAAAAAGGAATGATTTATGTCAAACAAACTTTGTAACAAAAATTCAAATTTGTTACAAAGTGTGTTTGTTTGAATCATTCTTATCCCTTGATCTTTCCTTGATCCATGTGATCTTTGATTCTCATCCATTGATGAGAATCCTTGATCCATGTTTCTCCCTTCACCCAATATTGACCATTGATTGATTAAATCGAACTAACCCCTTGATTTTTCATTTTTTCTCCTTTAAATACATCACTATTTGGAGAGAAATGGATCCATCTTTTGATAGAAAAATTATGATGTTGAAATTCATACTCATTTGCATCCATATTGGGCATCATTTAACATTTTAGATTAATCTCCACACATATTAGCTTATTTTGCATACATTTTAGCATAAATTTGTATCTATGGCTTGCATCTTTGAACTTTGTTTATATTTAACATAGATTGCATCCATTCTATCAAGAATTTTAGCATTTAGCACTCATGTTAAACTAGTTTCATATTATGTTTCATTCATATCTCATCAGTTTCATTAGTTTTCTTCAATAAAATGGATTGGAACAAGCTCATATTATCCAAGGGATTGGGAAAGGATCGCCATTCCACAACAATGCGACACCACTCTCCCAATGGGATAAGATTCGAGGTCTTAGAATAGGTTTTATTATGCTTTCATGTTTATTTCATGTTATTTTAATGGTTATTTAGTTTCTTGTTGATTTCAAATATCGCATTGGGATCATGGCTTAGTGGACTAAATATGCCTCAAATCCATATGGATATGGTGTATTTATCCTATACTATGACTATGGTCACAAAATCAAGATTAGAAATAGAAACAAAGACTAGTAATTTGTAGGTTTAAGAAAATCAAAAGGGTGTTGTCTTTTTTAGTGACCACTGTGATTCCCAACCAAATGCCAGGTGGTAGCCTGGAAGTAAGAAAAGAGAGAGAAAAAGTGGATTAATGAAAATGGTTATTCAAATAACCTCTACTAGGGCTATGGACATTCGACTGGCAACAAAGCTAGGTTTGGGGAATGAGAGATATCTTCGTTGAGGCTATGGATGCTTGGCTAGTAGCAGAGCTATTCCCAGGTCACACCAACTACAATTTTGAGAAAAATAAAAAGGAATAGTGTAAATGGGTAGTTGGAAGAAAGGCAAGATCAAATAAATGGTATTGATCTGTTGGCTATTATATTTCATTGATGCTTCTTTTTTGAAAGGATTAATTACATGCACACACTTCAAAATCAATGAAAATTTTTGTGAAGGGTAAAATTGGTTGAATACTTATGTACATTTTGACTCCATTGTTTAGCGTTGAATTTGTGGAACCTTTGGGTCTAAACTTGATGAAAATCTTTGAAGGCAGAAATGATCTCTGAGAATTTTGTTCTTCTGGTTGCTATTTGTTGTGCCTTCGCACTCATGTCCCTCTTTGGTTTTTGGAAAAATGGGGACCCCCCCCTGTTTTGGCTTTGGGTGTTGTTTTCTCTTTCTTTTTATTTTTTATTTTTTATTTTTTATTTTTCATTTTTTTCCTTTATTTCTTTTATTTTGCTTGCTTTGTTTGTCTTTTCGGAGTTTCAGTGTTGGGCTTCCAAGGAAGTGTATACCTTCCTTGTTGGGTTTGAACCCTGATTTCTCCTTGTTTCTTGGTTTCGTTTTTGGGTTCTTGGTCTGGTTTTAGCATTCCCCTACTATTTTCTTTTCTTTTCTTTTCGTCTTTTCCCATTTATTTTTCCTCTCACCATTTTTATCAGCTCTTTTGCCCACTAGATTGTGTGTCATGTTGGTGCATCAATCGATGGTGTTTGTGACATCATCATCGAGCATCAGACCTTGGGATTCCCTTGTGATTTTCCCTTGGTCATTTCGATGGTTTGAGTTTTGATAACTATCAAGATTTGGGCTTTGTTGTTCCCTCTTACTCCCTACTCAAAATCATTTGCATAAGGTAGGAGGTAGCTCCAATCGTCGACTCTCGATCATGCCTTAGAAGAAACTTTAAACACCTTTGGATTTTGACCTTCAAGGATATCCTTTAACATCTTCCTTATAGAGGTGGAAGCAGTAAGGGGTATGTTCGATTCCCGATATCCAACAAATAATTTTTGAACAATAAATTAAGGCATGTAGATCTCTAAAATTACCTTTCCCACACGAGGGTATGATTTCCTTGGGTTTTGACTTGAATTCTTGCCTTATCATTTCAAGACTTAAAACACAATTTCAAGTTTCAAACTTTGCAATGTTCATTTTTTGCTTGCTCAAAACATTTGCAAAGGGTAAGGGGAAATCCCGATCCCTAGTTGGCGATATTATCCTTTTTACTTATCTTATCTTATCACATACCTTAGAGCATTCACAAGGGGTAAGGGGAAATCTCGACAGCCAATCTATGACACATTGGCTTAGACTTAAATTTTTTTGTGAAACCTTTTGAATATCACGCATCAGTAGTACCCCTTACCCATTACTTATAGAGGTGTAAAGGGTAAAGGGTATGCCTGACCCCCGTCCCTCAATTATACTAGTAAAACACAGCCAAAAAAATCATCCTTTGTGATATCTTTCGAACATTGGGTATTGGTGGTACCTCTTACCCATTGCTTATAGAGGTGCAAAGGATAAGGGTTATCTCTGACTCCCGACGTCCAGGAACGATTGCTTGCTTTTGAATATTACAAAGAATAGATTTATCCTCTATGTTAAAAAACTAAGGTTAAAATATAAAGTAAGGTTGATTAATAGTCATAAATTTGGTAGCAAGGAGTGAATCAAAAATTCAAACTCTGATCTGATCCCCAAAGTCCTTTCGGACTTCGTGAGTCAGAGATACCACTTAACCAATACCATTGCCAATAAGCTAAAGGGTGAAGGGGATCTTTTATCCCCAACACTTGATCAAGTGATGAAATGCATCCTCAAAGAGCCTTTATTGATAAAAAAGGGTAAAGGATATCTCTGATATCTGATACCTGAGAGGCTTTGAAACTTAGAAAGGGAAATTCATTTTATGAGTAGCGGGTATGAGGGATCCTCGATCCTCGATACCCAAAGATGGTTAAATTAAAATAATCTAGCGTTTAAGTGTATATACTAATGGTAAAGGATATGGGGTAAGCCCGAAGGCTAATCCCTGTGTTGGAAATGTGTCTCAACTTACTGGCTTGATGTGGTAGTGTTGTGTTTGTTGGTGTGAATAAGTCTTGTACCTAGTTAATTTCTTTACTAGGGACTTAGAGGACTTAGTTCACATGTTAAGTTTACTTAGGGGGTATCTGCAGGATCATGATGGGCCAAAAAGTGGTGATATCTAAGTGATATGATGGCCTATGTGGTTGATGACTTTTTTTTTTACCGAAAATTGATGAGACAAAAAGGGTTTTTAAAGGAGATTCTCAACTTTCCACCGATATAAATTATGCTTTACTTTGAATTTAATAAATAATTATTATTCATTTTCTATTTGAATTATGACTAAAGTCCTGATTGATAGGCTAATTGAAAAACATCTATAGCTTTCAAACGGTATCACATTTTTTGAATCTGAAACATGCATCACATTCTATGCTTCACATACTATAGGATTAAAAAAATAAATGAATTTCATGAAGTTTTGACCAAGTTAAGGTGGTTAGACATACAATTTTTTATATTTTTTAAATTTGTAATAAAAAATTCATAATTAATTATTTACGTGGAAAAAAATTGCAAAAAATATGCATCACATCGGGACATGAGTCCCCTACTTATATGTAAAATCTTATAAAAAAATCTTATCATTTTATTGTGGTTAGGGTGGTCAGACAAACACCTACTTATTTTTTCCCTGAAATTTAAGTATTGTTGCATTTCAATTTGAAATTTTCACCAAATACATTTATTTATTTTTAAAATAAACCTAGTAGTTTAGAAACTACATTCAATTTCCTACAGATTTTATTCTTACATATTTTTGAAATAATATAGATAACTTTATCAATTTTTTACGTCAAGTTGCCTAACTTTGATTTTCTAAATTGTATTGTCACTTTAGGGCCTATTTTTTCCATGATGATCTTGCACATACCCTAGGATAAGAGATTCCTTCTAGAAGTCTCGATCGTCTAATCTAGACTTTATACTTTCCTAGGTAGTTATGAGTTAGTTGTCTCATGTGATAGGATTAAGACACTTGTCATGATTTTGTCTAACCCTATCTCTCATCCTTGCATTTTATAAGCAAGGCATCTCTAGTATTGCATTATATTGAAAGCATTGTATCATATTGCAATTCTTGTTCGGTGGAATAACATCTTTCATTGTTGCTTCTCTCTATCTCTTGTGCAGATTGAAGATCTTGGGTTGCTCACTTTAACATGGTATCAGAGCTTTGAATCTAACAAGCCCCTTCCATTTTTTTAGAGAGTTTTCATCAAGTTTTCTATTGTGATTTGAGTTTCTTGTATCATATATTGCATGCATGCATTTTGGTGAGATTTGGTAATTGCAACACTTTTGGCTATAGTGGCAGTATTTTTGGTTGTCCCATTGCATCTAGGAGGCTCGAGAAAGTTAGATTTGGCTTTTGTTTCCCTCAATTCAGTCACCATTTACATTTTTGGCAAACAAGGGTTTGATGCAAGCCATTTTTTATTGGAGTCGTCTTCAATTTTGCTTTAGAAAACCTGCTTCTGCTCATTTGTAGGAAAAAAGATTTCTGGGTTTTGTAGCCAGGGTTGAAATCTAAACTGAGAATATTTTAGATTTTGCATATCTTGCAATCTGGAGAAAATTGTTGTCCAAAAAATGTCGCGCATGGTTTTCTCAACGGTCGAAGATTAATTTTTTATTTATTTTTTTA
Source organism: Sequoiadendron giganteum (assembly GCA_007115665.2). Taxonomy (NCBI): domain Eukaryota; kingdom Viridiplantae; phylum Streptophyta; class Pinopsida; order Cupressales; family Cupressaceae; genus Sequoiadendron; species Sequoiadendron giganteum. The sequence goes on from CM021100.1 coordinate 182,158,042, forward strand.
ATCTTCTACTTGTTGGATCAAAAAACAATTTCCGGGTTTTATTTCTAACATCAAAATATTTTTGGGTTTTTATTATTCTCTATAAGCAGTGAGTAGATTTTTCAAAAATCAAATCAAAAGTAAACTTTTTTTGCTAGAAAACTCGTTTTCCTGCAAACTAAATTCAACATTTAAAAAAAAAATCATAACTTTTGGGCACAGTGATGAATTTCTGCAAACAAGATATCATCAAAAAGCTAGTTCGATGAAATTTGCAGTGGTGCAGTTGATTTTGACATTTTTTGCCATATTTTCAGTTTGAAGACAGGTGCGTTTATTGCTTGTAATTAACATAACTTTTGCATACGAAGTCAAAATCTGACAAAGTTTGTTTTGAAATTTCTCAAAAAATTGCAAGGAATTTGTTTGTAACCTTTTTTTTAGTTTTGGCAAGCTCCTTTTTTTGAAAATTGAAAAAATCACTGTGTTATAAATGGTTGATTTGAGCTTGTCACTTGTACACATTTTATTCCTTATTTTGGTGTTCATGGCGGATCTAAGGCAAATTGAACCACTCACTCCACACAATTATCATACATGGAAGCTAAAAATGACTCAATTGTTATAATCTAAGGGTCTACGACCAATCTTAGATGCATAACAACTTGAATTCACAAGAGATTATGAAAAATTTGCCATAGATGTAAAATGGATGAAGCAAAAGGGCTCATTGGCTTACATGTATTTGATAACTTGTTGTTTCATATTCGAAGTGTAAAACACCTAAGAATGTTTGGGATAAACTTGAAGAATTGTATGGTAAAAAAAATCAGTTCAGAGTCTTGCAACTTCAAGCAGATCTTCAAGCACTATCTCTAGATGCATTTTCTTTAATTCAAGATTTTCTTGCACAACTCAAGTTGATTTTTTCACAATTGAAAGGATGTGGGCATGATATATCTAGTGATGAATGTATCTTCTTGATTTTGTCTAAGTTGAGAGGCCCTTATAAAATTTTTTCTTCTACTTTCTATTCAACTATGGATGTCATGGGTAAATATTACAAAATGCCTTCATTTGAGTTGTTTTGTGAGCGACTCACTAGGGAGGAGGCCAAGTTAATTCAGTTGGATGCCCTAAATAATTATAAGAATATTTCTCTAATGGCTCAATCATCTAAGGGTAAAGTAAAGAATAAGAAGAAACCCAAGACAAAATCATCTTTGGGTAGTGAGACTCCCTCCAAGCCGAAGCTGAAGAATAATCAAAAGTACACCTCATCTCCTTCTTTTACCTCTGGAGATTCTTCTTCCAAGTCCAAGAAAAATAAAGGAGATCCTTTTTCATTTTATGGAAAAACTAGGCATGATGCAACTCATTGCTTTAAGAGATTAGAGGCCTTGGAGGAAGCTATGAAAAAGCACAACATTTCAGCGTCTAAGCCTTCTTCCATGGGAAAAGGTCAATCTCTTTCAGCACGGGCCATTCATTCATCTTCAAATAGTTGGATTCTAGATTCGGCGCTTCACATCACATGACCAATTCATGTGATCTTCTTGATTCCATTGTTCGTACTTCTACTTCTCAGATTTCAGTTGGGAACTCTTCATAGATTCCAGTTTTGGGGACAAGCTCCATTTATATGCTAGATGGGTGCATTGAGGATGTTCTTCTTGTTCCTAATATTTCAGCAAATCTACTTTCCATTTATCAGATTTGTCATTTTGGAGATGGGAATTTAGTTGAGTTTACTCCATAGAATGTGACTATTAGACAATTGCAGGATCCTGAGAAAGTTGTTGCTACAGGGATAGTTGATCATGAGAACCATTTGTATTGCTTTAATGGCTTTGAGTCTTCATCGGGTTCTTGTTTTGTTGCTCATGTTGATTCAAAGAGAAAGCTTTGGCATGAAATATTTGGGCACTTGAACTACAGATATCTTAAGCAAATGCAAGCACATAACTTAGTGGTTGGTCTTCTAAAGATCTCTTGCATGGATGGTGTTTGTCAAGGTTGTGTTCTTGGAAATAAACATCAAGATCCTTTTCCTAAGGGTCAAGCTATGCATGCAATCACACCCCTTGAGTTGGTTCATAGTGATCTCATGTCATTCCCAACTCCTTTTTCAGGGGCTAAGTATGTCCTCACATTCATTGATGATTTTTCCTGATGGACATGGGTCTATTTTTTGAAGCTAAAGAGAGAGGTTCTCACCAAATTCAATACCTTCAAAACATTTGTGGAGAAGCAGTCAGGTTTTTCTCTTCAATAGATACACATAGATAATGGGGAGGAGTATGTTAATCAAGAATTTTAGGATTTTTGCAGTGAGCATGGTATTCTTCATCAACACATAGTTCCTTACACTCCTCAGTAGAATGGTGTGGTGGAGAGAAAGAATAGGAAGTTTAGGGAAATGGCCAATTGTATGATTCAGTCTAGGTCCATGGCTCCAACCTTTTGGGCCAAAGTTGTCAATTGTTCCAAATATATTCAGAACCATATGCCCCACAAGGCAATGCAAAATATGAACCCTTAGGAGGCTTGGTCTCATTGCAGGCCTAATGTATCCTTCTTTAGAGTATTCAGTAGTGAGGCTTGGGCATTCATTTCATTCCAGATGGTCGACATAAATCAATGGAGAAGAAGAGACAGCGGTACCTATTTGTTGGCTACTGTGAGGATGTGAAGGTATAGATATTGTTTGATCTTGATACACGAGAGGTTCATTTTTTATGTGATGTTCAGTTTTTTGAGTCCTTCACCCAAACAAATCCGCCTTTGACTTCTTCTTCTTCAGTTGATGATGTTTTGCTACTTGAGGAAGATTTTGATGATGGTATTGATCCACCTTCTCCTCATTCTCCCACTAGGCCAAGATAGGCTTGAGTTATTCTTGAGGAGGTTGGTCCTCTTGTTGGTGATCCCAAAGACACTCATCACACTCATTCTCAGACTTCGGGAATTAGTCTTTTGATTCATACAATTTCAAATGATCTTCAGAAGTTTTCTGATGCTTCAGGTATTCCAGAGTGGGATAGTGCTATGGCTAATGAGTATTCTTCTTCGATGAAGAATCATACTTGGGATCTTGTGCCTCTTCCTAAGGGAAGAAAGTTGGTTCAAAGCAAGTGGGTGTATCGTACCAAGTATAAAATAGATGGTTCCATTGACTAGTACAAGGCTTATCTTATTGCAAAGGGGTTTTCTTAGGTTGAAGGAATTGACTATTCCAAGACCTTTGCTCTTGTTGCCAAGATGGATTCTATTTTCCTTGTCCTTGCTATAGCTGCATCACAGGGATGGTCAATGTATCAAATGGATATGAAGAGTGCTTTCTTGTATGGGGATCTTTATGAGGAGATCTATATGAAGCAGCCTCCATGTTTTGTGTCAGATTCTTCACTTGTTTGCAAGCTTTGACATTCATTGTATGATCTCAAATTGGCCCCTTGATCTTGGTATGATAAGATGGATAGTTTCTTGCTTGCTTCAAGCTACACACTCATTTAGATTTTGATCCCACAGTTTATACTCAAAGTCATGGAGAGGATCTACTCATACTTGTGCTTTATGTGGATGATTTAATTCTCATAGGGAGCTCTACTTCTATGATTCACAGTACACAGTGAGCATTGATGGAGCCATTTGATATTATGGACCTTGGTCTTTTTCATTACTTCCTTGGTCTTCAGGTTCATTAGACTTCTAAGGGGATATTCATTTTCCAACAGAAGTATGCTCTTGATTTGCTTCAGTGATTTGGCATGGCTGATTGAAATCCTACCCCTACTCCATTCCAGTTAGGTGTTATAATTTCTACCAGTTGCACTACTCCTACAGTTGATCCTACCTTGTATTGATAGTTGATTGGTAATATTGTGTACTTGACACATAGTCATCCTGGTACTTCCTTTGTGGTTGGACTTGTCTCTCACTTCTCACAGGTGCCTCATGAGAGTCATTGAAAGGCTGCCAAACGTATCTTGAGATACATTTAGAGCACTACTCATTTCGGCATTCATTACACATCAGGTGCATCTCAGATTGTGGGCTTCACTGACTCAGATTGGGCTGGTGATGTCAATGATCGAAATTCTACTTCTAGCTTTGTATTTTGCCTTGGTTTTGGTCTAATTGCATGGTAATGCAAGAAGCAGACTGCTATTGCATTATCATCGACAAAGGATGAGTATTCGAGGTGCAGTGTTGGATAGTCAGGAGGTTTTGTGGCTTCGTCAATTGATGACTTAGTTCGGATTCCCTTCCACTCAGCCCACTACTCTTTGGTACAACAACCAGAGTTCCATTCATATCTCTCGCAACCTAATGGAGCATCAGTGTACTAAGCATATTAAGATCCACATGCACTTCATTAGGTAGCTCATCTAGGATGGTGCTCTTAGCTTGGAGTATTTTCCTATAGATCAGCAGGTTGTAGACATCTTCACTAAACCTTTGGCATCACCTCATTATCTTTAGTTGTGATCGATGCTTGGGGTGAAGGAATTTTACCTTTGGGGGGTCTTGAGGAGTCCTCCTTCCTTCTTCAATTTTTAGTTTTCTTTTTTAAGTTTTTTCTCTATTTTGGAGAGGAGTTTTCTCCCACAGGGTTTTTCTCCTTTTCTCCGCTTGTGAGATTTTTTTGTTTTGTACATGGGTACCTAATAAGGCCTTGTTATTGGGACCCATATTTTACATGTTTGCATTGGTTTGTTCCTCCTTAAGTTACACTTAAGGGGGGGGTGTTGGTGTGAATAAGCCTTGTACCTAGTTAATTCCTTTAGTAGGGACTTAGAGGACTTAGTTCACATGTTAAGTTTACTTAGGATAAAAGATTTCTTCTAGAAGTCTTAGTTGTCTTTTCTAGACTTTACACTTTCCTAGGTAGTTATAAGCTAGTTGTCTCATGTGATAGGATTAAGACACTTTTCATGATCTTGTCTAACCCTATCTCTCATCCTTGCCTTTATAAGCAAGGAATCTCTAGTATTGCATTGTATCATAAGCATTGTATCATATTGCAATTCTTGTTTGGTGGAATAGCATCTTCCATTGTTGCTTCTCTCTATCTCTTGTGGAGGTTATTTGGTGTTGTAGATTGAAGATCTTGGGTTGCTCACTTCAATAGTGTTCTCCTATCTCCTTGATCAACCGGACTGTGCTCTATTGGTGGAACCTTATTCTTTGTCCCAATGATGATCTGATGGTTCTTCATCACCGAGACATTTCTTGGTCAGCGGGACTCCAAAGGTTGTCTCCGCAATGACCTGACAGTTTGTGGTGTTGGTTCTATTGGTGCGACCCTAACAATAGTCCCTCTGACAGACCAATCGTGATGTCACAGAGAATTGAAACTTTAAAACTATGAGTCACGGGTTGTGAAGTTTGTGAAATCTCTAATAGTCCAACTTCATCGGTGGGACGTGGCTACTTTGACAAGACTCTAAATTTTGTCTCCCTGATGAACCAATGACTATGGTGGGACCTGAGTTGACAGGTGGGGACCGGTAGTTGGAGCTGACTTGGTCGTGGTGACCACATCGATTGGTGTGAAATTCATTGGTATGACATCCTCATATCGGTGGGAGACAATTAGTTGTCTCATTGACGTGTCGATACATGGTGAACCTCTTGAGCGGTAAAGTGGACATCGATACGACTTTCTTACGTCAGTGAGAAACGATATTAAGTCTCCCCGATATGGCGATAAGGCTGGTTGATTGTGTATCGTGAGAATCTCATATCGATGTGATGATGAGTGATGAGTGGGACACGGTCTCTTGTCTCACTGATAATCCGATGATTGTTTTGGTTTGGCAGGTATTACACTCATCAACAGGACTCGAACAGATCGACAAGAGGTTTTTGGTTGTCTCATTGATGGCCTGATATTGTAACTATTGTGTGATGGTTCATGGTTGCATACAGGAATTGAAACAATTGGTTTTCATGTATGGTCTAAGATGTAGAATGAATGGATTCTTTTTTGGTAATGTTGTAATGTGTAATAGATTGTAACAATGATCATGTTGCAGATTTCAATGAGAGAATGAGGTTGATTAGGGAAATGTTATGCTACCTAAACTAAGACTATGAATTGACATCTGCAAGCAACAAACTATAACTCTGCATGTGAACTTTGTTCGCTATAATACAAAGTGTTTTTGCTTGGTATGTGGCTTTTTTCTCCCGAAAGGGTTTTCCCACATTAAAATTGGTGTCCAATTTGTGGTTGTGTTTAATTTGTTCCGATCTTTTTTCTACTAATGTACATCTTTAATGAATTGTAATTTGAAATTGAACCATCTGTCTGCATTCTCTTCCGAGAATTGGCATTAGGAAAGTGTTTTTATACCTCTTCTTTTCCAACAAGTGGTATCAGAGCCTGGCCAATTGTGTTATCCTTGTGGGTTGGATGGTTTTTTTGTGCCAATTCTGAAGAGTGGGAGTTCTGTAGAGGAAACTGGTAATCTTGATTATAGATTAAGATGGCAAGCACATCTAGGAAGATAGAAGTTGAAAATTTCAATGGTGGCAATTTTGAGTTGTGGAAACTCAAAATGGAAGACCTTTTGGTAGATAGAGATCTCTGGATTGTTGTGTCTTGAACTAAAACTTCAAGCATGAAGCAAAAATATTGGGATCTTGTAGATAGAAAATCCAAAGGGTCGATAAGACTTTGTCTAGCAGACTTTGTTTTCCTGAATGTTCATGAAGAGAAGTTTGCATTTTCTTTGTGGTAGAAACTTGGTGACATTTATCAAGGAAAATATTTGGTGAATAAGTTATTCTTGATGACTTTAACATGATGATGGATCTTGAATTGTTGCAACAATGGATTAAGAATTTTCCCTTGAATGCCTTAAAAAATTTCTTGAATGCTATCTTATGATCTTGTAAAGTCTTGGAATGATTAACTCTTGAGTGCTTGACTTGATATTATGTAGGATCGATGAAACAATGATTTGAAGCTCATTTATATAGACAATCCATTTAATATCTTATGTATTAGATCCCAAAGGCTGACATACATAAAATTTGAACTTAAAACCCAATTTTCCCTATTCAAAACCTTGAAAATAGGCCAAATGGGACTCATTCACCAAGTTGGGTGAATGGGTCCCACCTAGATGGGACTCATTTTCCCAAAGTGGTGAATGGGTCTCATAGGGCCTATTTTGATTTCCAAAGTGTAAGGGAGTGTGTAAATGAAGTTTATATGTTGATATTGTCAGGTTTTTGATTGAAATATGCCTTGGGATGCATAATATAAGGTATTAGGGGCCTATTAATGATGATATTGTTAGAATTGGCTATGGCTGCCAAGATATTGAGACCAAATAGAAAGCACAAAAAAGAGAGAATAATGTGACAAGAATAAATTGTATTCTCATCAATACAATTCAATGACATGATTTTATTTTATTTCTTACAATGAGAGAGACCCCTTGGTTATATAGCCAAGGTGAGAACATAGAAGGGCATAAGATTATGACAAGTGTAATATTATGACATGAGACAACCATGAAAAGCTATCACTCCACCTAAAGGGGAAAAGTGATAATGTGATAATCACCACAAATGGTGGATCACCCACAGAAGGTGGAGAGGTAATCAAATGATATGTCCATGAAAGGTGGAAGTGATAAAATAATAACATGATAAGTCCACCAAAGGTGGAAAAGCTCCAACTACCTCCTATGTGGTCCCTAAGTAAATTTAACTAAGGTGTAATCATGACCTATGACAAGGTACAACACATTTAATTACACCAACAGATATAAAGGTCATAAATGCAATAGGGCCCAAAATCCAATGTTAAAGTGTAAATAAATACACTTTACAACACTAAATTAAGGAAAAATAGGTCTATTTAGCTAAAAAGGGCCCTAAATCCAATGTGAATGTGTAGAACACATTACACCACTATATTAGGTCTACTTAATTTACAAGCCTCCTAAATTTAATGTGAAGGTGTCAAAATACACTTTACAACATTAAATTAAGGAAAACTTAAGTTTATTTAGCTTAGAAGGGCCCAAAATCTAAGGTTGAGGGGAATAAGATGGAGTGGTGTATGTATGCAGAAGGCTAGTGAATTGCAGGTTGGTGAAGGTAGGTTGTTGAGGAGTTATTGTGTTTGATTGGATAGGAATACCTAAGGAAGTGTATACAGTGCTAGTAGGTATGATTGTTGTGGTCAGTTGAACAATTGCAATAGGTTGAATGGTTGTTGTGGGTTGAAAGGTTGTTGTGGGTTGTGTACTAGTGTATGTAGGAATAAACATTGTTATCATGGAAGATGGAATTAGAATTCGACCCTGGCTTTGAGTGGACCCCAAAGCTTGAGTACAAGCGGTGATGGTAGGAACAGTGTTGTTAACAATAGGCACACTAGTTGTAGGAGATGAGATCATGGGAAATGAAGTATGCAAACTATGAGCCATAGAGGGTTGATTATCAACACTATCAGAGAGAGAGTTAGAAAACCAAAGATACATGGTGAGTGAGATATCGTAGGTTGACATGAGCCTCGAACTACATCTTACAATAGTATTGATAATAGGACACCAATTTGTAAATCTCATACAAGTTTTACAAACCTAGTGTGAAAACCCTAAATGGAAAAGATGTTAATGAAATGACCTAGAATGTAATTGTTAGATTATACACAATACAATAAACTGAAAATGAAATGTTCTAAATGCAATTTTGATTCTTGAGAATGCACTGAAATGAAGCAATTTATGCTAAATGCAATGAATTTGATGAAACAACAAATCAAAAAACTGAAATAGGAAAGGAATAGCAGTAAACAAAAGCCTAAAAATGAGATTTTGATTTTCATAAAATTTAGATCAGTAGCTAATAGGGACTCATTCACCAATAAGGGAAAATGGGTCCTAGTTAGGTATTTTTGAAATGTTTCTATTGATTTCTAAGTGATTTTAATGCTTTTTCAAATGCTAGAAGGTTCAGGTTTGACCTAATCATTGACTCATTCGCTAGTAAAGGTGAATGGGTCCTGGTTAGGTATTTTTAAACTATTTTTGAATGATTTTCAATATTTTAGTAATGTCTTTCAATTCTATGTCTGAGACAATAACTTTCAATTTCATATTTTTTAGAAATGCAAGGAAATAATGAATGTAAAGACCTAACTTGAAATGAAATTTTATTTTGATTTTCAAATGCAAGATTATGAGATCTAAATGATATTCCCAATTACTGGCTTGTTTTTGTATTTTTCATATTTAGAGAATGCAAAACAATACAATTCTAAACCCTAAATGAGATGCAAATTTGAATTTCAAGCAAGAAACCCTAAATAAGATATGATTCAATACAAATCTAAATGCAAATGAATGGAATATCTAACCTAGGATGCAATGAAAGACTTCAAAATCAGAAAAGTACAATACTCAATGAGTCGGGTTCACCAAAATGTTTGATGGGGAAAATGTGGGTTAATCAAAATGAATTGATCAAGATGATAAACCACTAGAATTTTCCACCAAAAAACATTCAATTATGAGAGCCAAAATGCAAAAATAAAAATAATAAATGAGCCCTAACTGTTGTGGTAACTATGAGGGGAACTTTTAGAGCACAAATTTATGTGTACCTTGTTCCAAGATGTCTGTTTTCAAGTCACAAAGGACTCATTCGCCTTTAGTGGCGAATGGGTCCTTGTTAGAGTTCCTGAAACTAAGATCTGGGTTCTTTAACTTGATGTCTTCACTCTCATATCCTCGGTTGTCAGCTCCCAAACACCTATAACAAATCATGTAGCCTCGATTAATGTTCTTTCACTATGAATGACAACTTTACAACTTGAGTATTTTGACAATTTTGCTTCCAACTTGTTCTCCACTTGATCTTCAACCTATAAATCTACAAATATACATTTAAGAGAGGGAAAATTGTTGATTGTTAGTGAATAGCGGTTTTCCTAAGTCAAACCCCTTGTAGATAATTAAACTTAATGATGAAATAATGAAATTGAAGCATGAACATGAAATGATGCAATGTTGATACCTTGGAAGTTGTCTTGAAGTATAAATCTGCAAACTAACATGTAGTGGCCATGAAGAATATAGATCTTGATCTTGAATAAGATGTGTAATAATTCTTGAAATTAGATCTTCAATGCTACATCAACTATCTTAGCTCAACAACATGCTTGAATGCACTATGCCTTAGACATGATGGAAAGATCTTGAATTGTTGCAATAAACTCTTGATGATATTCCTTAAAATGCTTTTGAAATGCTCTTTAAGTGATCTATAATTCTCTTATGAATGTACTCTTATGATAACTTAAAATTGCTAGGAGAAATAAGGTGAATTAACCCCTTATTTATACTAAATCTAAGGATCAACCCCGAAATTCAAATAATTCAAGCCAACACCAGATCTAGGGTAGAAAATAATTAGAATCTAGCCAAAATTAAATTCAAAAAGAGGGGTCTTAAGAGAGGAGGACCCATTCTCCTTTACTGGAAAATGGGTCCTAGCACAAGTTTCTAGGACCTTTCCTCAGGAGGGTGAAAGAACATCAAAAACCCATGTCAAATATGAATAGAAAGGGGGGTCCTATGTGGAGAGAACCTATTTTCCACTAAAGACGAATGAGTCCTAGCATAATTTCCAAGACCTTAATTTTGCTAAATTTAATGTTATGTGATTTGAACACTTGGTGTCGAGATAGATCCTCAGAGGGTGTCTTTAAGAAGGCTTAAATTTGAATTCAAGGGGCTAATTAAGCTCAATTAACCACAATTAATTAATAGAACCCTAGATAAGTGTGAAAGTGTGTTACAACACTTTACAACACCTAAAATAAGGTACAAATTAGCTTTATTTTATTAAAAAGGGTCCAAGATTAATGTGAATGTGTACAACACACTACAACACTAACCCAAGACATAATTAGGTTCATTCAACATCAAATTAATCCCAAACCAAGTAAGGAAAATGGCTACTTTTTCAGTTACTACACAATTGCATATAAATTTCCAGTTATCTAAATTCTAGACCCCCTCGTGAAGTTACATTGATCTTCCAACTGTGTTATCTACATAGTCAAGACTTGACCCAAAAAGGAACATTGGATTATTTCTCACTACTTTTCAAGAGAGTTAATAAACCCTTATTGCCTAGCATGTTGCAAGTGATCAAAACCACCCCCAATAGGGTCCAACTAGACACTGTCCAAAGCCTCACTAAAGGACTGTTTATTGTTCAGTTTTTGAGGCCAACCATGTTGATGTTATTCTCAAGAATGGGACATGGTATGTCTATGTGTCAATATTATTATTTATTCCCTAGAAGTGAGATTTAATTGTATCGAATGAGAACACACTTTGTGTGTTGGTTTGGCTTGAGTTCCTAGATTTACCCCTCCTTTGATTGTCCTAAAAATAATTTAACTTACTATTTGTTTTATATCTTCATGCATCATCCTCTTATAATTTTTAATCAATTACAACATATAATTTTCTAGGGTTTGTGTATTTTCTATTTCATTTTATTATCCTTAAAAAAATTTATGTCTTTGGAATAGGAAAACAGTTAACCTTTTGCATTTATCGTGGGTTTTATAGCTATTTATTTATATTTCCTCAAATTGATTAAACCTAGAGTAGTTCATGATAATGTTCATAGTTTGGTGGCTTTTCATAATGGCACCTTTGAACAAGCTGATCGAATTTTTTTTTTTGAAATTTTTCCATTAAGTATGCACTCTAATTACCGAAAAAATATGGTTTTAACCATCCTTGGGTTTGACAATGCATATAAGTGGATAGAGAGATGTAATTTGATAGGGTATTTTATTGGAAGAACTCTATTCAAAATAATGGGCCACACATGGGGTCCAACTTGACACTTTCTAGAAACTCATTAAAGGGTTCTTTCTTGTTCATTTTGTTGAGACCAACCATGATGAGTCCATTCTCAAGACATTCTCATGGTATATCTATGTTTCACTATTATTCTTTCAGCCATGGATGTGATATTTTACCATCTCAGATGAGAAGATAGTTTATGTGTTGGTTTGGCTTGAGTTCTTGGATTTACCCCTTCCTTGTTGGAACTTTTTAACCACCATTGTTGTTTCCCTTGGGTTTCGGTCATTTATGTTTATCTTGATAACTTATATTAGGCTCATCCATATAAATGTGTTTGTCTCAAGATCAATTTGTCCAAGGATTTGAAATAATATATGGACATTCAAATTGGACATTTGTGTCATGCCTAATGTGTGTTATACCCCAATCTCTCTAATACATATTTCAAGTGCTAATTCACTGAGCACAAGATTAAGGATACCCTTTGGTTCCCCTTGAGTAAAATAACCTCCCCATTTTGTCGAGGTTCCTTCATAAAAAAATAAGGAAAAATGCATAATAGTTTCACATTACAAAAGAAAGAATGCTAACTCTAGTAGCTCCCAAGCCAAAACCTAGGCCATTATGGGTTAAACAACTACCAAAACATAGCCTACAAATTTAAAGGAACCAAGGTATAGGGAAATGCTTCCTACACCAATCTACTAAGGAAATATTGTCCAATTTTTTAAAAGAACCTTTCAATTATGGTGAGAAGATGCACAATATAGGAAATATTAAATAATTTAATTATAATAGATAAATGCACACATCACAAGATATATGTGGGGAAGACCCTTTCAAGAGAAAAAATCCACACTAGCCCACTCCTTGTATTACAATAAGCAATCTGGTTACATACGTGCTTACATAGACAAAGTTTCTTTCAAAAGAAAACAAGTGTTCCAAATTTGGAATAAAATTGGTAGCATAATAGTACTTATAAATGAGTCACCATACAACTCCAAAATCAAACACCAAAATATATAGAATTTTATACTACAAAATTAGCTGCTTTCAAAATGGTACACCCAAGAAGACCACATGGCAACATTTGTTTCACTACATACATGCAAGACTATAGATCAACATACAAATGCCTTCCTAAAAGACTGCACATTCAAACTAAAACCTACCACATGCACACTGCACATGCAAGGTTTCCACTTAACATATGAGGAACATGCATGCAAATTAAAATTTTCATGCAAAATGCCTACATGGATAACTCCACCCGCAATAGAAATCTCCCAAATTGACTCTTACTCTTATCACATAGTCTATCATAGCTAATTGACAACTAACATAGAGTTTAATCCCATCAATTGACTCATACAGAGTAGGATTCCTATCTCCTAAAAAAAAGGAACCATGTCATATGTTCCACCTCACATGTGGGATGAAAAATCTCGCCATTCCCAAAAAATGATAATATCAAATGTACATGTATAATTAATTAAATACATAGAAAAAAATACTAAATAAATTATCATTCTTGGAATTATAAAAAGGTCGATACACCTTATTCCTAACATTTTCCCACTTGCTAGACACCTTTAAAGAGTCAATAGAAACAACAAGATTTCAACCAGTAGGGGTTGTGAGGCCCATAGACTTCAAACACCATATGAGATTATCTATACTTACATGCTTTGTCAAGGAATCTGCAACACTTTCCAAAGTTTCAAATTTCTCCAACTTCACCTTCCCATCCTCTACCATGTCACAAAAAAAATGGTACTAGACATCAATGTGCTTTTTCCTCACATGGAAAGTCAAATTCTTTTCTAAAAATATCACTCTAACTATCACAAAAAATAGTGACCAACCTTGCATCAAGCCCAACATTTGAACACAATATCTTAATCCAAATGGATTCCTTACAAGAATGAGTGATTGTCATGTACTCTTCTTCTATCATAGACAAAGTGACTACAAATTTCCACTTACTCATCTAACTAATGACACCACCAAACATCGTGAACACATATCCACTAGTGGGTCTTTTGAACTTTCAATGTCACCTACCCAATCTAAGTCCACATATCTATAAATATTAACTCAATGTCGAGGTCTTATAGGATAACCTTGAAAACATATGGAATACTCAAAAGTACCTCATAGATATATGGCCACCATGTATACTGCATCCCAATGTACCGTCCAAGATTAACCATAAAATGACTAAGGACTCCCACTACTTGGGAAATTTTTGGTCTTGTACAAACCATAGCATACATCAAACTCCCAATAACACTCACATAATGTACTCTAGTCATGTTCTCCATCTCAATAGGATACTTTGGACAATCCTCCACATATAAATTTGACCCCTACAAAATAAGAACAACCAAGGATCTACAATCTACCATGCTAAATCCCTCCAACATCGAGTTCACATACTTACTTTTTCCCAACCAAATATTTTAGCTCACTCTTTCTCTTATGAGATATCTCCATCCCCAAGATTTACCTAGATTCCTCTAGATCTTTCATCTCAAAATCTGTTGAAAGCTAAGAGTTCGAATAAAAAATTAAAGGCATACCATTCCCATAAAATAGTATATCATCAATATATAAAGTAATAATGAGAATTCGATCCTTATCAACATATCTTGGATGGTACCACCAATTTGTTGAATTCATGTGTTCAAGCACTAAAGACACAAGGAGTGGAATTGACATACACCAAGGATGCTAGGAAAAAGAGAAAAGATAGATAAAAAAAGAAGAATAATTTGATAGTTTCTTCATAAGATAGAGGAGAGTACACGAGATAAAGGTACAATCTAGAGAGGGATCTAGTGTTACAAAAGATCATTTAGTTCTTGAATTTATTATTGTAGAAACTTCTATAGGTGCAACTCTTTTCACTACTCTTCAATCACAAAGTGTTATACCAATCATGGCCTAGGGTTTCCAAGAAACTATGTCAACTTCTCTCTGACAAGCACAAGTTGTAACACCTATCATGGCTCAAGTAGCTCAAGAGCCACTTGTAGAAGAGAGGACACAAGAGATGGTGAAAGAAAATAAATTGATGTGAAACCCACTTTCTCAACAAAAAATAAATCCAATTTCATGTCTCCCCCTTTCATGTCCAACATTTTCAAATTTGTTGTGAAATTTGAAGTAGTAGAGTTAGCTTTGGGTAAAGTTAGCAATAGCAACATAGAAGAGCCATTATTTTTTCATCTTAGGTAAGTGGATTTTTTGAAAGGATTTGAAACCTTTTACAAAGAAATGTATAGATACAATATTAAAGCATAATATACAACAAAGAAACAATTACATGGACCCCATGACATTTGGGTTATAAACTAACATCAAAAAACTCAAACTAAAAGCAAAAAGTCAACTGATGTAATAAAGGAGAAGAGAACTAAACTAGTTTGGAGGCTTGATGCAATATAAATCAAGAGAGATTTGGACACTAACATTAGCCTTACTAATCATTTAAGTAGGATGGCTTCCTAATCATTCTTCCTTTTTGTTAGTTGATCCTAGATTAGAAGATATCGTAGAGTTTATTGTTAAACTCACACTAGAGAGTAAACTCTATGGCTTGAATCCTCCATTTTTTTCTTGTTTGGTAGTGGAAAACTAAAAGAAGGGATAATGATCCAAGTAGAGAAAAAACATCAACAAATTTTACCCTATTAAACACATCCTTCTTAACATTAGAGTCCTTTCTCATACCAGACAACCCATTCTATTGGGCTTCGAAGAGAAGACATCTCTCCTTACCTTCAAGATCCTTCAACTTAAAAAAAAAATTATCTCCTTACCAAAATTAAAAATTATCTAAGAATGAACAATCTATGGTCATAACCAACCACCACCATTATATAATATTATATTGATTGTATTGCTTTAGAAGATAATATTAATGGATATTATAAATTGTACATATAATTTGATGCAATTATAAACATTTGACAAACACATACATTGTAAACAATATTTATCTATTAATCTTTTGAAAAAGTCGGTAGATTTGGTTATGAATCCATATGTGTGGATCCAAAAGTATAGAAATGTGTCAAAATTGTCTATTTAAATTTTATATTCTTCTCTAGAAGATCTTATAAAAGATGGTGTGAGGTTTAGATTATGTTAATTGGTTCAAGATTCAACTTTTTATTTCATTATTCATAGTTTTGGTTTATGATTGTAGTTGTGGTCATGAATTTGTTTTGGAATTATATGAGAACTTTTTAAATTAAATTTAAAGTCTTTATATTTTTTAAATAGTTTATATTTGATTAATTGTGTATGAATTTATGTAAGAAATATTTAAACTTATATATTAGAGAGTTGTATAAAAGAACAAGGTTTTAATTTATTCTATATCATCAATTAATCACAACATATTATTAGCATGAAAAAAATATTTAAGAGTATGAATTTTTTTTTTTTATAAAAACAAATACAAGCATTTACATTTCTATTTGGCACATATTATAACTTATTTCAAATTGCCGAATTCATCAAGGAAGTTGACTAAGACAAAAGGTGAATAGCTACATGATTGTCCTTCCCTAACATAGCAAATTCTGAAATGCTTCTAAAGCACCACCTTTGTTAGAGACCAAAGACAAATAAAACTCTAAATACTTGAAGTACAAAGTTCAAGGCATAAAGCAAGCTCAATAAGGTAGAAGTAGCATTAGAAACACATAAACAAGATTATAAGTACATGCACAAATATCAAAATTATGAACATAGGATTGACCCAAAACATAATAAAGATCATTTTTTTAATTTTACAAAACACAACTATCATAAATCTAGTAATAAAAGATAAAATTAAGTCATATAAAATGTGTTATAATAGATCTACTTATTACTTAAAAAAGTAAATATCCATATCTTCATAGGGTCTTTTAATATCCTTGCTTTGTAATGTTTCCTTGATTTAATAAAATTTTTACCCCTCCATTATGTTAAAAATTAATTGTTATAATAATTAACCAAACAATTAATTTAAATTTAATTAACTCTTGTGATATCTACTTACAAATTTAACTCTGGTTGAGAATATAAATGGCCAATATCTCTCCTCTCTCGCCCTCATGAACTTCTAGCCTTAAATAATAATCAAACAAATAAATAATCAATCAACTTGATAGAATACAGAGCATAGGGACTACTTTGGGCTGTTTAAAGTTAGTCTGATAACCATAAGCTACAACTTGTCTATAAAGTTTTCTGTTTTATCACAGTTGTTCGCTCATGATTAAATGCATGGCATTTGGCGTTTTAAAATTTAGGTTCCTAGTGTGTTTGCCTGATATTTTCTTTAGTTTTACTTTTATCTGTCTTGATATCCTTCAGACTGTAACTAATTATGAACAATTTCATTCAACGTTTCTGTTGTCTTAGTTTGTAGCAGAACTATCATTGAAAAAAACCTCTCGATGCCATGTGAATAAAGTGGAGGAAAAAATGAATTTCACATACTAATCTCGCCTGTATTGTGGTTATTATATTTTATTCTGGCATGGTCATTCTGTGCAAAATTCTTGAAGCGTGCAATCAGAGTAGTTGTTATAAATATGGACCATTTCTTATAAAATGTTGGTATGAATTTTTTTTTTTAAATTAACAAATGTGGGGCTTTCAATATGTATTTATGTACTCATGTTCTTCCTGTCTCCTGTAATTTCAAATAATACTCTGCTTTTAATTATAGAAAAGAAATATTTATTCAATGTTTGCAAAGCAGAGACAAGGAGATATTGAAGGCAATCTCTTATAATAAACTAAAATAAACTCTGCAGAATGCTTATAAATAATGTTGTGTAATCATTTCATACTCAGATGACTTTGCAGAAAAGAAATAATTCATACACAGGCAGACTCACCTACTAACAACGATGTATTTATTTTGTTTATGTTCCCAATGAAATCTAACGTATATAGTAAGCAATTATCGATATTTTGACGGCTTCACCCTGCACAGAACGCAACCAAATTGGTGTAAAGTCCATTGAACATCATCACCTACTAACAACGATGTATAATTTATTATTATCATGGGCGGTGAGAATGCAGGAATTTGCGAATTCACACACTGAAAGAATTGATTACCTACTGTTGTGTGAAAATAAAAAAGTTTGATGAAAGAATCTTGGGATATAAAGAGGCAACAATCTGGTTGCAGGTTTTGTCGGCGGAGATGGCAGAGCTTAACTTGAAATCTAGCGTCTGTCTTAACGTTTTGCATGCACAGAATCTCTGGAAGTTATGGAGAGAAAATAAGTCTTTATCAAGAGGAGTCTTTTGCACCCGAGATCTAAAAGGATTAAAGCTTTGTCATTTGTTTAAGGAGAGAAATGTTCAAAGTAGGCACATTTGTTTTAGAAAAAAGAGTCTACCACCACATAAGTATTAAGAGGACTCACATTTTTCGTAGAAGGGGATCAACAATTAAAGAAACAAGTGGAGAATTAATAGAAGCAAAGGGACACACTCACTAAGAGGCATGTGAGTCGCCCCCTGTCAAAACCAACCATAGCTTAGCACCCTTCTACCATGTAGTTTATCTGAAGGAGGTATGATAAAGTGTTAGATTTGTGTTTTTCATCAATATAATATGTATTGTTATTTTTCAAGGTTTATTATAATGTTTTTTTGTTTTTTGAATTATGTTATCATCTTGATCATGGATCATGTAGTGTGATCCAAAATGTTGATGTAAAAATATCTTACAAAATCAAATTTATAAATCATTTTAGCAATAATCATTATGGATCGTGGAAACTTGATATAATTAATCATTCAAGTAATCTAGTAGGTAAGGGTTTTGGCTATCTCGTCCAAGGAGCTCTAGTGAAATCGAGAAAAATAACATAAGTTGTTTTAGGACTAGTTCAATTTCTAATTTATTTTTTGATTCATAGATTTAAATTTATAATTCAAACAGTTGGAATTATTAGTTTGACATGAATTAAAAAAACCAAAGTTGAATTCAAAGAATTTTGTCCAGTCATCCTTGTCTTCTCAACCTAATGACCATAGCTCCTCTCACTCCATTCATTCTTCTCCCACTAACAAGCCACTCGTTTCCTCTGCCTCCCCTTCCATCCCTGTTGATGTGTATGTTGAACCTTCTTCTTCCTTTAAAGATGTGGTTTGGAGAGTGGTTAGGAAAAGGAAGGAGACTCCAACCCCTTCTTCTCGTCCTAACTCTCACCCTTCACCTCGTGAGCTTCCTTCCTCTTCCCCTCCTTCCTCTCCCAAGTTGGTTGCTCATGATTCTAGCCCCCCTCCCCATCATTCCTCTTCTCAACCACGTTCTTGTGACTCTTTTGCCCCTTCTTCTCACTCTCGTTAGAGATCCAAATCCCCTTCTTCTGCTACCAAAAATCGCGAGAACAAAGAGCAAGACCTTACTCTTGATAATAGCTCCAATGTTCTGACTCAGAAGCATTATTCTTCTTCTCTTCCTCCTGAAGTTTAGACTTTTGTCATGGAATGTCAGAGGTATTTCACTCCCTCATCGTAAGTATAAAGTTAAAGAGGTTGTGATGAAGTGGAAACCTGATGTGTTATTCCTCCAAGAAGTTAAACTCAATCACATAAGACTTGAGGCATCTTTAAACAATATCTGGAGGGATGCTACTTTCTTTCACACTTCTCATCCGTATGGCAAAGGTGGAGTTGTAATTGGGTTTTCATCTTGGCTCTCAAAGTTGGTCATTGATAAGGGTGAGCACCCTTCACATTGTTGTGTTTGGATTCTCATTATTATCAATGGACAACTTATAGGCTTTTGTTTTATTTATGCCTCCAATGATAGTAAAGGACATGTTCAATTTTGGGATTGGATGGTCAATAACCTGCCCAATGCTGATTGGATTCTTGGTGGTGACATTAACATGGTTGAACACTGCCAAGATCACAGTCGGTTTAAACAATATAATCTCAGCAAGGATGGATTTGATAGTTGGTTGTTTTGTCGAAACTCCTTGGGCATGGTAGACTCAATTTGTGATAAATTTGATAGTCACTCCTCAAATTGGTTTACTTGGTCCAATTGTAGAACAGGAGGTGACAAAAATTTGAGCAGGCTTGACAGGTTTTATGTTGCTCCCACTTTGCATTTGATCCATGACTCTATATGTCAATGTGTCTAGGTTGACTACTCTACTACTCTTTCTGATCACTACCCCATCGTCTACAATATATGTTTGTCCCAAGATCCTAACACTAACAATTATCTTCCTTTCAAACTAAATGTTTCTCATATGAAGAATCCTCTGTGCTTGGTTTCCCTTGAGGGGATTTGGAAGTAGATTGGATGAAGGAGGTTCTTGGATTGATTGGTAGTGTGCTTCCATTACTCAATGTACATAATAAGTTCCTTCATTCTTTTGGTAGACAAATGGCATGATAGTGCAAACATAAGGAGAAATCCCTCCAAGGAAAAATTGTTCATGACAAGTAACTTCTTAATCTAGATCCTAGCAATATAAGGCTGCAAAACTTCATTGGTGCTACCAAAGCCCTATTGCATAAAATTGATAATTATAAAGGGAAAGGGGCTAAAGTTAGATCCGGGTTACATTGGATAAAAGATGAAAACAAGGGAACTAAATATGATTTTAATTATCTCAGCTACAAAACACAAAAAATAAAAAAATTAGTGCTATCAGGGATGATTATGATCTACATTCCAATCCTTCTAAAATAGGCACTCTGTTCAAACAGTTCTATGAATTAAACCTCTTTCAAGATGATCAATGGCAAGACATCCAACAAGTACTTGAGGACATTGTCAAGGATCATATTCCTACTCGAATTGATTTTGATAAAGTCATTACCTTGATAAATTACTTTTCTTGGAAGAATTAAAAAATGCTCTCTTCTTTATGGTCCCTTACAAAACTCCAAGTAGTGATGGGCTTCCTAAGGAGTTCTACCAGTTTATGTGGCATCTTATTAAGGATCATTTTTACTATTTATTTGGAAGCCTTTACGAAAGGATCCAAGTAGGCCCAAATATTAATCGAGGAATAATCAAACTTTTTCCCAAAGGGAAAAAAGAGGACACAATATTCGGTTGGCGTCCTATCACTTTGCTTAATACTTCTTATCAAATTATTGCAAAGGCCTTGTCAATCAAGATTAAACCTATGGTGCAATAAATTGTTAGAGCTAAGAAAACAAATTTTATTGCAGGTAGGTTTATCCTTGACAATCTTATTTTGGCTTGGGAAACATGTAATTGGGCCTAAAAAACAAGTCAAAATGTGATTTTAATTAAACTTGACTTCAACAAGGCTTATGATAGAATTTGGTGGAATTTTATCCTTAGAATGTTGCAATGGTTGGGGTTCGGGCCCAAATGTTGAGCACATATTCAAATGTTGTTCCAAGATGCTAATGCTTGGATTATTAGTAATAATATGATGACAAAAACATTCCCCTTACAAAGATCTATTCAACAAGGTTGTCCTCTTGCTCCATATCTATATGTCCTCACAACTGATGCATTGGGTTATATGCTTGAGAGTGCCAATAAAATGAAGCTCATTGCTGGAATCTCTATTCCAACAGATGATGATGTTATTAATTCACATTATGTTGATGTCAGTTTACTAGTTTTACAAAATTATGAAAAAATATTTCTAATGTCATGGAAATTCTGGATCTTTACTACGTTGTTTCAGGGTCTAAACTTGCTCATGATAAAATTGAATTCTTGATCCAGTTCAAGTAGAACCTCCTCCTCTATGAATTCCTTGTGAATGGAAGAACATTAAACATGGCGAAATTATCAGGTATCTTGCTATACCTTTTGGTTTTAGGGTTTTCATCTCTGATATGTGGAGTTTGTGTCTGAGCAAACTTAAAAATAAAATTTTTAGTTGGGGAAATAAGTTTCTCTCCTTGGCTGGTACAATCCAAGTTGCCAATAAAAAAATTCTTGCCACACACGTTTATTACTCATCTTTTTGGATGCCTTCCAACAAAGGTTATGAAGACCTAATCAAGCTTATTCAATGGTTTTTATGAACTAAATGGGATGGAAACATGGGATTTATATCCACTTCATGGAGCCACTATATTCAACCTAAATGCGAAAGGGGTTTGGGGTTAATTGATCCTAATAATCAAGGTATCTATTTGGCTGCTAAATGGATTATAAGAGTTGTCAAAGGTGAGAAACCTTGGAAGATTTTTATAAGAAACAAAATTAACTCAACGTCAGTCAAAGGTAAATGGAAACCACTAGGACCACTTGAAAAAATCCTTCATGCCTCCTTATTTTCAATTAATGCTTATCCATCCCTTCAATCAATTTGGAAGGCTTGCCAATGTGTTTGTCATCTTTTACAATGGAGAGAGTTCTCTCTTCAACATGGATTTAGCTTCTCCACTTCTTCCATTTGGTGGAACAAACTCAGTTGTTATCACAAGCAACCCCTAGCCTTAAGCTTCCCAAAATAGTCATATTTTATGTTCAAAAAATGAGTTTGTAATGTTGGCAATCTTTGGGATTTTTCTATTTTGAGTTGGCTTCCATTGCATACTGTCAAAGCACAATTCTAAGTTGAGCAATAAATTTAGACCAATCTTAATTTTTGTTTGCTCCTTGGTTCCAGTGGAATTGTCTATGGAACTATGTACCCCCTTACATTGCAATTTTTTTAAAGATTGGCTATGGCTGGGAGTTTATCCTTTTCTCAGGTTTCCTTTAAAATTTACAGTTGCTTCATGTCCAGCCTTTGAATCCTCGCTTAAATATCAAGTGGCATTATAGATTTAGTGAAAAAAATTGGGCCAAAATTTTTGGTCAAATTTGGAAATCAAAAGCTCCTTTGGATGCTCAATTACTTGCTTGAAAAGTGCTCCACCATAAGGTGCTCATCGGGGGAAAGTTAAAATGTATCAAGCTTCAACCAAGTAAATGTCATTTTTGTTCAAAAAATGAAGATATATGGCACATTTTATGAGGCTTCCAATTCGTTAAAAAGAAATGGAATTCTATATTTAATGACTTTCCTACCATTTTTTATCATAAATTAAGATGGAAAGAGGCTCTTTTGGGGTCAGGGCTACATGATAATTCTATTTCTACTAGCATCAAACAAATTATATGGTTGCATATATGGACAACTAGATGTAAAGCAATTTTTAACATTTATAGCAATCACCAGGAAGCTACAAATTTAAATCTTTACTCTGACACAAGTTTTATTGTCTTGTCTCTTTATTTGTGCAATTGCAGGCGAAGTCTAAAAAGAATCCTATGTTGGAGATCCACATTCAACAAATCAAACTGCAATTGAACTAGTTGTTAAGCAAAAAGTGTCTTCATATAACATAGGCTCTAAGGTCTCAATTTTGATCATGTTTCTTCATTTCACTGTATATGTTGCTAATCTACATCTCTGGTATTCTATTTGGTCGTTGTAATGTTGCTAATTCATTTTTTTGCTATGTATTTAGTGTTGTTTATGTAATTGTGATACTTTGCCCTCTGCTATTATGCAATTTGCTACAGCTGGCAACAACGTCCTGACTTGCATGTCTTGTTGATATAATTTTTTTGTAGTTTTTGGCTGCATTTTACCTTATGTACTTTGCATTTTCTCAATATAAAAAAAAAGACCTCAATCTAACATATGGTATACAAATTGTGAAAGAAAAGGGGACAAAAAGATTTGAGTATATTCTACTCTTGAATCTAGCTTTGTGAATGGAAAATATAGACTAAAAATATTCTTGCAAATGGGATTGTAAGCTAAGTGAGCTTAACATTTGGGAAAACTCCATGGTTAAGCACACTTGATTTGGAGTAGTACTAGGATCAGTGGCCTCTCGGGAAGGCCCGATGCTTCACCTTTGTGAGCATCACCTAGATGCAATGAGTGCTAAGTGGACCATTAATTCTCATGAGAGATGGGTTCTTGTGAACCAACTACTCATGAAACATGGGACAATGAGTTTGACTCAAAAAACTACACAGTTGAATTCTAATAGCAATATCATAATTATCATGAACATTGTTAAAAACCTTAATAAAAAATATATATATATACAATATATTTTGAAACAATCAAATCTTTAAGGTAGAGCAACACCACACAACAGGGAGGGGAAATTCATCGAATAAAGCATAAACTATGTAATTGCATATATCTAGAAAATGATTTCCACTTGTGTAGTCATTACAATATATAGATTTTGTTGAAAGATAACTACTACTATTCCGTGCATGTGAATATATACTTTATTTTAAATAACTAGGGGGGTGACTTACAATTTAAAATTATTGAAAGTCGCTATAATATAGTGTTAGCATTCTTCTTGTTATGAAAAATATCATATATGCACCTCTAGTACCATAAGATTTACTAGACAAAATTTTTACACAAGTGTAGACAAACTATGACCACAAAGCAAAAACATGGTGTAGATCCATTTTCCAAAGTACCCTTAGAATAAATTAGTACAAATACTAGGTCTATGGAAATTTTAGTAGGATAAACATGTAAAAGAACATTTTAGAAATAAGAACAAGAGAAGAAAAAAGAAGCATAGATAGAAGAGAAGAAACACTTACATGGAGAAAATCCTATTAGTTAGAAAAAAAAAACCCTCCAAAATATCGAGCTAATGCATTTGATAAAAAAATTACAAATACACTTGTAGGCTCAATTCCTTAAATGGAGATCAAAGTCTTTCTCCTCAAGAGTGAATCCAACAACATGAACCTACAAAATAAACTCCATTATAATCTCAATCCAGGAACCAAAATATATAAAGAATATTCAAACAAGGATCCATAAACTAAAATCATGTATTGACACAAGAGGTATGGTGTATGTTGATGTGTGTTTTAATACACCAACAATTAAAAAATATAAGCTCCCTTACTTGAAAGGTTTTGACACCCCATGAGTATTCTTCTATTTTTCTAAGTGAACAAGACTAAAGTATCTCAATAGATGAGCTTTAGACTATCTCATTCAAGGGGCTCCAGTGGAACTTTGAAGGATTCAAACTTTGAAAGAAAACCTAATATTTGATCAAATTTAGTTTCTTACAAGATTTATAATCACAAGGACAATTTTGAATAATAATTTTAATCACGCCTAAACTATCATCTTTGAAATTACATACAACTAACAAATACTAATACTAGTTACCACAAATAATCATCAAATTATCAATAAATCGCTTTTTAAAGATGAAAAACTATGATACAAAATTTCAAGAAAAAAACTATTTGTCACCTTAATATCTATGCAACTATTAATGAAAGAATTTCATAAAACATTAATTACAAAAACTATATATAATAATATAGAAATTCATATACTTAATCATAAAAAATTATGATTTTAAATGTTGTTTAATTTGGTAAACCTTCATTTATCTCAACAGATATTAATATTTCTCTTACACAAAGTTAAAACATGACAAAAAAGAAAGAAAAAAGAAAAAAGAAACCTAAATAACTCCTCCTCAAACCAAAAGCACAAAAGATAAAAAGATAAGGGAAGGAAGAAAAGGATTCAAATAGACTTAAGCCTATGACTCCCATAAATCGCACATCGTTTTATAAATAGAAAAGTATAATTAAAACCAATATTTGTATGACTTGTATGTCAGGATCTTCAAAGAAACATTTCTAGGTGAAATATGTTGGTTAGAAATTATATTCACATATTATAATAAGTTTATTAGTTGTTTTTTATTAGGAATTCATTTTCCTGTGTTTATTTTGAGAATCTCATGGCATACATGTCATGAGATTTCTTTCCCAACTTTGTCTATTTTTGGAAAATATAGATGCATATGTTCTTGTAGTTTTAATTTATGAATTAATGAATGAATGCATCTAGTTTATTTTTGCATCATTTATATTTGGCTTTACTATTGTGCAACAACTCTCTCCAATGTTAAAGAATTACCATAATGATCCCTAGCTTCTATATAGCTACCTATTAGCTCTAACACATTAGATGTATCTATATATTATATACATCGAGATCTATATTCTCTTAACTCTATCACCTATTACTACTTTAGGGTTGCTTCTTTGAGAGATTCTAGTGATTATTTGTGCACTACGTCAATTTTATTATTCCATATCCACCTCATTGGGATTCCTAATTATCAAACATTTCATCCTTGTTTTTGTAGTCTCAAATTTTCAATTTGGAGGAATCATTTGAGAATTTTCATTACCTCTTCGATGGCAGTGATTTCATCAAATATGTTTTTTAGATATAGTTCTTATTTTTCCTCTCCTAGTTCCAAGTATTAATTGAACATTCAATTCCTATTTTGAAGGAGAAATACTTTTCCAATATTTGGACACTAAAGTTGCATTCAACGACACCTATTTGGATTTGAGTGACCTATTCATCTAGATCTTATGAGAATGACTTCTTCATTCACTAGTGGATCTATTTCTTCCCAA
The DNA here is from genome assembly GCA_007115665.2 of Sequoiadendron giganteum. NCBI lineage: Eukaryota > Viridiplantae > Streptophyta > Pinopsida > Cupressales > Cupressaceae > Sequoiadendron > Sequoiadendron giganteum. Next base: position 182,184,361 of record CM021100.1, read on the forward strand.
GGGGAGAAATATTGTTTGCACACAATAAATTATTTTCCAATATTCGAACATTTGTCATTTGTAGAGAAGTTAATTTTTTGAGATGATTTAAAACATTATATATCCACTCACTCTTATGGGGTATTTATTATGTCTTTTTGATGAACTTAGTTGTCTGATATCCATAATTTGTAACCATTTATTATATTTTCTCTTTCAGGGATTATTTTTTTCCCACTAGATTTTTCCTTTGCTCCTATTATGATAGATATTTTTTTGTAAATGGGACCTTGATCAAGATTTTTTTCCAATACCCATCTTCCCTTTTAGCTTGTGTTTTTAACCTCCCTAAGAATTTTGATGAATGTATGTATCAAAGTAAAGTTTGCAATACATTTTAACAATCAAACTGTTTGGTGTATAGACGATAGTAACGATGGGGCAATCATTCATTCCATGAGTACATACATTGACACCAGTCCTAATCGGCAACCCTTATGGGGTATTTTAATTTTAAAATTTTAAATTATAAGTGAAATGATTTTTAACTTGAGTTTTAAATTTATAATTGAATAACATATATGTTTGAAATATTTATGTTTGTTTAGGCGATTCAATTGGCTTCCACGTCGATTCCACCCGAGGGGTTGTCGAGCACTCCTCCACTATCAACCATCGTAGACCAGGGGCAGGTACATTTATATTGTAAATTGTCTAACTTACATTAGTATAGTTACAATTATGAATTTTGAATACACTATATATGAAATGTGCATGTACACGTGTAAATATTATAAGCTTGTCTTACATGTCTACATGTATGTCTAGGTTGATACCACAATGAGAATGGGCATCGAGAAAACATTAGATGTTGCGGCTACTCATGAGGCCTTTGATTTTTAGGTTGTTTAAAAAAAATTCTACACAAAATGTGCAAACTTGAATATATATATATTTACCTAATTCAAGTATGTACATGCTTTAATTTTGATCTTGTAGGACTTTGTTAGTACGACTTTCAGCCCTGACCCAAACATAGTTACACCTCCAGGAGTGTATGGAGAGCAAGCTCCAAATCAAATGGTAATTTAAATTTTTTATTATATTTAAATTCAATTATAAATTATATATTGTGAATATAACTTCAATTTTAAATTTCAAATTGAATATATATATAATTTGAGCTAATACATGTTTTAAATTCTTTTTCTTTTATAGCATGAGACACATCTAGTAGTTGAGAATGTACAAACATGTCCTACAGAAGAGGGTGCACAACCTATGGATATGGTACAATTAAAATACGATAAATTATAAATTAATTTCAATTAAATCATTTTTAATTGTAGATTTCTGCATCTAATTTCAGCTTTCTTTGTCTTGTTTATGTAGATTGATTCAAAGAATGTAGAGGTTGCTTCAGGTGCAGTAGAGCATCCAGACCCAAATATGATGGTAATTTAATTTTATGATGAATTATAAATTAAATTGCCATTAAATAATTTTTCATTGTCTTACATATGATTTCATCTTTCTCTTGTATAGAGTGTTTCAGGTCATCTGTATAGTCTGCATGGCGTGAAGAGGTCTCTTGATTATAGAGACAATACATGACCTAGAAACATGATTTTGTGGGTTATATTTGTTTATTTCATGGACTATATTTCTGGTTTGTCATGTACTCTATTGGACTTTATATTTCTTGAGTACTTAGTTGGACTTTAGTTCACGGGTTGTACTCTGATGGACTTTTTTTCATGCACTTAATATATTGGTTTCATGCACTTAATATATTTACATAAATTATGGACTTTATTATTGTTTGAAATTTTAATTTACACATATACATTTATGCATTTTATGTTCATAGTCAAAATATTAATATAGGTCATTAATCTGAAATTAAATATAAATATGAAATTAAAGTTGAAATTAATAAGACATTTTAATATTTATAGTTTACAAATTTAGTTATCTCATACATGATATGCATGATATGTACATTCAATAATTAGTGATAATTAGTCAATCAACTTATTCAATTCATGTCAATCAATAATTAGTCAATAAATCATAATTTACAAACAAAAGCAATTCATTTATATACCAGAAAGGATAAAAATTTAAGAAATAAACAAAACCATACAAGATTAGAGAACAAAAGCATTAATAAATTCTATAAATAATAACATCCAACACTAATTTATAAGCTATCAAAATAAATAATGGCATCCAGTACTATTTTATAAGTTGTCAACACAAATAATGAAATCCAATACTAATTTATAAGTTGTCAAAACAAATAATGGCATCCAATACTAATTTATAAGTTATCAAAACAAACAGGTACATTGAAAACAAATAAGGGGACATCTTAATGGGTCATAATATGATGTCTTAAGGGGACATCTTAAGGGGTCATAATACGATGTCTTAAGGGGTCATAATACGATGTCTTAAGGGGAAGTCTTAAGCGGTCATATTACATCTTAAGGGGATGTATTAAGGGGTCATATTACTTCTTAAGGGGATGTCTTAATGGGTCATATTACTTCTTAAGGGGATTTCTTAAGGGGTCATATTATGTCTTAAGGGGATGTCTTAAGGGTTCATAATACAATGTCTTAAGGGGATTCCTTAAGGGGTCATAATACAATGTCTTAAGGGGATGTCTTAAGGGGTCATAATACAATGTATCAAGGGGATGTCTTAAGGGGTCATAATACAATGTCTTAAGGGGTCATAATACAACATCTTAAGGATATAATTGATTTAACAATAATGTATGCATGATATTTAGTGATTTGAAGACAAAGTAGGACATATATGTACATATATGTCATCTTAAAACAATGTTTACAAAATTTGGATATGTCATCTCAAGAACATCTCAAACTCCTGCCCAAAATGTACCTGCATTTAAAAGTATTCCACACGTGTGTAGGTTGAATCCAGACATCCTCTCTTTTTTGTTTCAAAGTATGAGATCAATGCAATGATGGATTAAGGATACAAAAAAGGATAATAAATCAATTTTAACTTTTAATGTACAAGCAATATCAATATGTAATCAAAATATGTATTTAAATATATTTTAACTAATAATTACCTCTATTTAATAGGACAATATAAAACTTAAACTATATTTCCTTGTATTTACTTATTCCATTGTACCATATGCATCCTCTCTTTTTTGTAATGCATCTATGATTGTATCATGCTCTTCCATAGAAATTTTTCATAGCACTTTATTTACAAGTCTTCCGCAATACCAATCTAGTTTTATATTTGTTGCCACCACCAAATGTGAATAATGTATAATTTTTTTTATGCGGTTCATAATCTTCGAATGTAGGTAGACCATTCTTCCTTGCCAGGTATTTTCATAGCCAAGTTCCATCAAACACAACTGATCCTATTGGAAAACATGAAAAAGATCATCATATAAGTTCTCAAAATTTTCTTAATGGGATCAAAGACTTGTTCTAAAAAATTTCTTAAAGGGATCAAAAAACTTGTTATCAAAATTTGCTTAAGGGGATCATGGTACTTGTTGGATAATGATAACCATCATCATCTTCTTAAGGTGATATTAACTTATGTTTACTCTCCACACAACGAGCCAACCAATATTCGGTTTGCTCTTCATTCCCCTCAGGTGCAACAACAACATAAACATGTCCTACAAACAAAAATTGATTTAATAACTTGCGCATATCAATATAAATAATTTAGTATTACAAAATAACTTAATAAAGTGAAATAAAATAAAATAAATTGAATTAAATTACCTTCTTGTACAAGGTCTGAAACACGATCATAGTCTTCAGATGCAAACACTTGATCATTTTCTTCAATAGTTCTTTCATATTGATCATGTTCTTGTGCAGGTGTCAACGATCTTTGCTCCCACTGTTCAACCCATTTTGTATTTTCACATGCTTCCCAATCTCCTGAGATACAAAAATGGCAAAAACATGCAAGCTCCCTTGTCTAGATAGTCCATGTGCTTGTTGTTGAACTCCTAAATGAATTCCATTTAGTAGATCCACTGATTGTCTCACAATCAACTCTAGGTACAATGTTATTTTATTCAACCAACCAAAAGAATCGATGAACTCTAGAGTACTCACTTGAACCAAGTGCAAATAATCTTGTATTACACCAATCCACAATCCCATGTGCATATTTAAATTTAGTGCATCTTTGAATTTTAATTGTTCTCTAGCAAGAATTCTTTTGACACACACACTAGCTCCATCATATTCTCCTTTACCATGCCCAGCTTCAAAAAAACTCCATATATGTTGGAAATTAATTTCTTTGTGAATCATACTTAACCAATAGAACATTCAAGCATTCTTGAACTGCCCCGTACAATTATCTGACCATATGAGGTGTTCTTTCATATGGATTCCTCTTTCTCTTAAATTTCAATAAAATATACTGAAACAATGTTGAACAAACTCTGACGAGTGTAATCGAGTGTCACTCAAATAAAATGATACTCCCTCAAAAAAATTCTATCATCCTCAGTGCTATCATTTGCATGTCTATAAACAATATGGACAAACATAGCTACTTGCACTGAATTATAATATTGTGATTGAATTTCCTCTTGCAGAGCTAGAGTATAAATTTTCGCAAAATCAACCACTAAAAGTATAGTACCAATTAGAAATGTGTTTCTACATGTACGTGAAAGTGGCCATCAAGCCATCGAGCATGTTGAGAGTGCATGATATATTTTGGTACTATCTTATTCTTAAATTCACTATGAATGCATGCACACTAACTTTTTATGTAACTAAATCACAAACTTTCCTATTTTTCCATCTTTTAAAGAATAACTTGAACATTCTTAAATATTTTAACTTCTACTAATTGTTTTCCAAATCATTATCAACACTTTCATGTATACAAATTCCTAAGAATGAAAGATTTCCACAGTCAATGCATTGTCTAGAAATACAACTTAAATAAAACAATTTGCCATTAGATCTTTCACAAAAAAAACTTGAAAAAAGCTCCCTTATTGCTTCAAGTGGCATATTAATTCCACATTCCTGTACAATCATGTTAGTATGCAAGGTACAACGTATATATCGAAAAACATAAAAAAAAAACGAAATTGGACATGCGTTTTACAACAAAAAGATATTTGTTGCTTATTAATTTTTACATACCACAGTTTACATTTATCAAAAGACCTTTGACTTATTTTAATATTACCGGGTAACACTAAATCACCACAAAATTTTCTATAAAATTCAGTTTGTGTTATATCTAATAGGTGTTTTGGGTGAGGATCGCGAACTTTGGACCTCACCCTTAATTTTAAAACATCTCTAGCATTAGATGAAACCCTAGTATTATCATGCCAATATTTTCAATCGAAGATTTAATTTCAACATTCAATTTCATATCAGACCTCGGGAGTCAACCACTGAAACTTCAACATTGGTTGATAGGATTGTTTTCTATACTTTCTCTTCTTTTTGCCGCTCTTAGCAATGTTTTAGGATGTATTTTTAAAACTTCACTAATATTTCTTACCATTCTTTTATTCAAAGTTGCTTTATTAACTATAGCAGTTGTTATAGCTCTTCTTGCTGCACTTTTATCTTTAGATCAACTATTTTTCCCAATAGATTGAATGGCACTAGCAACAGTACACATAACATGTTTTAATGATTGATCTTTTCTTTTTGGTTTAACAAAAAAGCCTAACCAGTTTCTTATGATTTTTGGTTGAAAAATGTTTTATAATAACAAAAATGGGTTGCTTCTTGGCTGCAAATGTGAAAAGTGAAGAGTCATGAGCATGAGTGTTTGAAGGAATACGTAGCAACGAGTTGTGTTGCATGGACTGAAGGTGAATTTGAATGTGCACGTAGTTGTATACTATGTTGCAAGTGAATGTGTTTGAGAAAAATTATGTAACTTTGTTATTTTTTGGTTAATAAAATATTGGATGGTTGTTTCTATGGATGTAGCCCACATTGGGTGAGCCATGTTAAAATCTTTGTGTTATTGTGTAATAGTTTTTATTCTATTTATCTGTATTTATAATTGACATTAATTTAATTGCTCCTTCTTGCTAGTAAATCCTAATAAGAGGGGTCTTGGTTTCTACACTCTTCTCATTATGAAGTATTCTATCTAGATTTAGAGAACTTGTGTGGTAAAAACATATAGAGATCTTGGGAAACCATTAATAATTGTCTTATATGAGATGGAAATGGCTTCTAGAATGTGATATATATTAAGTGGCAGTCCATCTAGGGGTCTCTAATTATTTATTTCCAATATTTCCCTCTTTCTTTGATTCCTTGGGTCAATACTTTAATTTTTTCTTAAGATGGGAATCAAAACCCTTCCAAAACCCTATTCTAAGGAAACCATGAAATTTCTATCTTTCCTAGAGACTAAAGCTAAATACAATTTGTCTAATTAGGATTTTGAAACATACTAGATAATAATTGACTATGTGTCTCCCAATATGATTCATTAGATTGGTGTAAGAAGCTTCAAGCCTTGGTAGAAATATCAATAATGGTATTTTGACACCATTTTTCTCTTGTAGTCCCCACAAAGGTTATGAATGGATTTCTCCACACTTTCACATGGTTCCCAAATTGAACCAAAGATGGATTCTTCATTATTCTTTGAGATCTTCGTATAGTAGATTATATATTGTTAAATAGTCAACTTTTCTTGAGCCTAAACTATCTTATTTTGCCTAGTGCATTCTCTATCAAGCTTTCCTTATTGGTATACCAAATAGTCTCATCTAGGTGTTAGGAATCCTCACTACCTATTTTGAGGTCAACAACAGAATCTCAAGAACTCTTTTGTTTTATCCCAAATCTTAAGCTACTTAGAATTTGATTCATGATTTTTTAAGCCTTTTGGTTTGCACCTTTTTCATGCCATATGCTCATTTAAGGGAATTGGCCTAGAATACAAGCCAAATTTACCTAGATCTCGCATAATTTCAAGGTGGATATTCTCTTTAGTATTTTAAGGGATATGAATTCCACTATTTTTATTGCTTTATACTAAGCCTATGATTTTTTCAACTGTTCTTGTGTAAATTTAAGTGCAAATTAATAAAATTGCACTTAAAGTAGCACATTTATAGGTGTTTTCTTACCATTCAGTTGATGGCCCTTGTATGGTTATCATGGTTCTATTAATTCCAACCCTTAGCAAGGATCAATCTCCCCCTTATGAATATCATCATGGATGTAGCCAAATTTCTCATGGAGAACAATATGCTCACTCATGTGTTTCTTATCCATTTACATGAAGAACCAAGGATACATATGGTCACGGGCAGTCTCAGCTCTCCTAACCTCATTTTTCCTCTCCTTGGGCCTATGACTATGGTTTTTATGGATAGTCAAATTACGATTTTTTTTGCTTGATTTTCTTTGGTTACATCACTTACTCGTTATACTCACCTAGTACAAGAAGAAAAATAAGAGGGTATGATTTCTAGCTGGTATCTCTCATGGGTGATCTAGACCTTGCTAATATATGGGGAAAAGTAGATGATAAGGACCATTCCCACCCCTAGTGGTGTAGCTCTCACTACTTTGTGAAAAAATTTTAATTTTTTTCTCTAGGCTTGGCCTCATTTAGAATTTAGGGGGTGATTTCTTCCACCTATTTTTTTAGGTGAATATTTGTGAGATTACTTTCACTTATTGATAATATGATACTTATCCATAAAAGATATACATTTAAAAATTTATTGTGGAGATTAAAGTTGTCTATTTTTCCTAGTGTTTGATATATTAGGGCCTTCCTATTGACACTTCTTTGGTTCATCTTACATTGTCTAATCCAACATGCTTATTTTATAGGCAACCAAAAACACTTCTTCATATTTAAGGTTTTTTTCATCATTCAAAAAATGCATGGCAATGGAAACATGATTCTTTCTAACCTCCAAGGCCTCCTCCTTTCACTTGGTACAATGCTCTCTTAGAAGATGGGGGAGATTTTTCTACAAAGTTTTCCTAGATATTCCATGATTTTAGAATATTTTTTTCTTTGCATCTAGAAAGAAATGAACTACTATATATATTTTCTCATCCTATTGTGGATACTACTTTTTCTACTCACTCAAAATCATAAATGGTCTCTAACATGCTTATGGAAATCTAAATTTAAGCCAACAAGGTGGCATTTGAGGTCATGCACCTACAAACCCTTCTTGATCATTGGTTGAATACACCTTGTAGTATGCATATGGTTGTGCTTTCTCCATATTCTTATGCCAAATCCTCCTACCAAGTTGGGCACCCTAGTCATTCTAATTTTTCTCACTACCACCCATATAGTCATCATAGAGGTAACACTCCTATAGCACCCTTCCCACCCAAGTAGCACATCGGTTGGGTATCCTTGCTAGGGTGAGTGTTATATGCTTCCACATCATTCTTTGATGTCCTCTCAATGATGTGAATGGACCCCATCCAATCAAGGAAAATTATCTTGTCTAGCTTTTGCTATCTCTATTGATGATTATGTAGAATCAACTATACGAGGATCATGAGGAAGGTGGCAATGTTGTTCTTACTAATTGGCAATTCCATGGAGGATGGCAAGGATTTGTTAGGTGGCATGTGGGTAACCTAGATGGAGAAGAACCCTCTTTCAGCATAATTTGATTTCCTTTTTGTGTCTATTAAACTAGCATTCTTGATAACTATTTCACTTTTAGGGCTATCATCTCATAGTCCTGAGGTTGTTTCCATTTTTTGACTTACATATTTATTTTGTTTCGAACATTACCTATCTAACATTAAAATGTAACTCCATAACACCTATGCCTTTTGAAAATCTGATTATATACTTCAACTCTTAATATTAATAGATAATCTTTTCATCTTATATATTTATATTTATCAGAAAACAAACCACAATTTTATATGTAAAATAAATTGACACATACATAAATAACCTGTATACAGGCAAGAACTAAATATAACTCTGCATATACGCACCTAATTAAATACAAATATTGTATGTAGCATAACCATTTTTCAAACTTCTCAATTTGCTTGAGTTGTAATATCATTGCCTTTGTGAGCTAGAATAAGGTTGAAGTTCAAAGTACTGATGTATGATTCCTTTCATAATATTGATAAGCGCAAGTCAATTTCAAAATACACTCAATTTCATTTAATAGAACATGATCAGCGCCTGACAATCAGAAGTGCTTGATTTCTGCACTGACTTTTCATAAATTCAGTGAAAGCTAAAGAGACATTAAATCAGTCCAAGCTCTTTGTTTTTCTTCATTTGCTTATTACCAACCTTGACTTAATATACCAACTTCGATTATTTATTGCCCACTATGAGCACTTTCCGAAGCTTCTATCTAAAACTACAGTGGGTGCAAAACTGTGATCAAACAGCAGCCGCCAAAAGTAAAACCAAAGGTGGTGGTCAGTAACTGTCAAAGAGCTCAGCCCATTTGTGGTCACCATGAAGCTCAATAAGCAAGAAAAGAAAACCAATATTTCCATGTTTCAACTAGAAAGATAGATTTAGAGAGGGAATGCAACGTCCATTAGATTTATTGATCCCATTTTGGTTTAGAAAAACATTCATGTACTCTGACGATGAAAATTCAGCTTGGCTGTAGGGTCAGAAACAGTATAAGGAGATTATTTAATGTGTGGTATCAATGTATTATTTAAAAATATATCTAATGTTAATGGGTTATTGATTATTGGTGAAGTTGAATGGTTCTTAATGAGCCCATCAAGAATCAAGTCTTGTTTCAAATGCTTCATGCATATTAACGATAGAAATAGTTTGATAGGGAAAGGGCCTCATATAATTCTCCTTCAAATAATAGACCTGCTAATAAAAAATATTTTTACTTTGGATTGCTAGTAGATGTTAGACTTTGTTTTCTTCCATCCTAGGCTTGAGAGTCATGTTTTGAATGCATCTCTCGTTTCAAAGGAGGTACAAAACATCTTTCAAAATTTATGCCCGTGATTTTCCTAGGATGTTTTGTTGGGTATTTCAAAATCCTTAGGCCAATTGGTCATGAATGACCCACTAACAAGATCTATTAAATGCTTATTTGACCTAATTTTATGTCAATGTGGAGATGCAAAAGGCTCTACCATCTTCCATCAACTTATCCTCCATTGGAGATTTTCTTTTAAAAAAAAACTATGCAAAATGTCTTATCATTCAAATAGTTTTCTCTTAAAAATTGGGTCACCTATTTAGGCTCTTTCTATAAATAGAAAATACAAACCAACATGTTTGGGTAAAGAATGAGGAGAATTAGGAGTACCCCTCATATTAGCATGTCATTCAATGAGAATGAGAAAAAGATGGACAAATGTACAAATGCCTCTTACGAGAAGGAATACTCTTCATGAGAGGAGGTTATGATCTAAGTGGAAGAAATAAAATTTAGAATCTCAAGCCCCTATTCTTAATTATTAGGTTAGGTTACTTCTCTTGGAGCAAGGATGTACCATATGCTTCCTTGCCCTGCTTGTAGGATAATAGTTTCAATAGTAAGAATGTGGAAGAATCTAAAATACTCCAACAAGATCTAAATCTTATCATGAACAATATCTAGGAGAAGTTAGATCAAATTAGAGCTTTAGGTACTCCTATGGTTGAGAAATTTATTTCATGCTCCTTAAAATAAATACATCTATAGATTATTCTAAAAAAAATATTAGCAAAAGCTCAAAGAAAAATGTGAATATAATACAAGAAGGAAAGAGGGAGGGACCTAGTACTAGGGATTCCCAATCTAAGAAATCACCAAATGAAGTAACAAATAGAATTCACAATTCCCTAGAGATTAGTAGCTCTTAGAAACGTCATAATTCAATTTTATATCTTGGAATACTAGAGGACTCAAAGGCCCTATGATTTTTAGACTAGATCACAATCCATCCTCTCTCCTCGAATAAGTCCAAATATGTGTGTATGTTTGTATTGATATAGAATAAATATTGGAATAATGTTGATTTTACATATATGTAAATCCTAATGGTGATTATAGGGATATCATGACTCTTTGGGATACCTTATTTTTCAGGTGGGGGCCTATCTTGAAGAGAAAAATTAACCTAGCTACGTTGTTTACAAGAATATCAAATAATTCTACACAGGTACTATCAAATATATATGCCTCCAATTCTAAAATTGACATGATAAGACTTTAGAAAGAAACCTCTAAGTTCATAATGAAGGACAAGGATTTAAATTGATCCTTACAAAATATTTCAACATTCCTCTAATTTCTAGTGAAAAGAAAGGAGAAATCCTAGATTTATTAACATCATGGAAGATTTTTCCAACTTCATATTAAAATTTGGTCTTATACACGTGTTAAGCTAAGACTTTACAAATTCATATGGTTGAATAAAATAATGGTTATACTCCATGGAAGTCATCCTGTCGATCATGCATAAATGCTTAAAGTTTCCCTTTGACAATGAAATATTTACTGTACATCATAGTGGCTTTAACCCGTTGTCTTCTCGTAGAAAATTTTCATTAGATTTCTTTTGGCCTGAGCCTATTAAACCTATTAAACATCGATAAGACTTATTTTTCAAATCCTAACAAAAGTTCAAGGAAAAATGTATAGAAAAACTATCCCTTACAAACATGCCTCAACCTATGATCGAGCCTACCATCCTCGACAAAACCATGATTGAACCCAAGACAGATCCTTTGCCTACCTCCTACAAAAGACCAAGAGATAACAAAAGCAATCCTGTCATACCTCCTAAAATAAAGCAAGTTTACAAAGCTAAAGAGAAAGTGGTTGAACAACCTTCCATGGTTCCCTTTGTTCCTCCCCTTAGGGAAGAAAAGAAACCTATGGTTAATAAACCCACTTCTACACAAATGAAACTTAACAATCATACTAAAAGAAATAGACATGCTCAAGAGTGTAGGTGTACACGTCGTGCTCTTGCTCAGAAGATTAATAAAGAAATAAACAAAGAAAAATCAAAATCCAAACTTGACTAAAGAAATACATGATGAGTCTCCTCTTTCGCCACAACAAAAATATCCTATACCACAATCACAAAAGGAGCTAAACCCTTCTTTGGAAATTATCATTCAACCTCCTATTGTGATTAATTTATATGATGAGGAGGTTGCTAAAATTGACGAGGAATGGCATAACGAATTGAATACAATGTTTTCCTCTTCCACGAGCTTAAACAAAGATTCTTTTGTTTGGAGTGTGTCATCTTTTGGCATCAACATGGAGACAATTGAGCATGCTTCAGAGACATCATCATCCATCATCCATATTCCTGACACCCTGCATACATCCATGATTTTATTTCTTCCTAAGGGGAGGAACGTTGTTCAACAAGATTGGATCATCTTTAGCATTCAATGTCGACCTTCTACCATCATTGCAAGAGACTCAACATTGAGGGGGGTTGTATTGTCTCTTGTTATTCTCTCGTATGGGGGGGTCTTTTTCCTCACATGGGGTTTTGGCCTTCTCATTCTTCATTGAGAGCATTTGTATTTTATATCTTTTATCTCTGTTTTGGGGAGAAGTTTTGTCTCAATGGGTTTTCTCCTTTTCTCCATTTGTGAGAGATCTCATTTGCATATCTAGATGGGTACCTAACATGGCCTAGTAGTTGGGACCCATCCTTGCATCTTTGTGTCATTTTCATAATAATCCACTACTCCCTAAGTTGCACTTAAGGGGGGGTGTTAGTGTAAATAAAGTCATGTGCCTAGTTAATTCATTGTTAGGGGACTTATTTACACATGTTAAGTTTACTTAGGTCATAGGAAGGAATCTTTATAGAAGGTGTTAGTTGTCATTAGTTGTAATCTTTTGACTTGTAACACATGTGAAACTAGGTAAGTGTGATTAGTTGTCACATGTCATATGATTAAGACACTTGTCATAATCCTGTGACATCTTGTATCACCTTGGCTATATAACCAAGGGGTCTCTCATTTGTAAAACAACATCACAATCATATCATTGAATCATATTGATAAGAATACAATTTATTCTTGTCACATTCCGTTCTCTCTTTTTGTGCTTTCCATTTGGTCTCAAGATCTTCGCAGCCATAGCCAATTCTAACACCAAGCTTGTAATTAATATACTTGACCACAAATAATTCATGTTCCATATTGTAGCATTGTCTAAGCATGCTCCACAGTTTTAACTTTGTATGAAACGCAACCCTTTTATAAACCTCTCGAGGTTTCAATTTCCTAACCCCCTCAAGTCTTCAATTTCCTAACCCCTATTTTTGTAGTTTATTTTTTCCATATATAAAATTATGATTCAAAGGGTTATCCCTCTTTAAAAAAATAAAAAAATTGAATGATTTATGTTGACACTCAACAATGCAATCCAAAACATCATCAAGGAGGATAAATTCTAAAGTTTTACTTGTATTGTCACTACTTTTTCCTTCCATTTTGAATACCTATTTATCCCCATTATCTCTTGACTAATTATATGCAACCTCTGCAATCAAATCCCCATTTTCATTTCTCTTAACCATGTTGTTTTCATTTCATCAGCATTAAAAACTTGCTTTGAACCCTCTTCACTGTAATGGCTTCCTCCTAAATGTCTTGCTTCAGCTTTTAACCTCATCTCTCCTTAAAAAGCGATAAAAATAGAAATGATAGGGCGTATTAGGGTTTTTAAATGGTCATTGTTCTCCTTTGTTTGTTATTAAATACACTCCTCTAATCAAGGCCTTTGTTATTAATTGAAAAGAGTCTAGGGGAGAGGAGCTAGTGGTTGAGCATGTTTTACTTCTTTAATTACAAAATTCTTGGATAAAAATTATGGAGGGTAGGGGTGTTGGGGTGGAAATATTTGTAGATTTAATGTCCAATATTTTTAATAGTATAGTAATAGTAGTTGTGACTTGAAATTTGTTAGTGTTGACTATGAGTACTTATAATTGATTGAAACATATTTTTCTATATCTAAAAACTAACAAATCATGGGATGTCATATTGGTGCACTAATAGAACATAACTTTATGTACAACTATTATAACTTAATATACAACTATTAACAAAATGATTATTTTCTTAGCAACTTGATTACCTTCATTGTTTGAATATTAAATTAAAAAACTATTGAGTGTGCAGTGTTTTATTTGTTTGCATCAATGTTTCAGATCACACTCTATGATCACAAATTGATAAGAAATGAAGTAAGACGAGAGGTTGCACGGAATTCAAGAAAAGATGAATTATGGAGTGTGATACCAAATTGATGCAAATAAATCATACAATTTAATTCAAAAAAAACATCCTCTCTCATTGATCCTGACTGTGGAAATCTTATATCATATTAAAAAACTATTAAAAAAAGCACACTCTCATTGATCCTAACTGTAGAAATCTTATGTCATCGAAAAAAATTACTAACTATTTGGAAAAAAAGTGAGTGGTATTTATACTTTTTTCTGTAATTGTACGTAAGGCTACAAAAAAGAACAGGTGTGGCATAAATAGGTGGGTAGACATTAGAGAGAGCTAATATATAGAATTGTGGATGTGAATTGGGTATCACTCGTGTGACTTAGCTTGGTGTGCCCAAACTTCACCCGCTTCATTTTTCTGTGTACGATCCGCCACATTTTACTGGCTTTCTGCAATTACGTACCATTTTAACCTAAACAGGATTGCCTTATCCGCTTTGGGATGCTCCAAACGAGGTTTTATTTATGTTCCCAATGACATCTAACGTATATAGTAAGCAATTATCGATATTTTGACGGCTTCACCCTGCACAGAACGCAACCAAATTGGTGGAAAGTCCATTGAACATCATCACCTACTAACAACGATGTATAATTTATTATTATCATGGGCGGTGAGAATGCAGGAATTTGCGAATTCACACACTGAAAGAAATGATTACCTACTGTTGTGTGAAAATCAAAAAGTTTGTTTCATTAAATTCAACGTTAATAACAATAAAGAGAGATCACCCACCTACTCTGGTTAAAAGAATCACTAAAATTTGGAGGTTAATAACAACAAAGAGACAATCTTGTGTCTCGTTTGATGAAAGAATCTTGGGATATAAAGAGGCAACAATCTGGTTGCAGGTTTTGTCGGCGGAGATGGCAGTGCTTAACTTGAAATCTAGCGACTGTCTTAACGTTTTGCATGCACAGAATCTCTGGAAGTTATGGAGAGAAAATAGGTCTTTATCAAGAGGAGTCTTTTGCACCTGAGATCTAAGAGGAGTAAAGCTTGTCATTTGTTGAAGTGGAGAAGTGTTCAAAGTAGTCACATTTATTTTAGAAAAAAGAGACTCAAACACCATGAAGTATTAAGAGGAGTCACATTTTTCGTAGAAGGGGATCAACAATTAAAGAAACAAGTGAAGAATCAATAGAAGCAAAGGGGACACACTCAAAAGAGTCATTTGAGTCCCCCTAGTTAAAACCAACCACCGAGTGTCACAACTTAACAACTTAGCACCCTTCTACCATGTAGCTTGTTTCAAGGAGGCATGATAATGTGTTGATGTGTGTTTTTTATCATTACAATATGTATTGTTATTTCGTGAAGTTTATTATAATGTATTTTTTTGAGTTCTTTGTTATCATTTTGATAGTTTACGGAGTGGATCTAAAATGTTGATGCAAAACATATCTTGCAAAATCGAATCCATAAACCATTTTAGCAATAATCATTATAGATTGTGGAAACTTGATATCATTAATCATTCAAGTAATCTAGTAGGTAAGGGTTTTGGCTATCTCAATCAAGGAGCTCTAGTGAAATCAAGAAAAATAACATAAGTTTGTTTATGACTGTTGTGTCGTAAAATTGCACCCCTTGCAATTTCACCTACAATTTTTGCATCCATTTTAGGGTCTACTCCCTTAGTATTTGTGCAAGCTCGTTTTAGCCCTTGCATCAACCTTTTCCCCCTCATGATGCTCAAGACCCCTTTTTCAGTAGCTACCTTTTTATGTCAGCTTTGTGTTAAAACTTTATGTTTTCCTCGCTCCAACTGTTTTTGAACATGATTTGTCTGGATACTTGCGCATCGCGCTAGCATCCTGTGATATTTCAACATTCAAACGGTTGTAGTAAGTCATTCTACATATCTTAAAACCGGTTATAATATATTGTGAGCTAATCCTCATCGTGGTTTTTCTCTTTTTGGGTCTTCCACTTAAAATCTGATGTTCATGTGTTCTTTGATGTGATGCATGTTTTCTATTTTCATTTCCATTATTTTATGTTTAATATGATGCATTTAATGAATTTTTTTAAGTTGATGAAGTTAATGAATTTATGTGAGTACTAATTCACCCCCCTCATAGTATTTTGGGTGTTCAACAGGTAATAACCTTGTGTTTATATTTTATTATGTTTCTTATTGTGTTTTTTATGTTTTCTTTGTGTATTTAGTGTGTTTATTTTGTCTATGGTATCATGTTTGCCTTGTGTCTTTCACATGTTTTCTTCGTGTATGGTCTTATGTTTTCTTTGTGTCTTCGTTATATTTTTATGTCTTTATTATGTATGCTTTGTGCTTGTCACGTTGCATTATGCCTCATATTTATTTGTGTTTCTGTCCTTACATTGTTTTTGTAGGACCTTGAACCTAGGGGCTAGTGCATCCTCTAGATTTGATGTCATCCTATCTCTTTAATGTTTATATAATTGAATCCTTCTTGGCTTATTCTTACTTTAGTGTGAGTGAGTGTAAATCCATACTCTCACTAAAGTGGGGGCTAAATGTAGCATTAAAAAAGTTTGCACTTGACAATTTCACACTAGGTTTAGTTCCCCCTATGTACTTGGACCTAATTCTAGGCATTTAATTACTTGTCTTACGAATATCTTTGAAAAATCAAACAATAAAAATGAAAATAAGAATTTAATATTTACCCTCGATGTTTAAGGCCCCAAAAAAGATGGATCTGGACTAGGACACCCCATGCCCTTGTTCAACTCTTTTTGGCTCCATTTTGGATATTTTGGTGTTGATATTTTATTATTTGAATTTCTAAAGTCATTTGTTGGCTATCAGTATTTGACTTTTGGAAAATTTCAAGAATTGCATATAAATACAAGTCATTTCCACCATTTTAATCTTGGCAATTTTGGAAGAACAAATTGAAGATCCTAAAATCAATCAAGGCAATTCAAGGGCAAAAATAGCAACATTATTACAACACTTTCATCAATCAAGTTCAAGATTGCAAGACATTAAGATGAATAAATAAAATTATGTGCAAGGATCTATTATGATCAATCATACAAAATTATCATGAAGATGTATTGAGTTATCCTATACATACTAGCTACAACAATCTATTATGTTTGGAAACTAGCCTTTTGTAGGCCTATCAAGCAATAAAGGCATCCATCAATAAATTTTTGTGGCAACTTGTGGTGTGACATAATTTCATCAAGGATTTCACATCAAGGTAACATTATCATTTATCATTTATTATTTATCATGTCTATCACAAGTTCCTCTTTGTATCTCAATATTAGATTTGAATATTTTTTGATACTTTTCATTTTCGTTTGTGCAATAAATTACATTTTCAGATTGAGGGTTATATGTCAAATATGCTTGCTAAATCACACATCAAATTTATCATCCTCACAACACAACAAAACATGACACAATACCCTAGAATATTGGCTCTCCATTATGGTAGCAAGCCAATCATAAACCCTAGTTGGTTTTGTGCCCAAATGTGATGTTAAGCGAAAAGAGGTTAATCTTAGTTGGATCTAGGATCACTTTTCCTACATCACATAACTAAAACCTTGGTGATATCTTAATCAAGAGACCACAAAAGACTATTCCTTTCAGAATGCACAAGCAAGTTGGACTCTACACATACATTTATAAAAATAATTAATAGTTGCATAATATTAAGTGAATACTTAGTAATCCATGAGCATGCACATACATTTATTTTATTGTGTTGAACAAATACCTTGCAAAGGTGTTGCAAAGATTTTACAGTCTTCTAGCTGGCCAACTAAACAACACACATCCAAAAATGCACATCACATATATAAAGACAATCAATGAAGGTTGATTTTTCCATTAATCACTTGATCTATAAAGGTTACAAATTGTTATTACAAGTTTGGGGTAAACCAAAATTACTACAATACAAAAATTACACTACCCAGAATTGAAAGTTGAAAACCTACGACTTCTTGTGAATATTTTCTTTTATTGGTTCTATAAGCACTCCTCCTTCTAATTTTTTTTAATCCTTTGATATCCTCCCCTTTTTAAAATGGCCACCAATGTAAATATACCCATGACACGAAGATGTTCAGGTTATTAGAAGGCTATGCCACATCAAAACACTATAGCCACAAGCTCTTCCGATGCCAAAGAAATAGGTGTATTCTACAAACTCAATTTGGCCACCAATAGGCATAACCCTGCCATACCCTTGCATTGATGATTTGTGGATTTTAGTGGAAGAATGAGTGAAAACACCCAAAAATATAATTGAAAATTGTCTTGGGGGCACTTCTTTGACAAAAGAGGGTTTGAAAACCATAAATGTGATATGGGCACCATTTTTTTCTTGAATTCGTATTGAACTATATTTAAAATCTTCATGGGGTCCTTATGACACAATTATTGAGTATTTTTAGGAGTGGGTGTGTTAATGGTACTCCAAAGGGAGTGGTTGTAGAAATTAGTGCAAATTGGTGAAAGGGTGACTTTCTAGAACCAATGGAATGTTTTGATGGTTCTAGGAACCATTAGAACTACCGAATCTTTATATTTACCTTTGTCACCATTGTTACTTGTCTCTTTTGTCATGCCATAGGCTGTCACTAAAAAATTATTACAAATTCTCATTGTTTTGGGAACCATGGGAAACTCCAACACTTCATTTTTGACCTTTTGCAAAAAATTGACACCCATTTGGATATGTGGGAATCAAACCTCTATGTGGATATGTCCATATTAGGTCTTTATCTTCATAACTTGAGTCTTCACTTCCTTTTCTTTTCTTTGGCTTGACTTATCACCTTGGTGCTTGCTAAAGGTTATTAATTTACCTCTGTTGGGGTTGGTGGTTCACATGGGACTAGAAAAAAACCCATGATCAACTTCCATAGGATTGGTTTTGTAACCCAATCCCGCATAACATTTTTTCTTGAATATACCCGCAAACCTAGACTTTTATGAGATGTCATGTTACAAAACATCATTAAGTGGTATTGTTAAAGTGACCAATTCACTTACCTTTTTCTACTTTGTCTTCTTCTTTCTCATTTTTGTCATTTGTAGAAATTTGACCTCCATGTGGATATGTGGGACATCAACCTCCATCGGAATATTGTGAGACATGGGGCTCATTGCTGAAATATATTTATTGATCAATGAACCAATTAAATTACTATTTTTGCAATGTTAGTTGGTCACAAGGTTCCCACAAATGTGTAAAATTGATTTGATATCAATTATGCACGGGGAACGACATTTGAACTAGCTAAAATTATTGGATTTGTTGAAAATGTTTTGCTTCAGTTTTGGAAGATATGCCTACAAATATAGAAAAATCAATTGGTATCGATCATGTGAAAAAATACTTTCAAAACTAGTTGAAAAGAGTTGGATTGGTTCAAAAGAAAATTCTCAGAAAAGGGCAATTGGAGACTCAAAACTCGCAAGCACATAGCCAATTTTTACCCAAATTCCTTCAAATTTGATCTAGAGATACCCATTTGGGCATACTACTAGATGGAAACCTTGGATAACCCCCATACTTAGTCAATTTTTTGGCTTTTTAACCTAGGTACTTAGGCCTGAAGAAGGGAATGAATGCAATGACAAAATGCACACCCTAAACATAGCAATCCCATGTAGATTTTCTTAGATTGGTGAGAAATTATGGGAAAACAAAAAGCAAAGAGCATACCATTTAAAACATAACAAGGAAAAATGAGACACAAAAAAGAGAGGTGCCAATATGTTCAACGCTTAACATTTTCCTCTAGATTTTAGTTGTGCTAAAATTAGATTAGTAGGGAGAGAAAATTATTTTTCATGTCTTTGAGTCAGTGGTGTGTATGCTCTCCTTTTGTTCTATTGTGTAATATTCAATATCAGAAGCATCACTTACTCTTTATTTTCATTGTTATCCCAAGGAAACCCATGTATGTATGCTCTCCCCTTGAAACTAGTACAATCTTGGCTAATAAAAAACACTTGGATTATTCCATTTAGGGGTCTTTCTTAGGATTGCATCACTCTAGGAGATGACCTCAACTCCCATGTTCTAATAGAGTATAAAGAGAAAGGGTGAATTGAAAGATAGCTTCTTGGAAGTTGAATATTAGCAATCTTGGTTAAGATTTGAAGAAATATATACCTTGGGGAAGTGAAGTTGGAGGGTGAGACACCCTCTCCTCCTGAGTATTTGAATTTTTTTTCTTTCATCTATGGATTTGGCCTCACATACCTTTGAGGTATTTGAAGGACAATCCCTAGAAAATTTGTTCAACCTATATTAAGACCTTTTGATCATCATGTAGTGTGGTGCAAGGAAATTTGATTGCCCCATAAATTTACTCATGAGTACTTTCATGTGTTGAGATAGAATTCACCTTGGTGAATCCTTGGGCACTTCTTCGTAAGGGATTTCACATGTACATGTGACTATCCCTAACTATCCCTCATAGGTAGATAGTATTAATGGATTAATTTCCATTGTGGTCCCACACTAGGTCTCACTCCCACAAATAATATAGGCAAGTATGCAAGTGCTCGGTGTGTCTTCTTGTGCAA
Source organism: Sequoiadendron giganteum (assembly GCA_007115665.2). NCBI lineage: Eukaryota > Viridiplantae > Streptophyta > Pinopsida > Cupressales > Cupressaceae > Sequoiadendron > Sequoiadendron giganteum. Next base: position 182,205,176 of record CM021100.1, read on the forward strand.
AACCAATGTATACATTATTAGAGTGGATAATTTATCTATTCACTATAACTTAAGTACACTTAGGTTGATGAGGTTAGGAAACATCTTGTCTAACTAAATATGTAACCTTTTAGACCTCTAGAGGTTACCTAATTACTTGAGATTTGGTAAATCTCATGTGCATACCTTTTGAGGTTGGAAGACTTTCCATCTCACTCAAAAATTCACTTATATCTTTGGGTGCATGTCGATAGTTGTTTCTTTTCGAACATGGAGCTTGAGTGAATGATATTAATGCTCTAGGTAGTGATTCATAGTCCAATTCACTGTAACTATTCATAGTTTACATTTTTGTTAACTGTTACATAAATTGCTACACATTAGCTATTTATATTAATGGTTAAGTGAAAATTGGTTGTATGCTAACTATCAAAAGGTTGTAACTTGGGGGATTTTTTTTTCATTTTGCAATAAATTGCAAAGGGGGTGCGCATTTTCTTTTTCTTTTTTCATTTTCTTGAGGTTTGAAAGGCATATTTAATCTATGTCTTCATTATCTACCTCATGACGTAAACATGGCATAAACTTGTAAGAAATCAAAATGACAAATAAGTTTGTAAATGCACTCATATAAAGTGCCACAAAAACTAAATGTATGTTCCTTAGGGAGGGAATTTTGTACTTACACTAAATTATAAAGTGTAATGGGTCGGTTGTGCAATGCCTTGATTTTTCATCATAGTAATGGATCCTCGTGATTCTTGCTAATGTGTGTGTTGTCTTGACTTTCCATCACAACAATGGATCCTCATGATTCTCGCCTCATGCATGTGTGCTTTGATGCACACTCTTTTTAGTTTCTTGTACATCTTATGGACCCAATCTTGAGTCTAAATTCCTTGCATACTTTTTTGCCCGATTTTAGTTGGTCTGGTTATACCTCTTAGCATTAAGGGGGGATTATGACAATTTTATGCTAATGCTTCTTTCAATGGACTAGTGGATGAACCTTCTCTTTTTTGGGGGATCTCATTGGCATTCTATCTTTATCTCTTGAATGGGGGATTATTTGAGTGGATAATATTTTGAGATTATAGTACTTATGTAGAGCACCATAATGCATATTTTAGTAGTGTACACATGTCACTCACGAATTTATTGACTGTACTCTAAATCATAGTACTATCTATATATTCAACTTCACATGCATCTATGTATTCATGGTTGAGTAGTGTTCATATGTTCACTCATGTATTATTTTGTCTCTTATCTTGATCTACATTTCTTCAAGGTTTGTTGATTCCATAAAATACCATTTTATCTTCAGTAGAGTTTACGACTTTGACATGCTTCAAGATTTCTTTGAATCATCATGTTCCTATCATAATGCGACATCTTTTCAAGAGGTGTTATCCTTCTCTTTCTCTTCTTTGAAGAGGATATTTGTTCCCACTGGCTTTTCTCCTTTTTCTCCATTTGTGAGAGATTGCATTGTACACGGGTATCTCACCAAGCCTTGTAGCTGGGACCCATTTCTTTCTATCTATTGCACTTTTGTGATCTCCCCAAGTATCACTTAAGGGGGGTGTTAGAGTGAATAGTTTATCTATTCACTATAGCTTAAGTGTACTTAGGTTGATGTGGCTAAACAACATCTTGTGGTGATCACACAATACTAGTTTACAATTTTTGGCCAAACTAGACATTGAACTTAATTTTTTTAACTAAATCTTCACTTTCGGGCACCTATAGTAGCTAAATCATGAAGAATTTGAAGATGATGTAAACTAGTGATTTGTGACATTTTGTCTATAGATTCCAAATACATATTTTTTATTTTTTTTGAATCAAATTGCATTTCTTTTTCCATCTCCTTCGAAAACTAGTTTTTATCAATAAACACCATTTTTAAGCAATGATGATCACCGCATACAACATGACTTTTTTCTACGAAGGATAAAATTCTATTTTTTTTAAATTTAGATTTGTAACTATGATATCTAACAAGTTCATTTGGTTTCATAGTGTTTTATTGAATATTTTTTCCTTAATCAAGTTTTGAAGTCAAACCAGTTACAATTCAAACGTAGGCGAAACATATACAACATAAAAAAAATTCTATGTATCAAAATTCAATTCTTTTAACTGGATCAAGGACATCAATACCTAGCCCAAACATATTTTTCAAAATTTCATTTTGATAATTTATTATTTATATCAGTAGTTGTTTCTGGATTCGATTGTGTGTAAGCTTTTGAATCGACATTTCGGATCACACTCTGTGATCCATCACCAGGAAAGAGAGCCCAAGGAATGAAAAAATGATGATGATGGATCACATAGTGTGATCCAAAACGTCGATTCAAAAGCTTACACACAATCGAATCCAGAAACAACTACTGATATTCTTATGGATTGTGGAAATCTAATAGCTCTGAATTTATTATTTTTCCACATGTGCAGAACAAGGAGCTTGATTTTTGGTGAAAAACCTATTTTTAATCAAACTAAAAAAATAAATACATAATAAAACCAGAACATATAAAAAATATATTTGATGGATAGCTCATTTCAAGGACAACCATCATCCAGTTGGGTCTATGAAGTCTCCTCCATTTTCATCCTCAACCTGAGATTCGAAGAGAAAATTTTTACAGAAATTCGGTGCAAGAGGGGGAGAAGGGGGAAAAAGTGGGGTTCTCTCAAACCCCACTTTGAGAAAACCCCACTTGACCTTTCAAACGAAGGGGGATTCGTTGAAAGGGGGATTTGAACGAACCCCCGTTTTTTGAAAATTTGAATGTGAAACCTTTTAGGCCTCTAGAGGTTACCCAATTGTTTGGTAAACCTCATGTGCATACCTTTTGAGGTCAGAAGACTTTCCATCTCACCTCAAAAGTCACTTTTATAGTCATTCAACACTTGTCACCAATGTTGATGGCTTGGTCAAATTGGTTGTTGATTTGCATATTCCAAGTGATCCAAAGGTATAAACCTATAAGACACTTGTCTACTTATTTGTGTCACATCATGAGGCACTTTTCAATCCACATGATAGGTGGATTGCCTCTTACTTTCTTATTTAAGCAATCTCATCTTGTACATTTTAATCAACTCTTTTATCAATCTCTTTGACAATGTGAATGGTTCATTGTGTGCAAGTGTTTTTGTAGAAGCATAAGGTTTCTGTTGTTATGATCTTAGATAAAATCCTAACATATATATAAGTCCAAATCCCCCTTAATTCAATTTTTATTTGATGTGCTTTTAAATTTCCCCTTAGTCAAACAAGAAAAAATTCATTCTAAATCAACTATCCAATATATTACTCTAAACACCTTATTCATCCCCCAAATCTAATTCCTAATCCACCCAAATCACCCCAAATTTCTATAATCTATTTTTTCCCAAAAAATCAAGCCTCTTCCCACACAAAATCCATCATCCTAATCTGACCTATACCATTTCAATCCAAATCCCATTTCATCGTTCATCTTCATCCTTAAGTCTCATTCATCTAAAACCCCAATCCACTTTTAATCCCTCATCTAAATTTTTGTCCTCCTCCAAAATCAAAATCAAAATTTCTTAATCAACCTATCCTCCACCATCCTCTTAGCCTAGTATTACCCTTCATCCAAAATCAATCTCGACATCATCTCCCCCATACATTATCCCAAAATCAAATCCAACATCTGCATTTACTGTCCTCCTCCCATAGATCTCTGTCAAATATTTCATCCAATCCAACTCATCATCATCCAATCTTTTCTAATCCACTTTTTTCCATCCCAATCCCATCCAACATCATGTCATCATTAAAAACCACTCCACCAATCACTGATGATAGGGTTAGTCTTGTTGGCCAACCCAAATATGATCCCTATGATGATCATGTGTCTTGTGGACCAAGATGAACTCTCCCCATCCACAATCTTTTATAGCCAAGAATTTTCCATCTCATTACCAATCCCAAATCCCTCATCAATTTTGTCCTCACCTATCACTTCAACAATGACAAAGATGTCATGGCTAGATACCTCATAAGTCTTGGTGCCAAAATTCCATCCACTCCCAATTAAACTCCTATTGCTCATCCTTCCCCTTCCTTTGACAAGGGAAACCAACCCACCATCCAAAATTCCCCTCAAACCCTAACACATCCCAAATCCCCATATTGGAACTCCTTTTCAAGCTCATCATCCTCATCCTCATCCTCAATCCACAAATTCCACTTTTTATTCCAATCCCTCAACTCCCACATCCTTAAAATCCATCCTAATCCTACAAATCCACATCATCCAATTGATTCCTTGATTCCCTCTAAGGGTTATTAACAAAGGTGCTTAAATCCCCAGGCCTAAGAAAAATTGCTACTTTCTCATCCAACTAATATCACCATTGAATAAAGTGACATCAACACTATTTTCACTTTATTTAATGGTGTTGTTAGTTGTATGAGAAACTAGCAAGTTGTGATCACTTTTTTCGTTAGAGAAGTTGAGTGAATGGTAGTTACTCATGCTTATAATAGTACCATATGACTTAATATATTGCATTTAAATACGAGGCTATGTTAGGGAGCTATTATATTTTTATGTGACAATTAGAGTGTCAAATATCTAGAAAAGAACTTAACACTTGTTGTGAGGACTAAGCACATTGATTTCCAATACCATATTTTATTTAGAACATAGTAGAGGATGAGAGGATAATACTAAAGAAACTTAACATTTCACAGAAGCTTGTCAACGCATTGGCAAAGTCGATGAACATAAGATATTTCACAAGAGGTTTAAGTGGTCTTGTAAGTGTATGGATCTATTAGCTTGTAGTAATTAATTGACACTACTAATACTCCCTTTGCTCTTGTAATTTGTTTGATGAAAGGATGAATTTTAGGGAAGGATTTTCAATTTTGCATCCTAGTTAAGAAAACCAAAAAAATTAGGCCATAGAATAAAAAACCTATAAGTGTCTCATAAATGTAAGAACATCTATGAGTTGAAGAGAGAGTTACACTTGTTAACCAAATTAAGATGCATGCTATGACACACCAAAAAAATCTTTAAATGGAGATAATCAAGTCAAAATAGAGTATTAAAGTTAGTGTCTAGATATCATGAACTTATGTCAAGTGGAAAGAATATGGTATATTAAGCCTATGGACTCATCTTAAAACTTTGGGGTTGGATTTTAACTAAGGATTTGGGTGCCATATTTTGGGTGGGTTTAGCTTACAATTTCTTAATTACCAATTGATGGTTTCATGTTTTGTTTTTTCTATTTATTGGGTGCTTGAGATGAAGGTTTTGAGAGTGAGTTTTGTAAGTATTATTATGTGGCTAGACTTACTCTAGCCCTTTTGTTGGCGATACTCTTTTAAAGGCTTAGACTTTGCAAGTGTATTGTAACCATTAATTACTAAATAATAGATTGAGTTGCTTTCAAGTGTAGGGTTTTTCTACCAAAAAGATTTTCTCTATGTAACTTGCTTTGTTGTGGTGTATAGTTTTTATGTTGATTTCCTTGTAACTGAATAATTAGTTTAATTTTTGCACATACCTCCTCTAATAGATTAGTGGAGGGAGTCTTTTTCACCTACTTCCTTTTGCAACTTTATTGGTTCATACTAGATATGAAGATATTTGCTAAGATTTCTCAATTTAAAGTTTTAAAAAGTCATTTATTATTATAATAATAAGCTTTAATTTTCTTTTGCTATTTCACATTTTTATACTCCTTACATAATGATATATGAATGTGAACACATGGATTTAGGACTTATTACACATAACATAGTCTAATAGATGTTTGTAAAAACCCACATTAAAAATCCATTCTTAATTGAGTATTTCACTTAATTTACAAATCAATATAAATTTTTAAAAATATCCATTTAAAATCATAACCATCATAAATGATGATGATAAATAAACATCAATATGATCAATTATACATATGCAATTGTCACCACATCACTTAAATATTTAAAAACTAGCACTTGCATCTAAAGGAGGTTTAAGGATTACATCGATAGAAAACTATATGTATGTTAATATGTTAGAGAGTACCTGTTTGTGCATGCAAATTCTAGTTGCATGTGGCTGGATTAAATAATTAATAATAAATGCTAAATAATGGAATGAAATAAACTTCAAAAAATATAGATTTTTTTCTAAAGTAAGATTTTGGAGGCTTTTACCTGATATTTGGAAGCTTTCACCATTAAACGACAACCAATTTACCATTAAATGACAACTGAAAGTTGTTTTTCAATAATGATTTGGAGACGTTCAATAATAATTTGGAGACATGAAACTTGTCTCACGCTCAAATCTCACACTATATATAGCCTATAGACTAATTAAAATAATTATAACATACAAATTTTGTTTTACTCCACAATCCGAAAAGTAAGCTTTATTATCAGTAGCTTAAGTTTTGGATTTGAAAAACGCGGAAGAATATTGTGGAAGAGAACTCTGGAAGTCAATGGAGGTCTCCAATAGAGGTCTGGCATGAATACCCAGGTAAGACGTTAAATGCACACTCGTGTATCTTTGTAATATGTGCCCAAACTTAAACTGTTCCAATTTCCGTATACGAATTCACAAAAATGCCAGCTTTTACTACCTGCAATTATGTACTATTTTAACCCGCAGTATTAATTTATGCGCTTTGGAATGCTCCAAATTAGGTTAAATACGCATTCCCAACGAAAGGTAACTTATCTCGGAAGTAATCATCAATGTTTTGACTGTTTAACTCTGTACAGAACGTAATTGAATTGGAGTAAAGTCCTGTAAACATCATTATTAACGACGACAAACAATTTATTATTATCATGGGCGGTGCGATTCGATTGTAGGAATTTGTGAATTCCCACACAGAAAGAAATGATTACACTTGTTTGAAAATCGAAAAGTTCTTTCATTAAACTCAACGTCAGTAACAAAAAGATCGATTAGCATGGACAAAAGAATCGCTAAAATTCACTTTAGTTTTGACAATGGAATTAAAACTTCCATTTCATTGACGCCTGTGCGGGGGAATATTTAGTTTTTATATAATTGTGTCTCGTTTAGTGGACGGATCTACGGACATGAATTCACAGGGAGCAATCTGGTTGCAGGTTTTGTCGGCGTAGATCGCAGGGGCACTGCTTTCGTTGAGAGTAAGCTAAAATTTGAGTAGTCATGTTAAACGGTAAATTTGGAGTGTGGCGCTCTCCTCTAGAGAAGTCTTCTTGGATTCTCTTCTCATTCATTGCTATGGATTGACAATATTTTAAAATATTTTGGGAAAATCAGTGGATCGTTATCAAGTTCTCTTTGTCAATTTTTTCGACTGGATTTAGGGGAGAGGACCCAGTACCTGAGCATGTTTCAATAGTTGTGATAGTAGTTGTTAATGTAATGGCCAATATTTTTATCAATATTGAACTAACAGTTGTGACTTTAAAGTTGTTAGTGTTGATGATAACTACCCATAGTTAAACAAAATGTATTCCTTTGATCTAAAAAGCAACCAATCATGTGATTTCACATCAGCGCTCAATAAGACATGCTGTGAATTCACAAGTATTGGTCTCACTTTTTTTTTGGGCCTTTTTGGACACCTTGACAAAAAACATGCTGATGTGGCATCATATTTGATGATGTGGCCCTGAAACCTTAGTTATAAGCAGGGGACTTGCTAAGTAAGCTGCTGTAAAAAATTGTGAGTGATTTGAAATTTCCACGTAGGATTTTGAGAAGCGTGAAGTTAGGGTGCACAACTACGGGGTCCTCTCCCCTATTTTATGGGTGTGAAACACAAAAGATTTTATTTATAGGGGAGAGGACCCGGTAGTTGTGCACCCTAACTTCACGCTTCTCAAAATCCTACGCGGAAATTTCAAATCACTCCCAATTTTTTACAGCAGCTTACTTGGCAAGTCCCTTGCTTATAAATAAGGTTTCAGGGCCACATCATCAAATATGATGCCACATCAGCATGCTTTTTGTCAAGGTGTTCAAAAAGGCCCAAAAAAAAAGTGAGATCAATACTTGTGCATTCACAGCGTGTTTTATTGAGCACTGATGTGGAATCACATGATTGGTTGCTTTTTAGATCAAAGGAATACATTTTGTTTAATTATGGGTAGACATCATCAACACTAACAACTTTAAAGTCACAACTATTGGTCCAATATTGATAAAAATATTGAGCATTATATAAACAACTACTATCACAACTATTGAAACATGCTCAGGTACTGGGTCCTCTCCCCTAAGTAATATAGATGCTCTAGATGTTTTTAGATGATTTTTAATGCATATTATATCTTTTTTTAGTAGGCGCTAATATTTTTATGTGATAATGATCTTTCAGAACATGGTGATGAATCTTTTTATTGATACTTATAATTCTTTGTAAGCTTGATAAAACAATGTTAGTGATAGGAAATGTCCTTTCAATTGGTTGTGTCCATGGAATGAAAGGAATTAAATGAGAGAAAAATTAGTACATTAAATGCAAATCTAAGTTAATAATCTAATATGTATATAATGGAAAAAATCAATGTTATGAATGTATCGTGTGACAATAAAATAAAACATGTTGAATGAAACGAATGAGAAGCACACAGGTTGGAGATAAACATGAAAGTATAAGGTTACCCAAATATAAGAAAATAAAAATGGTATTAAATGGTCTTTAATGTTCAAAACATTAGTATAAGTACATAGAACACTAGGATAGCTATATGCCCCCCAAGTTGAAACCAAGAGCATGCCAATGTACAATAGTCGAGGCAAGGTGATAGGCCCCTCTAGAGTAATAATATAGGGGCCTAGGTATATAGATATAAGATGAAATGAGGAATGCATAATACCCACTAATGTAATAAGATAACTCATGATAAGACAATGATAGAAAAATGAATAATAAGGAAAGAAAGGTACCCCAATCTAATATGATGTATCTAAAATTATAAGAAGACAATGTGAGTGAAATGGGGAAGCATGATGCTCCAAGGCTAATAAGATGACACCTCTATGAAAGATCTATATGAAAACATAAGATTGTAAGTAGTAAGTATAGACATATATGAGTAATCAAGGATTTCAATGTAATGTTAACGATTGCTTTTTGAATTAGTGTGTATGTTTTTTATCAACGTTCTCGCAGCCATCACTCTCCTATTCTTGTTGATGGATTGCTGAGTGTGATTGATTTAAAAACATACAGAATTGATTTTAAGATACTATTTCCATGTTACATGAAGTACACAAAATTCATATCAATTATGATATTTTATTATTATTGTTGATGAATTTGAATAGGTGTTTTATTTTTATTTCAACTAAAAATATTTTATTTTATTTTTACTCTAATTTATTTCAATATTTATAAGATATATACACATATACTTTAAACTTTAATAACAAAATCAATTTTTAATTTTTAAGTTGTACATATTATTCTTGGACATATACAACAAATAAATCTGATCTCAACTTACAGCCAATGTCTATATCTCTTACTACACTACTATATTAACTCTCATTTCTCTGTAACCTCCTTCTTCACAGTTATAATTCTATTTAACCCCCCCCCCCCCCAAAAAAAACCTTATACTCCATAAGTCTATCCAATTGTGCGCTTCAGAAGTCCAAGCAAACTAAGTTGAGCAACACATCACAAAAAACAACGCCACATTCCAAATTTACCGTTTAACCAGACTTTTAAATTTAATCAAAGTTTTCTTTTGCATTTTCGTTGACAAAACCTGCTAGCAGATTATTTTCAACAAATTAATGTTGCACATTCTTCCTCACTATGACACATCGAATTACTGTGTACACTTCTCAAATTATATGTCCACCAAGCTATTAAAAGCGATCATGCCCTACAGTTTACTATTTATGTAAAAGATTTTGTAGCTTGCTTGTCATGACATTGATTTTAAAGGACGAATTTCAATTTTCAAAGTGTAATAATTTTTTTGACTGTTAGAAATTTATGAATTCCTGTAATAGGGATCCCACCATCCATACTAATAATGATTATTCATCCTGTGAAACAAATAAAACGTAGGATTTTATATCAAGATCATTTTGCTATTTAAAATGTGAGCACAAACAGATTCAAGGATTAAGAGGTATCCATTCCCATAAAGTTACTTCAGTTAGAATCTTAGCCTCATCCCTTATGGTGTTGGGGCCTTGCATTTAGCTAGATTTATCTCTCATGGACTCATTCCAAACCATTCAATTTTGCTAACCAATCAATAATCCATTGACAAAACAAACACTGCATTTGACAATTGCTTTCTTAAACTTCCTTATTCTTAATTGACATAATAATTTTTTAATAATTACAAAATTTCATAAATAAGAAACTAGATCAAAGGTTGGAAGTTTTATATAAAATAAATTTTTAAATAATGCATGAGTTTCTTTGGGTTGAATTTGGAAGCAATCTTATAAAATATATACAACTTTAAATTTTGTAAAGACAATTATTATAAGTGTAAAATTTATTTAATGTTCTATATATTTTTATGAGCTGTAGTTATTTTAGATATAAAGAGTGGTTATGCTATGAGTATTTATATGGATTGTTATTTTTGATAACACAATTTAGATAGTCTATATGATTGTTTTTGAATTCACTTGATTTTGGATCATATTGGATTATCCATCACCATGAAGGTGGGAGTGATGGATTGCATTTTTTTGGCCTATTTTGTAGGTTTTCAATAGAACATTGTGAAGAAATTATAAGAATTTTTTATCATATATGTATCTTTTGAATATGAAATATTTACTTTCCATATTGACTATTTGTTTTACTTTAAAATGCATTCTCCTAGTAATTAAGATCCATATGGAAGTGGGGACAAAATATAATTTCTCAATACCTTTTTCTTTTATATTCAATACCCACTTCAACTAGGTTGTCATTTAAAAAATATTAAAAACCTACAATCGGCATATCCATTTTAAGTTTGTCTCATGATCATATATTAGATTTTCTATATCTTTGCTCCCGAAAAATTGGTTCTAACTCTTAGATCTATCACTCACCACCCTAGCTCATAGATGTAGTTGTATTTAAGAACATTCCTTATGCATTTGAAAATAGATAGATGAAAGAAAACAACATTCATGTGAGAGCTTCAACAAACCATCATTGAACTTTCTAATTGCATTGTCAACTTGTTTTGCCATTCTAGACATACTATATACTTGTCTATTGTCTTTCATATTTATTCATTGTATAGTGAAATGAGTCTACTTAGAGTTCGATTAAAAGATAATTAATACTTGTCTAATAAGCTCTACAATAATGTTCCTAAATATCACCCGTTTCAAATACAAGAACAATAAATCAAGACAAATCTACAATAGTCATTAAATTTTTTAATAAATTTCAAAAGTTCACTAACATATACATGATGATTAATTTCACATGAACAAATTTAAACCAAAATGAAATATATCCAACATAACAATCATTTAATATGATAATCATTCTATTATATAATTTATATAGTAGAATAAATTAAATGATCAACAATTTTTAAAAAAGAATTCACCTTTCACAATATATTCTTCTGTCCAAAATTCAACCTACAAGACCCTGCTACCTTGTGCGCTTCAAAAATTCAACACGACAACGTTAAGGAAACGCTCAAAAATAAAAGATCAGCTACAAATCACGCGACCGAGCGCCATAATCCAGATTAACCGTCTAAGTTGAATTTAATCGAAGTTTGCTTCTGCCATTTTCTTCGACAAAACCTGCGATTAAATTATTTTGTTCAAATTAACGTCTCACATTCTTCCTCCATACGACAAATAAACTTACCGTTGTGCTTTTCAAAATAACTGCCCATCGAATCGTTAAAAGTCATCATGCCCTGCGCTTTAGGTTTTGCTTAAAGTTTTGAAGTTCTTCTGACAACTTTGAATTTAAGAGAAATGAACGTCATTTTTCAAACAACTGTAATAATTTCTGACGATTGAAATTGAGAAAATCCTGCAGTATAGAAATATGGCTCCCACCGTCCATTATAATAATCATTTTATCATTGACAACTATTTTCATGGCAACTTGCGATCCATCTACGAAAATAAAATAAAATAAATCAACAATTAACAATTGCTTACCAGTTAAATTAATTTGCAGAATGGTCTCGCGTAAACTAGCGACTTTTTCTTATTTCTTAGGTGGAAGAATGGCCTGTGAGGACAGCATTTTGAAGGAATATAGTTGTGCATTCGAAGCTATATATCCATGTATACTATAGATGCTCTATAGAAAGCCACTCCAATTACTTTGAAATTTTTTTTTTAGAGGTTATTGTGGTTGATCATGTAACCAAAACTAAGTGATTAGAATTTAGTTGAAAAGAAATGATATATCTCCAAAAAAATTAAGTGATTAGATTTTAGTTGAAAGGAAATGAGATATCTCCAAAAAAAAATTCAAATTTTATGATTTTTGGTTCTTAAACGAAAATGGGAGAGACTGAATTAAGAAAAATTATAGGCTCTAAATTTCTTGTTAATGAAAACTGGTATTAAACTATTTTGTGTAGAACTTTTTATGATAGTTATAAACATGTTTTCTAATATGAAGCAGAAAAAATTATGAAATTTTATTATTTATTTATAATATAATTTATTTAATATTTTAGAAATAAAAATATTCATGAATTCATATTTATATATATATCATAAAAAAAATCAGATAAATATTGTCATTATATCATACAACATAATAAAGATCTTCTATAAGTTTTTATAAAACTATCAAACAATACTCATGGAAAAACTTAAATTCTACTTGCTTCCTAAATTTGATAGGTTGAAGTTAACTTCATTGATCATCATGAATAAACTTGAGGAGATTTTGAAATTTATCATGATCACATCAATCAACAACATTCCAGCTACAATTGTCTTTAAAGGCGTATTTGGCTAAACAATTTGACACCCTATTCCATTCTCTGAGAAAATGTGCAGAAGAGATTAACTCAAAATTTGTGGCCAAATACAAAAACTCCTTGGCTATTAAAGCTAATATCCAAGGAGCCTCTAGAAAATTCTTTTGTTCAACAAGGGTATTAGAATCATAAAATGTGTCACACAAAAATGTTCACCATCCCATTGCATAAGCTCTTTCTAGAGATTTTAGCATCAACCAAGATTCCATTTGATTATTGGTGTGTGAAGCCATTCAAATAGAGAAAATAAAATGAACAAACCTTCACTATCTCAATCAACACCACCAATTTCAAAAATACCCAATTTTCCCCTATAAGAGCCATGAGTATTAATTTTAAGGAAACCAAAGGGGGGTGAAATCTAATTTCTAAATCTATTCACTTTCTCAAATACCTAAACCCAAGTTTGAGGCCTAATCTTTGAGGAAGGAGAAAGAGATAACTTCAATAATTTAACTAGGTGCAAATCAAAATGAGTCATCTATATTAAATTTAACCTTAATCATTTATTTAATCATCCTTTCAATTTTAAACCAAACATGCAAGAATCTACTGACGCTCCTCAAAGGTTCTTTGATTATTCTCTAATAAAATTTGCCAAAATATAAATTAAGAGCCAATATTCCAAGTAACTAGAAAGAATGAAGTCAAGGAAAGACGCCATGCCAAGCTATTCCAAAAATTAGGCAAAGAGGTAGCACGAATAACATGTTTTTCCTAAAGGCCCGATCATAAGTTAAAAATTTCCTTAGAAAATTAACATCAAAATAAAATATGACTCAAGAAATCCTTATTATTGCCACACAAAAAATAGAAACAAGGCCTCTAGAAACATCTCATCTTAATATTATCCCAAGTGACACATTTATTCTGACTTATAATCCGGATTAAAAACTACATTTGGGTCACCTAAACCTAATCTAGAATCTCCTCCACCAAGGAAACTTCGCATTCCCTCTTCTTTGCATATCCAAAGTTTTATACCTAAGAGAAACTATATTAACTCCTTTTGAGTCATGACCCCAAGAAAGGACATTGAACTCCAAGAAACTATAAGGTCTCTCAGTCAAAATTGAAGCCAAAGTATCATTAGCTTCTAAAGAACTCACACCTAGCTAGTTCCAAGTCTCTTTCCACTTATAGACTATAGATCTTCCTAGAGGAATATTGTAATTAAAATTAACAAGCTTGGATGACCATACTTTTTGAAAAATATCACATAGTGGCTAAAGCCAAGAAAAGGATGAAAGGATAGGAGGATGGTTATCCCACGAGTCATCCCAAAACAATGCATTATTACCATTCACTATCCAAAAAATCCCTTTCCCAATAAGAAGATAACCCTTTTTGATATGTTCCAAATCATGGATCCTTTCTTAGATGGATCCATTCATGGGATATCTTCCTCAACTGCCCCTCCTAGATATTTGCAATTAAGAATTTTTTTCCAATGCTAACCTAGACTTTTGCACCATCTCCAGTATAATTCAGTAGCTAATTCTTGGCAATTGAGATATAATTATTGAAGACCAAATACACCAAGATTTTTAGAACTACAAACCAAATCCCAATTCACTAGACTTTAGGTTTGAATTTTGAAGTTCTCACCCATAATAAATTTCTATAAAGAACATAAAACTCGAAAAAAATTATTAAGATCCACTAAAATTAAAAATCTATATATATGAAAGAATTGCAATGCACATTTTTATGGAGTCAACCAACTAGCAAATGATAAATACTAAAGAGTCTAATGGCTAACCCTTAATAATATCCATCCAAAATATTCTTCCAACAAAAAGGATCAAAGACTTCCAGAAAATAGGGATTCCCGGGTATTGCATAAATAGATTTCCAATTTTTTTTTTTAATATCTACAAGTGTATACTAGATAGGATTTTGTATGTTGAAGCAAAATATACTAGATTTTCCCTCATTGATTTATTGGCTAGAAGCATATACGTATGTGACATTATTTACTTAAAATATTACTTTATTTTTTATTAATTTATAATTATAGATTTGATTTGAGTTGAATTTATTGATTATTTCATAAAAATCATAATACAAAATAAATTAAATTAATTTTTTAATACATTTTCATGAAATATCAATTTTAAACTATATTAGTTAAAATTATATATAGGCAAATGTAGGTCATGATGAGCCAAACAATGGAAATAGAGGAAAAATATGTTTTTACTTAGCCAAAATCTGAAAATCGTCTATTTTGTAGGTTTTTAATGGAAAATTGTGAAGAAATTATAAGAATTGTTAGTCATATATGTATCCTTTGAATATGAAATATTTACTTTTCATAACGACTATTTGTTTTAATTTAAAATGCATTCTCGTAGTAATTAAGATCCATGTCGAAGTGGGAAAAAAATGTAATTTTTCAATACCTTTTTCCTTTATATTCAAAACCCACTTCAACTAGGTTGTTGTTTAAGAAATTTTAAAAACCTACAATCGATATATCAATTTTAAATTTGTCTCATGACCTTTTATTAGATCATCTACATTTTTGCTCCTGAAAGATTGGTTCTAACTATTAGATCTATCACTCACCACCCTAGCTCTTAGGCTCATGGGAGAGGAAATGACCTAGGTCACTTATAAACATATATTTGAACATTAAAGTTTTAAACTCAATTTTTAAATTTAAATATTGCTGCTCTTTTACTCCTAGTCGCTTGTGAGCCAACATAGTGCACATTTGTGTAAACTTTTATGTTCATGTAGTTGTATTTAAGAATATTCCTTATCCATTTGAAAATAGCTAGAAAAAATAAAACAACATTCATGTGCTCGAGCATCAACAAACCATCATTGAACTTTCTAATTACATTGTCAACTTGTTTTGTCATTCTAGACATACTATATACTTGTATATTGTCTTCTATATTTATTCATTGTGTAGTGAAATGAGTCTAGTTAGAGTTTAATCAAAATATAATTAATACTTACCTAATAAGCTCTACAATAATATCCCTAAACATCACCCATTACAAATAGAAGAATAATATATCAAAACTAATCTACAATAATCATCATTTTTTAATTTTTTTTAGTAAATTTCAGTTCACCATCGTACATGATGATTAATTTCACATGAACAAATTTAAACCAAAATGAGATACATCCAACAAAACAATCATTTGATATGATAATCATTCTATTTATATAAATTTAAACCAAAATAAAATTAAAAAAATTATCAACATGTTTTGAAAAAGAATTCACCTTTCACAAAATATTCTTCTGTCCAAAATTCAACACGGTCACGTTAGGGAAACGCTCAAAACTAAGAGAGTCTACAAATCACGTGACCGAGCGCCATATTCCAAATTTACCGTCTAATCAGATCTGTTGAATTTAATCGAAGTTCGCTTCCGCCATTTTCACTGACAAAACCTGTGACTAAATTGTTTTCTTCAAATTAACGTTTTACATTCTTCCTCCATACGACAAATAAACTTACCGTTGTGGTATTCAAAATAACTGCCCAGCGAATCGTTAACAGCCATAATACCCTGCGCTTAAAGTTTTGCTTAAAGTTTTGAAGTTGCTTCTGAGAACGTTGAATTTAAGAGAAATGAACATCATTTTTCAAACAACTGTAATAATTTCTGACCGTTGAAATTGAGGAAACCCTGTAGTATAGCATTCTGGTTCCCACCGTCCAGTATAATAATCATTCTATCATTAACAACTATTTCCACGGCAACTTGCGATCGATCTATGAAACAAACAAACAAAAACAATTCACAATTGCTTATAACCAGGTAAATTAATTTGCACTATGGTAACGCGTAAATTAGTAACTTTTTTCCTTATTTCTTAAATGGAAGAGTGGCCTGTGACGACAGCGTTTTGGAAGAATATAGCTATGCATTCGAAAGTATATATCAATGTATATCTATGTATATTATAGAAAGCCACTCCCATTACTTTAGATTTTTTTAAAGGTATTTTTTAGAGGTTATTGTGGTTGATCATGTAATCAAAACTAAGTGACAAAAGAATGAAGATATTTAACAAAGATAAAATTTAAATAATATTGTGATATTTTTATTAAGATTCAATCGTATAAAATTATAAGTCAAATACATATGTTTCATGAGTAGTGGTTTACAAGAACACATCTCTTTTGATAATGAATGATCCACTTAACACTCATTGCATCTAGGTGATGCTCACATAGGTGAAGCACTAGGCCTTCCCAGGAGGTCACCCATAGCAGTGCGATTAATCACAAAGTTTTCCCCAAAGTTAAGCCCACTTAGCTTGCAACCCCATTTGATGTGGAAAATACCTCCTACTTATCAATTCAAATAATATGATTCCTTGCTCCTAAAGGAAAATGGGAGAGACTAAATTAAGGAAAATTATAGGCTCTAACTTTCTTGTTATTGAGAATTAGTATTAAATTATTTTGTGTAGAACATTTTAGGATAGTTATATACATGTTTTATAATACATCACCTCTAATAGTTAAATATTTATTTATAACATGTAATAAAATAGACTTTACTCGGTTTATTGAGTAGAAAAAATATGAAATTCTATTATTTACTTATAAAATAATTTATTTAATATTTTCAAAATTATAAAAAAAATTGTATTCGTGAACTCTTAAATACATATATATCACAAAGATTTTCAAATGGATTTTGTCATTGTATCATAAGACATAATAAAGACCCTTCATGAGTTTTTATAAAACCACCAAACAATACTCATGGAAAAACCAAAGCTCTATTTGCTACCTAAACTTGATAGGTTGAAGTTACCTTCATTGATCATCATGAATAAATTTGAGGAACTTTTGAAATTTATCATGATAACGTCAATCAACAACATTCCAACAATGATTGCCTTCAAAGGCCCATTGAGCTAAAAAATATGTCATCCTATTCCATTCTTTGGAAAAATGTACAAAATCATCTTGGCTACTAAAGCTAATGTCCAAGAAGCCTCTAGAAAATTATTTTTGTTCAACAAGGATATTAGAATCACATAATGTGTTTCACACAAAAATGTTCTCCATCCCACTACATAAGCTCTTTTTAGAGCCTTTAGCATAACACAAGCTTCCATTTGATTATTGGTGTGTGAAACCATACAAGTACAAAAAGGAAAATGAACGAAACCTTCACTATCTCAGTCAACACCAAAAAGTTTAAAAATATCGAGGTTGGCCCTAGAAGAGCCATGAGTATTAATTTTAAGGAAATTATAGGGGGTTGATATCTACTTTCTAGATCTATTCACTTTTTTATAAACCTAAACTCTATTTTGAGGCCAAATCTTTGAAGGAGAAAGAGATATCTTCAAGAATTTAACTAGGTGCAAATCAAAGGAAGTGAGTGAGTCATCCATATAGAATTTAACCTTAATCATTTCTCTAATAATCCTTCAATTTTAAACAACACATGCAAGAATCTACTATGACACTCCTAAAATATTCTCTAATTATGCTCCAATCAAATTTTCCAAAATATAAATGAAGAGATAATATTCCAAGAAACTAGCAAGAATGAATTTGAGACAAGAGAGAATTATCGAGCTATTCCAAAATTTAGACAAGGAGGTAGTGTGAATAACAAGTTTTTTCTAGAGGCTCCATCATAACTTCCAAATTTTCTTAGAAAAGGGACACTAAAATAAAATATGACAATGCACTCCTTATTGTTGCTACACAAAAAATAGATAGAAGGCCTCTAAAAACCTCTCTTCTTGATAGTCTCTTAAGTGAGACATTTATTTTTACTTAGAAGCCATAAAAAAATATGTTTGTGTCATCTGAACCTATTCTAGATTCTCCCCCACCAAGAAAACTTTGCATTCCCTCTTCTTTGCATATCCAAACTTTGGTACCTAAGACAAATTGTTGTAACTCCTTTTGAGTCATGACCCCAAGCAAGGACACTAAACTTATTGAAAGAACTATAAGGTCTCTCAGGAAAAATTGAAGCCAAAGTATCATTATCCTCTAAAGCACTCCCACCTAGCCAATTCCAAGTCTCTCTCCACCTGTAAACTATAGATCTTCTTAGCAAAATATGGTACTTAAAATCAACAACCTTGGATGACTCCACTTTTAAAAAAATTATCACACAATGCATAAAGCTAGGGAGAGGATGAAAAGATAGGAGGATGGCTATCCTAGGAGACATCCCAAAATAAAGTATTATTAGGTACCCTTGTTCACTATCCAAAAAATCCCCTTCTTAATAAGTAAAGAACCCTTTTTTATAGTGTTCTGAATTATGGATCCTTTCCTAGATAGATTCATTGATGGGTCTAGCCTCCTCAACTAACCCTCTTAGATAATTGAAATTATTATTTTTTTCCCAAGGCTAGCCTACACTTCCACACCATGGCTAGTGATTTTTTTAGTGGCTAATATTCGCCAATTGGCTAATAGTTGAAATTTGGGAATCCAAAATTTGCTAATAGTTTGAGCTACAACGAGACTCGAATTTCCACATTTTAAAGGAATTTTATTGTAGTCTTATTTAAATTACCAAATAATTTATTATATTAAAAAAATTAACTAAAAAATTTGCCACAGTATTTGATGCATGATTAGATCAGTTTCGCCTAAATTTTATAAATTATAGTAGAAATCTATATATTAGTTTGCCAATAGTATATCATAATTATTAGTTGCTTTAGGACCATATTTACAATCTTTAGCTTCCACCTTTGATTTATAATATAATATAATGGCCCTTGTTGTATTCCATGAGGTAAAATATAACCATGATTTGTAATACTCATGGACCCCACAATTTTGGGTCTCATAAGCATTATAGATTGTGGGTAAATTTTACCTTACAAAGTACAAGGGTTGTTAGATCAATGATCTAAAAGAAATTTTTAGCCCCATGAGAATTACACGTCATTGGTATATTTTACCTTGTAGAATACAATGGGAGCCATTATATTATATTTTAAAATAATGGTGGAAAGTAAATATTATAGTCTACCCCTTCAACCCATTGATAACTTCTACCATTGGGCCCCTACTTTTCCATGAGAATTATTTTTGGATTGTATATATTTGCCATCATAATTAATGCATTTTCATATTATTTTTCAAGATTTACCAAAAAAAATTAGTGATGTACAA
Source organism: Sequoiadendron giganteum (assembly GCA_007115665.2). NCBI lineage: Eukaryota > Viridiplantae > Streptophyta > Pinopsida > Cupressales > Cupressaceae > Sequoiadendron > Sequoiadendron giganteum. The sequence continues at coordinate 182,225,296 of CM021100.1, forward strand.
AAATCACTAATAAATTTTTATTTTATTTTTAAATGAAAGATTTTCCAATAGAAATTAATATTTTTTCCTAGAAAAATTGAAGATTCGCCAGGATTTTATATCTTTTTTTTAGTGTGGTTTCTTAAAGTTATCACTGACCATGGCCAGTATAATTTGGTATTTGATTCTTGTAAATTGAGCTCTTATTATTGAAGACTAAAGCCACCAACCTTTTTAGAACTACAAATTGAATCTTAGTTTGATAGACTTTAGGTTTAAATTTTGAATTTTACCGCCCATAATAAATTTCTAGAAAGAGCATCAAAATCCTTGAGAAAACTCTTTGGAGCCACTAAAATAAAAAATCTATATATAGGAAAGGCTTGCAATACATATTTTAAATAGATTCAATCGACTAGTAAATGATAATCATCAAAGAGTCTAATGGCTAACCCTTGACTAAAATCCATCCAAAATATTCTTCCAATAATCAAAGACTTCCAACAAAAATAGGAATTCATAGATATTACATAGGTAGAGTTCCAATTTTAAAATGACATATATCTATAATTCTACACTAGATAGGATTTGGTGTGTTGAAGAAGAATACACTAGATTTGTCCTCATTGATTTAATGGCTAGAAGCATATAGGTTTTTAAGATTATTGAATTTAATTATTTACTTCAAATTACTTTATTTTTCATTATTTTAGATTTTATTTTATTTTATTTATTGTTTAGTAAAAAAATTATACAAAATAAAAAATATTGATTTTTAAATATATTTTCATAAAATACCGATTTTAAGTTAAATATTAGTTAAAATTAAATATATGAGCGAGTGTAGGTCATGACGAGGAAAACAATGAAAACAACCAAAATTTGAAAAAGGATATTTGAATTTTCCTATGGGTCGGATCAAAATTCAATTGTGTTTTGGTAAAAACTAAACCAAAATGGATATATGTTTCTAAATAATGGAATGGATATATGTTTTGTTGAAGTGTAAAATTTTAAAAAAGATTGTTATTTTTTTGAGGTGACCCACAATAGATGAAAATAGCTTGAAAAATGGATATCCAAATTGAAGAATTAATATATATTTTTTAGATTCGTAGAGGAGGGAATTTTCTATTCTCAAGACGACAAGGTATTAAGGAGAAAACAACCCTCAAATACCTCAAAAGTGTGATCCCTAAAATGTCAAGTCCTATTATGAGATGTTAGACAAACTATTAATACAATAAAATAAATAACATAAAGAGTACACCTCAAGATTAGCCTAAGGAAGGAAATTGCAAAGAAGTGAGATAACAAATTGATAAGTGATTATACCTCTTTTGTGTTGCTTCTTCCTTGGTTGGCCCTTGATCTTTGGATGTTTTGTGTTCTCTTTGGATGGCAAGCTAAATCAAATATACAAAGTGATATGCAAGATGAGTGAAAACATGGTAATGGTGAACTCAAAATACTATGATAAAGGCAAGATAAGCTCAAATGGAGAATTTGCAAGAGTTTTGATAGAAAAAGATTGATTTTTTTTTTAAATGAGAGGAAGGAGGGGGTATTTATAGAGGGATTTGAATTCTCTAGAGAATTCAATGGTTGAGATTAATCCAACAAAGCCAAGATGAAGGGCTATGGTGAGTTGAGGACTCACAAGCCCTCACATCTTGACATGTGGCATGTGAGATGGAATAGGGTGAGATGATGTAGGGGTGAGGTGGAAGAGAGGTACATGAGGTGGAGGAAGGACAAGTACCTTGTAGGTACCTTGGGGGATGAGAAAATTCCTTGGAGGAATAAAAGTGAATTAAAAATTCACAATGATTGGAAGAATCTAGTGGATAAGAGAGGGTTTCCAAAAAGATGGGGATTTGCCACATGTGAATGATGTGACAAGTCCAAGGTTCTAGAAGACTTGCATGGGGAAGAGAAGATTCCTTGGAGGAATAAAAATGAATTAAAAATTCACATGGGGAAGAGAGGAGCCTTGGATGAATAAAAATGAATTAAAAATTCCTTGGGGGATGGGGAGAGTTGACCAAGGTATTGATTAGGCATAACTGATTAGTAATTAGAAGATAATTAGTGGTTAATAAGAATTAGAAGCCAACTTGCAAAATTTGTAGGATGTGACATGTCTTAATCAAGGATTAGGCATGTGCACATCTCTAATGAAGAAATTAAGAGGTTGATTAAGATTAAGAAAATGATGTGATCTGTGAGGAATTAGATAAATTTCATATTTATTTAATTCATTTAATGAAAGGGAGGATTAAAGAGATAAGGTATTTAATTATTAACTAAATACCTTAGGGTTTTGGTAGAATTAAGGGTATTAATTAAATAGTAGCAATATTACTTAATTAATGCAAATAAGAGGATATTTAGATGAAAAAAGGGTAAATTTGGATAAATGAAGTGTCCAAATTTAGGTGTCTACATTTTTCCCCTCTTTGAGATGGTGTTACGAAGTAACATCATTTCAAAGAATATTAAAACATAGAGCTCAGAAGAAGATGGTTAGAATGGAAAAGATGCCCCAATCATAAATCAAATGACTGGAAAAAAAATGATGGGAATGAAAATGAAGATTAGGGATGAGGATGCCCCCTTAAGAGGACATGTGGGTTCAAGAGAACACGGGTGTGCTCTCAAAATTGATGAGATGATGAAAGGGGATATGAAGATGATAATGTGAAGTGATGGATAAGAAAGGATGAGAAGCGATGGGAGATAAAGGTGAGCACAAATGGATTCCAGGATAAATATGATGTTTCCCCAGTCAAGCTACAAGCCAGGATGGACTGAGAATGGATGGAGTGTTATCGATGAGGAAATGGTACATCCCGAAACAACACAAGGATAGGGAAAGATACATCCTGATAAGAGTGTTGTTGATGAGGGAAGGATACATCCCAAAACAACACAAGGATAGGGAAGGATACATCTCGATGAGAGTGTTGTTGATGAGGGAAGGATGAAGGACTCAAGCATCAAGTTCCAGTTGAGGTAAAGAAGAGCCCAAGTGTAAAGAAACTATGTGGATGTTGGTACAACCTTATGAAAATGGATGGATTATGCAAGAGGATGGATTAAAGGGATTTGATGGGGGAGATATAGGGGACAGTGGATGGGATACTGGAAGGTGTATGGATGAAATGATGGAGTGGATGTGTGATGGGCGAAGGTGTTCAGGACCAACATTGGCACATGTGGTGGATGTGAAATGAGAGGAGGTTTGATGGTTGGAGAATGTGGTGATAATGGAGGCATTGGGATAGTGAATTTAGGGACATAAGGAACCAAAAAAAATTTAGGAGATGGAGGATGCAAATGATTAGCATCGGAACTAGCAACTTTGGATGGAATTAGGGATTTATTATTTGGAGGCATGACCTTTTTTTCTTGAGAATCCACATGGCTTTGATTTTTTATTTAGTGGGCCTTTGTGGCCATTTGGATTGATTTGGCTTTTGGATTTGATTTTTCTTTTCTTCAAAATGTCTTTTGAAGGGGACATGAGAAGCTTTAGAGTCATGTGGATGTTTGGATTTATACATTTTTTCTTTGGCATCCAAAGTGCTTGTAGTAGCAATAAGATGGGTAGGAGGCAATGGATGATGTGGAGAAGACGTGGATGGAGTGATAGAAGTGGGCTCTTGATGATAATGTGTAGATAGAGGATGCGGGATATCATGCATGGAGGGGTGTTGTTGTTGATCTTGATTATGGTTTATGAATTTAGGAGTTATTATGGTGGATGGAGGCACATAAGGACCCAAAATAGATGCAGTAGATGGAGGATGAGCGATGGTGGATGCAGGCACATAAGGACCCAAAATGGACTTAGAGGGTGAAGGAGGAAAATGGATGGTTGTTTTGTGGTAATACGATGGAGGGGGAGGGATGGCGACAAAAGATTTGGTAGAGCGATGGGAAGTGCCTCTCATTCCTTTGGAAGAGGCTCACTTAGGATGTATGGAGGTTGTACCAACATTTTTGGATTGTGAGTCTTGGGAGATATATCCAAGACCGTGTGCACCTGGATGTTCTTTGACCTGAATGGGTTCTAAAATACCTTGCTCATTAAGGCCTAAACCTTTTCCTTGATAGTTCATGTTCTCGATCATGTAATCTATGGTAGGATGTTTATTCTTTTGGAAGCCTGATTTGAGTCCGTTAGCAGGTGGAGGAGGAAAGGTGGTGCATAGACTTTGTTTTTCTCCTGTAAGAAGACCATCATGGAAGAGAGTAATGTTACCAAGGTGATATAACAGTGGCATTGGGATGGTAGGACTAGATGGCGATGAAGGATCATGTGATGGAGATGAGGGGATAGAAGCATCAGGAGGAATGAGTGATAAGGGATCGGGAGAGGGATTAGGGAAGATGATAGGATATGGATTTTTGGCAGTGGATGATGAGGGCTCATGAGATAGAGTGATTGGATCTTGAATGCAAAGGGGATCATGGGATGGAGTGGATGAGCTAGTGTGATCTTGAGATGGGGTGGATAGGAGGATAGGATCATGACTTGGTTGAGGATAGGAATCATGAGATGGGATGGATGGGGGATTATGATCTTGAGATGTAGTGGATGGGATGGTAGGATCTTGAGTTGGAGGAGGGGATATGCTTGTATACTTTGGATCAAGCTCTTGGTATGACTCATCTTGTGTGGGATGTATGATGATGGAAGAGTGTTGGAGGGACTCCTCAAATGGGGGAGATAGGAGGATGGAGGATTCATGAAGGTCATGGAATTGAAGTTTGTGAATATTAGGACTAAGAGGAGGGGATTGGATGTCTTCAATGGATTGGGTGGATCTAGTAGTAGAAGATGGGGATTCAATGGATTTGATGGGTTTGATTGGCTCAACTGTTTGGACGGTGTTGGGATAGGTGTAGGATGGAGGAGGGCCTCATCACTAGTGGCAGTACATGATAGAGTGGGAGGGCATGGTGTATCTTCTATCATGTGTCCTTGGGTGAAATTTGGAAGGGATGTAGGATTAGGTAGAGTGATGGGAATGGATGGAGGATTAGGATTACGGATTGGTGGATTAGGAATAGATGTGGGGATGAGATTGGATGGAGGACTAGATGGAAGATTAGGATTAGGAATTGGTGGATTAGGGTTAGATGGGGGGATGCGAATGGATGGAGGATCAGGGATGGATGAATTAGGATTAGGAATTGGTGGATTAGGGTTAGATGAGGGGTTGGTAATGGATAGAGGACTAAGAGGAGATGGAGGATTAGGGTTAGGGATTGGAGGATTAGATGAGTGGATGAGGATTATATATATAACTAGGATGAGATGGAGGATTGTGATTAGATGAGTGGATGGGACTAGATGGAGGACTAGGAGGAGATGGAGAATTAGGTGAGTTATGTTTAGATGGAGGATTAAGATATAATGCAGTGAAAGGGAGACTGATGTAGGAGGATGTGGATGTTGGATTAGATTGGGAAGATTGGGATGGTGAGTGATAGTAGGAAGATGTAGATGAAGGATTAGAATGGGGAGATTCGGAATTAATGTAATGATATTGGGATGGGGGATTGTGATAGGAAGGTGTGGATGTTGGATTAGAACATGAAGATTGAGGTGGTAGACCACCATATGAAGACATGTATGGTGGGTTGGCATAGAAGGATGTGGATGATGGACTATGATAGGAAGATTGAGATGATCGATTAGGATAAGAGTAATATTGGGATGGGAGAGTATGATAGGAATGTGCGAGTGACGGATTAGGATGGGAAGATTGGGATGTGGGATTAAGGTAGAGGTATTGTGATTGTTGATGATGACAAGGAGAGGAGGATATGGATGTTGGGTAGGATAGAGGTTGAGAGGGAGGACATGATGAATATGTTGGTGGTGAGGATGTTGGATATTCCTTGTCAAGGGTAGCATAAGGACCGATGCAGATGAAGGCATGGTGGGATAATTTGAAGAAGTAGTGGCATTTTGGGAGACGATTGGAGAGAGCTTGCTAGAAATGATAGCATCAAGGGGATCTATACAACACTCTTCGTGATCAACAAGCCTTTCATTATCGTCGTCGACGTAATTAGGATTTCCCTTTACTAATATTATTGGTCGTGCAAGAGGGGGGTAAGGATTCATGATGGATACAAAACAAATATGGATTGAGAATATGGAGGGGCCTAGATGATGGGATGATAAATAGGATGGATTGGAGGAAGATGTAGGTGGACTAAAGCTCAAGTTGGGATATTGGATTAAAGCTTAGAATCAGATGATGGGATGAGGGAACGACACTTGAAACAGGTAGATAGATACTCATAATGGGTGAATGGATACCTGAAGCAGGAGAAAGACAATTGGAGCAGAAAAACAAGTTGTCAAAACGGGTGAACGATTTCCCAGAACGAGTGAACAGTTGGTCAGAAAGAGGGAATGATTGCTTGGAACGAGAAAATGGATTTTTGGATGGTTGAGATGAGTAAACGGGTCCCCTAGACAAGGGAACAACACTCAGAATGAGAAAATTGGTTGCCAAAATGGAAGAACAACTTCACGGAATGGGTGAACAGTTGGTCAAAAAGAGGGAACAATTGCTCGAAACAAGCAAATGGATACTCGAAATGGACAAATAGATGGTTGGTTTGGGTAAACAGGTCCCCTGGACAAGGGAACAACACTCAAAACGAGAAAATTGGCTGCCGAAATGGGTGAACAGCTTCTTGAAGTAGGATCGTGTTAAAGTTCATATTTGGGTTGGATGAAAGCTCATATTAGGATGATGGGACTAAGGCTCAGACTAGGATTGGATCATCAGGTATTATAGAATTGATTTGAAACCAAGTTCAAGCGTTTTAACTAGAGGACGCAATGTGTTGACAATCAAAATTTTGCCAAATTTGGCAGGTTTAAAAAATTGTCAGATTTTGTCATTTTAGGAAACTTCATAGGAATACGTTTGAGAGTCCAATATTTTTCCAAAAATACCCAATTCTAAGATAAGATGAATTTCCAACTAACATCCCAAATCTGAGACATGCATTAAGAGTTATTAGAGAAAACGATTTCTCAAAAACTGGAAAACTGGAAAAAAAGAAAAAGAAGCTAAACTGTGATTTTGAGGGTCAAGATGAAAGTTTGAGGCTCCGAAAATGTGTCAAAACAGGGTCCAAAGGACTTCTAATTGATTGGGAATCCACATGCCACCTCATAATGCAACCACCCGTAAAATTTTAGCCAAAACCCACATTTGAGTCAAAAGTTATGGCCTCTGGAAGTTTTGGCATAAAAATCAAAACCTTCAAAATGAAGTCTAGATGATTTGATGATAGATATGGATTCCAATGATGTTCTAAGAAGCACCCATGCGGTCTGGTCAATGAGATGACGACTTTCACAAAATGTTGATGGATACTCGAAACAGAGAAACAACCACTCGAAATGGGTGATCCGACATTCAAAATGGACAGATGGATGTTTTGGAGGGTGAAATGGAGGCTTGAAATGGCCAAATGGATATTTGCATTGGTTAAATGAATGTTTGGGATGGTCAAACGATCAAATAGAGACTCGGGGTGGTTAAACGGAGGCTCGATATGGTCAAACAAGGTGAAATTGCCCATTTAGGAGGGCATATCTGCCATTTTGCAGTCAAAACAATGAATCAGGGGGGGAAATCCACCCCTCTGTAGTCAAAACAGTGGATCAGGAGGAAAATCAGCCCCTCTGCAAAAAAATAGTGGATCAGGGGGGCAAATCCACCCCTCTGCAAGAAAACAGTGGATCAGGGGGGCAAATCCGCCCCTCTGCAGGAAAACAGTGGATCAAGGGGGGGGGGGGAGAAATCCGCCCCTCTGCAGAAAAATAGTGACTTGGTTTATGGCAAGGACTTGAAATGACTCAATGAGGCTAACTTATCAAGATTTACTGGTTTCTCACATAAAGACACTTTAAGTAAGCACAATCCTATGATTAGTGTTAAGGGGTATGGCCAACAAAGGTCTTAATCTAGGATGCACAAGGTTTCTAGGGAATCCTCAATATAGGCTTGGTACATGAGGCACAACCGTGAACACCAGCCCATCACAAGCGTAAGTTGGGAACCCCAGTGAGATATTGAAAGGCTCGGACCAACTCGTCACGTCTATCTAGGTATCACCCTAGCTTCGACGCTTCGCTAGACACGATGTGAATTGATTGGAGTACAACTTTGGCTCTCCCCCCTTTTATACCCCATCGGTACGCGTGGTTGGGGTCATCCCTTAGGGTGATGAAATCCCCAAACAGGTCCCTCTAAAAAGAAGACATTAATCGTTTCCAACTACCCCCTAGTCCACACAAAGTGCAAGGGGAAGGTGAAAACAAATTAATGCCCCCTTTGGGTAACACAAAAATAGAGACACTACACAACAAGTATTACTTCCTCCTAATTAAACTATGTGCCTAGATGAAAACAATAATAAAAGACTCTTAAAATATGTGTAAATTAACAGTCCTACAAACAAGTGTTAGTTGTTTTATCCTTCATCTCTTGTGAATAACCACAAAATGCTGCAAAGTATTAGTAAGAAATCCAACTACACCCACAAACAAGCAAAGCTAGGGGGTTAGAACTTCAAAATAATAACAAACTGAGACAAAAATAGAGCTAAAATGCAAATTTTATACCTTCCCGAATGTGTTGTTTAGGGAAAATCCGCCCCTCTGCAGAAAATAGTTAAAAACCTTGAAACAAAAGGGCAAATCCGCCCCTCTACAAAAAAATGTTAAAAATGCTGAAACAAGAGGGCAAATCCGCCCCTCTGCAGAAAACTATTAAAAATGCTAAAACAAGAGGGTAAATCCGCCCCTCTACAGAAAACTATTAAAAACGCTGAAACAAGAGGGCAAATCCGCCCCTCTACAGAAAACTGTTAAAAACGTTGAAACAAGAGGGCAAATCTGCCCCTCTGGAGAAAATTGTTAAAAGTGTTGAAACAAGAGGGTAGATCCGCCCCTCTGCAGAAAACTATTAAAAATGCTGAAACAAGAGGGCAAATCCACTCCTCTGCAGAAAATTATTAATAATGTTGAAACAAGAGGGTAGATCTGCCCCTCTACAGAAAACTGTTAAAAACGTTGAAAGAAGAGGGAAAATCCGTCCCTTTGCAAAAAAACTGTTAAAAATGCTGAAACAAGAGGGCAATCCGCCCCTTTGCAGAAAAATATTATGAAACAAGAGGGCAGATCCGCCCCTTTATAGAAAACTGTTAAAAACGCTGAAACAAGAGGACAAATATGCCCCTCTATAGAAAAACTGTTAAAATCATTGAAACAAGAGGGAAAATCCGCCCCTCTACAGAAAAACTATTAAAAATGCTGAAAGAAGAGGGCAAATCCACCCCTCTGCAGAAAAACTATTAAAAACGTTGAAACAAGAGGGAAAATCTGCTCCTCTATAGAAAAATAGTTAAAAACGTTGAAACAAGAGGGAAAATCTGCCCCTTTGCAAAAAACTATTAAAAACGTTGAAATATGAGGGAAAATCTGCCCCTTTGCAATGCACAGGAGGGCAAGTCCACCCCTCTATGGGGAAAATCCGCCCCTCTGCAACCTAGACCTGCAAACAACAAACGTAAAACAAAGAGACTCATTTGTGGGTCCCATTGGGCATGCCAGAAATGTAATCTCTAAAATGTTAAATCCTAATATAAGATGCTAAACAAAATATTAATGCAATAAAAAGAAATAACACAAAGAGGACACCTCAACGATTAGCCTAAGGAATGATAAACATGAAACCAAGATGAAACAAAATAAAGAGTGATTATACCTCTATGCTACTTCTTCCTTGGTTGGCCCTTTGATCTTCAAAGATTTGTGTGCTCCTCAGATGGCAAGTTAAATCAATTATGCAAAGTGATATGCAATTTGAGTGAAGACATGGTAATGGTGAACTCAAAATACTATGGTAAATGCAAGAGAGGCTCAAATGGAGAATTTGCAAGAGTTTTGATAGCAAAAGATTGATTTTTTTTCAAAGTGAGAGGAAGGAGGGGGTATTTATAGAGGGATTTGAATTCTCTAGAGAATTCAACAGTTGAGATTAATCCAACAAAGCCAAGATGAAGGGCTATGGTGAGTTGAGGACCCACAAGCCCTCACATCTTAACATGTGGAATGTGAGATGGTCTAGGGTGAGATGATGTGGGGGTGAGGTGGAAGAGAGGTACATGAGGTGGAGGAAGGATAAGTACCTTGTAGGTACCTTGGAGGATGAGAAGATTCCTTGGAGGAATAAAAGTGAATTAAAAATTTACAATGATTGGAAGAATCTAGTGGATAAAAGAGGGTTTCCAAAAGGGTGGGGATTTGCCACATGTGAATGATGTGACAAGTCCAAGGTTCTAGAAGACTTGCATGGGGAAGAGAAGATTCCTTGGAGGAATAAAAGTGAATTAAAAATTCACATGGGGAAGAAAGGAGCCTTGAATGAATAAAAATGAATTAAAAATTCCTTGGGGGATGGGGAGAGTTGACCAAGGTACTGATTAGGCTTAACTGATCAATAGTTAGAAGATAATTAGTGGTTAATAAGGATTAGAAGCCAACTTGCAAAATTTGGAGGATGTGACATGTCTTAATCAAGGATTAGGCATGTGCACATCTCTAATGAAGAAATTAAGAGGTTGATTAAGATTAAGAAAATGATGTGATCTGTGAGGAATTAAATAAATTTCATTTGATGAAAGGGGGATTAAAGAGATAAGGTATTTAATTATTAACTTAATACCTTAGGGATTTGGCAAAATTAAGGGTATTAATTCAATAATAGCGATATTACTTAATTAATGCAAATAAGAGGATATTTAGATGAAAAAGGGGTAAATTTGGATAAATGAAGTGTCCAAATTTAGGTATCTACAAAAAATTCATCTCAGATGACAAGATAAAATTATGGAGAGTGTATATTTATACTTTATATGGAATTAAAAGGTGAGAATTCTAAAAATTGAATGAGCAAGTCACATAGTTCTTCTGGGAGAAATGAAAATTTATTGGGCAATGATGGCAATGCAATGCATGGACGTCCCTGCGATGTGTTGGTGTCTCATATGGACCGAACATTGAGAATTTCTTATAAAATAACAAAGTGACTACTAACAGTTCTGATAATTAGAAACTCTCAAAATATAGGAAAATAATATCTAGAATAGAAAAATTAAAATAATTTGAACTAAATGAAAGATGAATGATAAAACAAGACTAAAGGGAGAAAACACTCACAAAGAAACAAGATATGAAGCCTCTAGAATATAAATATCTTCAATGCCTACACACATAATACAAAGGAAAAATGTCGAGGTTGTTTAGGGATTTTCCTTAGTCAAATCCCTATGGTGTTTCCACCTCCATAGACAACTTGACAAGATGGAGAGAAATAAAATAGACAGGATAGAGAGAAATAAAATAGACATGATAGAAGAAGAAATAAATATACTAGAACAATATGCTAACTAGATTAAAATTTATGGCCAATGAATAAATCATACTTACCCTCGTTTATCAAAGTGAGAATATCAATTTAGAGAGAGATTGCAATCTCCAAGCTTGAGAGAAATATGCCGATAATATGAAATATTCAATGTAGTATGGCTATGAGTGCAGGAATATGTAATGGAGATGGTGGAATGGAGGCAAAGAAGTTTCTTTGATGAAGAAATTTCAAGAGAGAATGAAAATATTGTGAATTCCTTCTTATGTAGAGAGAGGATAAAAAATGAAGTGTTTTAGGGAGGTTTATGTATGTAAGATTCATCCTAGAGTGTCTACAAGCTAGTAGAGGTGTTACTTTCACTGGTAGGTGGGAAACATGACATCAACAACTACTACAATCGAGAATCTATTCAAGAAATTCAAATGGAACACAAATGTCTACACAACGTGTGTTCCTTTAAGACATAAATCCACCTTAACGACAAGAAACAAATGGTTTAAGAAATTAAGGATTAAATTAAAGTTGGATAAAAAACCATTGCATTATTGTCTTTAATTTATCTAAAAGGGAGGCTCCTGGGATGTGAAATTATATAGGATACATGATTAATGGGGAATATGGGTGTTTTATAACCTAGGTCATAGAACACCACTATTATCCTATTAACATTCAAATATGTCCTAGGAGTCTTAATTGGATTGACTAACAACCTCACAAGGTGAGTCAATTCACAATGAAGAGGACCTAAGAAGGGGATTCTTTCAACTTTAAGGGGTTCACCACCAAGCAAATGCTCGAAAAAGACAAATGAACATTTAGCCAAAAAATCTTAGTTATACAAGCTAAATGAGGTATGCAAATAATGAAATTATGCTACAGGGAGATATGATGTGTGTACCTAGGAAGTCTAGAGATGTTGTGAGGATTCCAGAAATTTAAAGAATCTGCCAAAATGTGCTATGGAGGACTAAGACGCCCAAGGTGGCGTACTAGTCCCATTGCTATTTTTTGGGGCAAACACAAAATCTTTGGATGGCGGAACCAAATTTAAAAGAATCTCTGAAAAATATGCTTGGGAGGACTAAGATGCCCAAGGTGGAATATTAGTCCCATTCTGAATTTGTTAAAACTTTGAATGTGATCCTAAGCTCCAAGGTCTGCACCTGCTTCTTCTCGGATCTCAAGCTCTAAAACTTCTGGATCTGACTTGTAGGTGAGTTTCCATGAAGATGACAACTTTGTAATGCAAATTTTATAGCTTTTTACTCCAAATGATCTTCAAGTCTTCAATCTAAACCTATAAACACAAATATGCAAGATGGGAAAAACTTGTTGATTTTTAGTGAATGGGGGTTTGCCTTGGTCAAACCCCTTGTTGGTAATTAAACCTTGAAATGAAATAAAGTAATGAAGGGAAATGGTGAATGAACAACATGCAATGCTACAACTCACCAAACCATTGTAAAGTCTGTAAACTTGTGTGAAATGGTTGCAATGGATATGGATCTTGAACCAAAAATATGGACTTGAATTGCTAGCTTGAATCAAAACGCTACATCACAAATGTTACCACAACACACGTGATGCAAGAATCTCTTTGATATGATGCTTGAATCTTGAGGATGGCTCCAAATGCTTGATATAATTGCTCTTGAATGCTCTTGTGAACTCAATTTGATATTATGAATGCTCACATAAAAGACTTGGATTCTTGATTGCTTGTTAGGAGAAAATGAGAGAAGGAACCTTGTATTTATACTTATCTATTCTTAATATCCCGAAATTACATCACACCAAGCCGACATATGAATATATTAAATAAAGGAGGCTAAAAGGACCGCCATAATTTGAAAATAAAACTTGAAAATGACTCAAGGAGGACTAAGATGCCCTAGGTGGTGTCTTAGTCCCAAGTCATGAAACTTGGGACACAAACACCAAAAAGGGACCCAATTAAGATGCCTCAAAATTAGGGTCCCGAGACCTCGAGGGGACAAAGATGCCCTAGGTGGCATTTTAGTCTCGACCCAAAAATTAGGGACACAGAGATGAGAATCATCGGATTATCATTTATGCATTGCAGAATGTTGGGATTAGCCAAAAAAATATGCAATTCATATGGCTTGTGCACACAAAACAAGATGAATTAAGCCATAAATGAGGATAAATAAAGCAAGGCGAGCCCAAACAAGTGTGAAAGTGAAAGGGTATGCATTTTCCTATACTACAAGATGCAATTTATGACAATATATTTTCCCCCCACTTTAGTTAGCATATGTATTCTAGAAAATGTGACCTAAAGTAGAGAGAGAAAGAGGTTGAAGAGAATATACCCAAGATGAAGAGGACACAAGTTTTCAATCCTATATATATGAAATTGTTAAGTTGAGCTAGCACATGAAGAGGACATGAGTCTTCTATATTGCAAAGCTAGCTGGAAATTCACCAAAAACATGTTAGCTATAGAAAAACACGTTAAGAAAAAAGTGAAAAATAGATGTGATATTTCTGATCAGATATAAAGACAACACTAATAAGTATGGCTAGAAAAATGTGTTATTCTAGAGACCATATGGCAAGATGATAGACATGTGGCTGCTACAAAATGTGTTTCATGATAGTCACAAAAAAGATAATTCTAGTCAAGTTACCTCTAAGCTAGATGAGGAGATTATAGATATCAAGATTTCTAAGACATATTAAGACATATTTTTGAAAAATAAGAATAGCTTAATATGGTGTCTACCCCTTAGAATGATATGTGCTACATGGAGGAGCACAAGTCATTCTAAAGAGAAGAAGGGCAAAGAGATATGGAGAGATGTTTTGTCATGATGTACATAATGAGATGTATCCATGGAATGTAATTGCATGAGGGATAGCACATAGAATCTACAACATTCAGAAAAAGTAGAGATGAAGAGATTGAAAGCACAAGGGACAAGTGATTTTTTTAGTCGCTAATATTCGCCAATTGGCTAATAGTTAAAATTTGGGAATCCAAAATTGGCTAATAATTTGATTTACAATGTGACTTGAATTGCTACATTTTTACAAAATTTTACTATAGTCATATTTAAATCGCCACATAATTTATTTTATTAAAAATATTAACTTAAAAATTCACAACAATATTCAATATATGATTAGATTAGATTCACCTAAATTTTGTAAATTATAGTAGAAATCTATATTAATTTTCCAAGAGTATATCATAATTATTAGTTGGGGTGATCCCACAATATTGGTTTACAATTTTTGGCCAAACTGGACACTTGAATAATTTTTTTCACTAAATCTTCACTTTCAAGCACCTATACGGCTAAACCGTGAGGAATTTGAAGATGATGCAAACTAGTGATTTGTGACATTTTGTCTGTAGATTCTAAACATATTTTTTTCAAAAAATTTGGAATCAAATTGCACTTCTTTTTCCATCTCCTTTGAAAACTAGTTTTTTGTACTAAACAACATTTTTAAGGAGTGATGCCCACTGTATACAACATAATTTTTTTTCCATGAAGGATAATTTTTATTGTTTTTAATTTAGATTTGTAACTATGATATCTAGTGCTTCCAATTGGTCTCATAGTGTTTTATTGAATATTTTTTCCTTAATCAAGTTTTGAAGTCAAACCAATTACTTGATTCAGACATACGCGGACCATATACAACGTAAAAAAAACTGTATGCATGGAAATTCAAATTTTTTTTGTTGGATCAAGGACTTCAATATTTGGTGCACTCATATTTGTCAAAAACAAAATTGATAATCTGCTAGTTTTTTACATGTGCAAAAAAGAGAGCTTGATTTTTGATGAAAAAACTATGTTAATAAAACTAAACAAAAAAATACATAATAAAACCAAAATATATTAAAATTATCTTCATTGGATAGCTCATTCTGAGGACTACCATAATCCAGTTGGGTTTGTGAAGTCTCCTCCATTTTCATCCTCAACCCGAGCTTCAAAGCACAAAAATTTGGACTTTTTTGGTGCCTGAGGGGGAGAAGGGGGGAAAAGGGGGGTTTGAGCGAACGCCATTTTATTTGTTTTTTTTTAATGGGAAATGAGCAGCCAACATTTAACGGGTTCACTCGAACAAAATAGTTCGTTTGAGCCCCCAAAAGCAATTTTGTTTGCATGGGGTCATTTTTTGCAACTTTTCCTTCCTCACTCGAATTGTAAACCACTTTTGTGGGTTTACCCATTGCTTAGGACCATATTTATAATCTTTAGTTTCCACCATTGATTTATAATACAATCTAACGGCCCTTGTTGTATTCCATGAGGTAAAATGTACCCATGATTTGTAATGCTCATGGGGCCCACAATTTTGGGTCTCATGAGCATTATAGATTGCACGTGAGTAATTTTTACCTTATAGAGTACAACGAGGGTCGTTAGACCAATGATGTAAAATTAATTTTGATCCCCATGAGAATTACAGATCATGGGTACATTTTACCTTGTAGAATACAATGAGGCCCATTATACTATATTTTAAAACAATGGTGAAGAGTAAATATATAGTCTACCCCTTCAACCCATCGATAATTTCCACCCTCAGGCCCCTACTTTTCCATGAGAATTAATTTTAGATTGGATAGATTTGCCAACAAAATCTATAAAAAAATTAAAAAAAATGAAAGAGTCGCCAATAGAAATTAATATTTTTCCTAAAAAAATGAAAGATTCGCCAGGATTTTATATATATTTTTTGAGGGGGGTTTCTTCACTATAAGGGATCCTATTATTTAGGGTCTGAATTGATCATAAATGTATATATAGTTTAAATTATATATGACTTGTCATCACCCCCAAATAGATTGGAAAGAGAAGAAGAGAACGTGAAGACAAATAAAAATCCGGGTCAACATGGAAGAGGACTAAATTCCCCAACGCTTTGCATCTTCCTTGATGTGAAAAGTAAATTAATTTATGACAAATAGAATAACAACGAAACATTTAGAAGAAGTTACAACAACTTTTTTCTCAAGTGTATCCAAGTACCTACAAGGGTATCAAGGGTCCTCTAGGGGAGAGAATAAAAACAAACAAACGAGTGTGGTGGAATAAAAACAAACACACAAATCTAATCTAAAGTTTAGAAGAGCTATTGCTCTAGTCAAGCATCTCTAAGAAATCATCCTACTGCTAATCTAGATCATTGTAAGGGGAGAGAGGATGAGTTTGCAGAGAGAGGGCGAGAGCAGTATTGGGCAACTCGCCTATAGCAAGAGCCAAGGATAAGGCCTCTTGAACATCCTTATCCACGGTATCCTATGAGGCTAACATGATCAATATAATAAATATGGATAATAGAGTTGGAATATCCTCCAATGAGTCCTACATGCACTTCTCTAGAGTGGAGTGCAGTGAATGAACAAAAGGAGGCTAAGAAACTAGTGAGTAATTACCAACATCCAAAATAGGGATAGTGACAAAATCGATGGAATAAGGAGACTCCTCTGCCACAAGAATGAAACAAGACAAACTAGAATAAGGTGGAGAAGATTAAGAAGACCTTTTATGAATGTCCCTTGGAATGAGGTCGTGCTCTAATTTACACTTAAGAGGAGGATGTACAACCCTCATGTCAGAAATGAAAGAAAGGAAAGAAGCAAAAGGAGCTATAGTGGATATGACCTTCATGTGAAGCATATCCATAGGCTCAAAAAAGGAGGAAGATCAACTAAAAAAGTGATCAAAAGAGCCTTCAGAGAGGGAGCGATGAACACTTGCACCCACTTAGAGTAAGGTTCATCAGGATCCATCAAGGAAATCAGAAGAAAAACTAAAGAATTAGAAATAAAAATAGGAACAAAAATAGAACCAATATAATTAGAGATAAAATCAAAAACAAAGACAAAATGCTCACCCTTGGTCTTCTACAAGGTATCATGCTCCAAGGCCAATGTCTATTTGCAATGCTTATGCTCATGCATTATCTGGTCTTGATGGTTATGAATACTAGGAATAGAAGCTTGAGAAGATGTAGGGTCTCCCACTCCATAAGAAGAGTAATATTCATGGTCATTACCAGTGGAATAATAGGATCCTTAGGGGGAACAGGAGGTTCCATAAGAAAAAAAGTTCTAATTCTCGATCATGGGCTCCTTTCCTTTCTCTAATTTAGAAGTAGGTGGAGGAATGGGAGGAGGCCTCGGGGGCTAAGACACAAGAGAAAAATGAGAAGAACTAATTTTTTCCATGCTTCTCCTTGAGATATAAGGTAGGGCGAGGGCTCGTAGGCAAAACCAAGAGTTGGAAAACTTAAGGCTTAGATTTCACCAATGTATCTATGCCTTTCCTTTTTCCTATACTAGGCACAATAGAAGTAACAAAGGATACCACAAGAATTTGTGAAACCTCAAGAAAAGAAGGTCTATCTATCGGAGCATTCTTTTCTATAGCCCTCAAGGAGGAAGGCACATAAGATAAATCACACTAGTACACATGTATAGATGCCTTCATAGAAATAGAATGAGATAAAGGAGGAAAGATAACATTAGGGGTCAAAAATCTAACGTTGAACCTGAAATAAGCCCTATAGAATAAATCTCCATGGGGCAATAATGGTCCAATTTGAGCATGCAAAAAATGATCTAACAAAAAGCCCCCATGCGACGCACGGGCTAGTGCATGGAAATGGGTAGCAATTTTGTGGACAACCTCAAAAAAAAAGTTTGAAAACCATAACACGAACGCGTTATAACATGCTCGCGTTATGTCTCTATTAAGCCTAGGCTAGGTCTTGGAAACTACAAAGAAATAACACGAGCGTGTTATAACGCGCTCGTGTTATTTACTGTTAAAAGCAAAAAAACAAATGCAAATCTCTCGTTTGTATTTTGACTGGCTTTTTTGTTGCACCCGCGGCCAAAAACCCCACAATATCGCACTCGTGTTTTAGGAGTTGAATCTCTTTACCAACAATCCGTATTTCTTCACAGTGATGGCACCACGACGACGAGGAGCTGTGAGAGGTAAGGATTCTATGGTTTTTGTTTTGAATTTGTTAGTTTTAGGTTGAATTTGATATCTATTGTTTTTCAATTTTTAGGAGATGCAAATCAACCTGCAAACCCTCAAAATCCTCAACAGGAAGACCAACCAAATCCTCAAGATAAAAATCAACCACAACATCAACCTCCTCCACCAATCACACAACCCCCTCCTGGCACTCAACAAAATTTAATGAGTGAAATTGAGAACAACAAAAAACAAATTGAGGATTTGATCAATAGGTTGAGTGATCCAAATGGTTCAACCACATAAAGAATCACCCTAGCAAACTCATTGAAAGATATGTTAGAAAACGTAGATTCAATTAGCAAACAAATAATTGGATGGGAAGATAGGAGGCAGGCGGCTAGGGACTATTATGCAAATAAACTATCATACAAGGATGTGAAGGATTTAAAAATTACAAAAGGTGATTTGTGCTCATTATTCACCGACCCACGCACAAATCAAAATCTTACCCTCAATGCGAAGAGGTTTCCTATCCATTGGTGCCACCATCGAAAAATTAGGGACCGGTTTTATGATAGGTGGTACATGGTCTTCGATTGCCCCTTGTGCAACAATTGCGAGGTCCTACAATATTTCCTTAGGAAACTATACAGTGAGTTCATATTGAGAAAAATCCCAAATTATTTTGATATGAGGGATTTCCAGGGGAGAGGTGTGGGGTCAGCTCAGGATAGACTTGGTGCACAGCTGGATCCTTCGCGGCAAGGTAGACGAGCTCTCGCTAGGCCACCTCGTGAGCACATTGTTATGCCTTTTGTCATGAAGGAAAGTGTTGACATAGAGACATTGTAGGCAATCAAAACTTTGACCTAGAGTGTCATCCATCATACTAGCCCTATTTTACATCGCCATCTAGGGGAGTCTTCGAGTGGTGGCCTTCGAACACATGTGTGTCAATCTTGCGGGGCTACTTGTTCACATGACCCCACCGACCCTCAGGAGACTGGTACATGGGATCCGTCTGCAGCTATGGAGATGGAGAGGGCAGTTGACATTTTGCATGAGGCATATGGCATTGATATTCAGGTAAAAGTTAGTGTATGTGTTCATTGAATTTAATTTATTAAATTTCAATTTTGAAATGCAAGATTAACTAAAAATGTTTTATGATTTTAATAAAATTGCAGGGTCACAGTGTTGAGACTGGATACATCGGCCCCCCACCAACCTATTTATGCAATACACCTATCGCTAGGGTATGTAACTAGTAAACAATTATAAAGTTATTACATGTTAATGGCATTGTTTTACGAATGGTAATTTAATATGCAAGTTTGGATGTTGAACAAACTAATATTGGAGGTTTTGATGGAACACTTCCCACCAGCAGTGGATTTACTCAAACCTTCACCCAGGTAATAGAATAAAGAGTTTAACTAATGAATCAAGTACTTAATAGATTTGTGTAGTTTATACATGCACATCGTTGATTACGTTGAATAATTTGTTGTTTTATTTTCAGTTGTTGCGAGACGATACACCTCCGAGTGTGACGAGGGCAATGGATATTGGTGTGACATCTGCTATACAATCCTTGATGGCTCTAACAGAAGAGGTATGAGGAAAATTAGTAAATGTGAATTTACATTTGTTGTTATAGATGTTAGTTAGTGAAAAATCAAACCATTATTGATTCACGTAGTTTAATTTTTGTTTGTATGGTTTATAGAGGGCTTGAGCACGCCTAAGCATGGGTGTGAGAATATTTCCCTCGTGGAGAGAGATCGTGAGATGGATGTAAGTGATTATCTTGTCAAATATATCATTTTTTATAATGTAATTTCTATATATTCATGTCTTTAGTTCTTATTGTAACAGTTAAAACTTCACCATGAACTAAACCCTAGGAGGAGTAGCAGGAGCACTCCACGAGTGCAGCAAAAATGAGTGACAGACCTATCGCCATCTGAGCGAAAAGGAAAAGGAAATATTTTATTTCCAGGGCATGGAGAGCAATGACTTTTGATTCCAGAGTCCTTTGTTGTATGCTTGCATGGCACTTTTGTACATATTTTTTATTGGACATATTTGACATTGTATGCCTAAATAGCATTCTTGTAAGCCTATATGGCTATTTTGTACATATATTTCATACTTATATAAACATATATTGATGTATGCCTACATGGCTATTTGGTTAATACAAATATCTTTTATAGATGCCTGTCCATATTTGCATTCTAAATTGATGGTTCAATAGATATGAGTTACGTGTATTCAAGTGTATACTTTGTGACTTAGGTGCATTCGAATGTATACTTTGTGGTTTACATGTTTTCATGGATATACCTTGTATTCGTGCATATACTTTGTTTTAATTTGTCTATACTATGTATTCGTGTGTATACTTTTTGAGGCTTACGTGTTTTTGAGTACTTGTACTTCCCTTATTGACATGTACATGTTTGACTTATTCGCGTGTATAATTATTAATTGGTTAGCCCTAGCATTGATCTATGTCATCCTCAATGCATGATCCTTGAGATGGAGTAAGAACACCCTCAAGGTCAAAAGGAGTTTCACATGCATTCTTCATAGGCTCATTTTGGTAGTGAAACCAAAAACCTCTTGCATCATTGAAATGATTTTTTTTTCCTTTATAGCAGGTCTAAAGCCATTATCATTCTCCATCAGTTCTTCATGTATCCACTCCCCATTAATGGTTGTCTCATGACCTTCATGAAACCAAGCACTTATCTCATTTGTGATAGAAGAAATGTATGAAGATTTATCTTCCTCCTTATGAACCATTCATTATCATGAGAGATGGGTTCTTGTGAACCACTACTGATGAATCATGGGTCAATGATTTTGACTTGTAAAACTAGACAATTGAATCCTGATAGCAATATCACAATAATTATATATCTAAATGTGTTATTTCCTTCAGCTAAAATTTGTGCTTATATTTATGTGATTGATGTATGTTTGTGTATGGGATCATATTAATTTCTATTTGATGATGCTATTGTGTCTTTAGGGTTTATTTATTAAAGGGTACATGAAACAAGTTTTAAATCCTTAAAACTCTTTGAATTTCGTAGGTTTTTATATTTGTCGAGTCTGGGCTCTGAGCCCGAGTCTAAGTCAAAATATGGCTTGTCAAGTGCGAGGCGAGTCCTAGTCTTGTAACATTGGTGTGAACACATTGATGAATAATGTATATGTTGATGAAGAGAGAACCCATCCTTGTTTCCAAACAAACCATGGTATAGATATGGTTGGTCGAGATAAAACATCACTCTTCTGGATAGTTTGAACCATAATATTTCATGGCTACAAACACACCTTCATTACATGTGTGTTCTTGATCCTTCTGGTGGAACATATTGTAGATCAAATATTGCAACCCTAAGTCCACAAGAAGGTTACTTGTCTTGATTTCCGCAAATTTCTTTAAGATGTTCATCCTTCTCAAGTAATCTGAACTATTGATGTCATCTAGATCTTTGAAACTGTCTGCAATCATGTGCAATACTATAGAAGCTAGAGCTATATCTAATACTACAAATGACTTCTCAATGGAATCCTGATAGCAATATCACAATTTGACACATTGTATAAAATACCTCCTACTTATCAATTGATGAGCTAAAGGGGCTCTATAATGAATGTTTCATAAGGCACAACACTTGTTGAAGGTTTTGCAAATGGGGTTGCAAGCTAACTGGGATTAACCTTAGGGAAAAAACTTTGTGGTTAAGCACTTGAGCTGGAGTATACTGGAATGGGTGACCTCCCGGGAAGGCCTAGTGCCTCACCTTTGTGAGCATCACCTAGATGTAATGAGTGCTAACTGGGCCATTCAATATCATATCAAATTTTTCGCTTTAAGCAACTTACAAATTTGCAACTTTAGACTCCTCCAACCTAAGGGATTGATTTGGTGGAACATAGCTCAGAGCGATTCCACATGTTTCGGTGCAAAAGAGGACCATGCCTAACGTAAACATACATATTTGGACGTGTTGGAATAGTCCGCTTGGTCACAAAAGTTGTAGAGCAAAAGTTGCACCACTTTGCAACTTTGCACTACTTGAATTTGACACTTTTTCCATCAAGTGAAAATTCCCCACCACGAGAAAACCACTCCAAGATAGCCAAACCGAGAGAGGTTTTTCTAGAGGGGCCCAACGCCTTCTTTAGGGATCAAATGAGAAGTTTCTAAGTATAACGGTATCCAAATAATAGCATGCTAAAGTTTGCAGCCATTTTGCACTTTGGACCCTTCAGAGATCAATCCGATGGAACATAGCTCAGAGCGATTCCATGTGTTTTGGTGTGAAAGAGGACCATGAATAGCATAAAAATACATATTCGGATGTGTTGGAACAGTCTGCTTGGTCACAAAAGTTGCATAACAAAAGTTGCACCACTTTGCAACTTTGCACTGCTTGAATTTGATGTTTTTTCCATCAAGTGAAAATCCGTCGCCACGAGAAAACCACTCCAAGATAGCCAAAATTGAGATAATTTTTTCTAGAGGCCTCCAACGCCTTTTTGTAGGATTAGATGAGAAGTTTCTAAGTATCACGGTATCCAAGTAACATCATGTTGAAGTTTACAGCCATTTTGCACTTTGGACCCTTAAGGGATCGATCTGGTGGAACATAGATCAGAGTGATTCCACGTGTTTCGATGTGAAACAGGACTATGCTTAGCGTAAAAATACATATTCATATGTATTGGAATAGTCCGCTTGGTCACACAAGTTGCAAAACGAAAGTTGCACCACTTTGCAACTTTGCATTGCTTGAATTTGATGCTTTTTCTATCAAGTGAAAATCTGCCGCCATGTGAAAACCACTCCAAGATAGCCAAAATCGATAGAGTTTTTTGTAGAAGGGCCCAACGCCTTTCTGTAGGACTGGACGATAAGTATCTAAATGTCACGGTATCTGAGTAATAGCATGTTGAAGTTTGCAGCCATTCTACACTTTGGACCCTTCAAGGATTGATCCGGTGGAACGTAGCTCAGAGCGATTCCACGTGTTTTGGTGTGAAAGATGACCATACCTAGTGTAAACATACATATTCAGACGTGTTGGAACAGTCTGCTTGGTCACACAAGTTGCAGAGCAAAAGTTGCACCACTTTGCAACTTTGTACTGCTTGAATTTGACACTTTTTCCATCAAGTGAAAATTCGCCGCCACGAGAAAACCACTCCAAGATAGCCAAAATTGAGAGAGTTTTTTCTAGAGGGGCCCAATGCCTTCTGTAGGATCAGACGAGAAGTTTCTAAGTGTAATGGCATTCAAGTAATAGCATGTTGAAGTTTGCAACCATTTTGCACTTTGGACCCTTCAGGGATCGATCGAGTGGAACATAGCTCGGAGCGATTCCACGTCTTTCGGTGAGAGAGAGGACCATGCCTAGCGTAAACATTCATATTTGGATGTGTTGGAATAGTCCGCTTGGTCATACAAGTTGTAGAATGAAAGTTGCACCACTTTGCACTACTTGAATTTGATGTTTTTTCCATCAAATGAAAATCTGCCGCCATGAGAAAACTACTCCAAGATAGCCAAAACCGAGAGAGGTTTTTCTAGAGGGGACCAACTCCTTTTTGTAGGATTAAACAATAATTTTTTAAGTGTCATGGTATCCAAGTAACAGCATGTTGAAGTTTACAGCCATTTTGCACTTTGGACCCTTAAGGGATCGATCCAGTGGAACATAGCTCAGAGCGATTCCACATGTTTCAGTGCAAAAGAGGACCATGCCTACCATAAACATACCTATTCAGATGTGTTGGAACACTCTGCTTGGTCACACGAGTTGCAAAACAAAAGTTGCACCACTTTGCAACTGTGCACTGCTTGAATTTGATGTTTTTTCCATCAAGTGAAAATCTGTCGCCACGAGAAAACCACTCCAAGTTAGCCAAAACTGAGAGAGTTTTTTTTAGAGGGGCCTAATGCCTTATTTTTGGATCAGACAAGAAGTTTCTAAGTTTCACAGTGTCCGATTAATAGCATGCTGAAGTTTGCAGCCATTTTGCACTTTGGACCCTTAAGGGATCGATCCGGTGGAACATAGCTTGGAGCGATTCCAGGTATTTCGATGCAAAAAAAGATTGTACCTACCATAAACATACCTATTCCGACACATTGGAATAGTCCGCTTGGTCACACAAGTTGCAGAGCGAAAGTTGCACCACTTTGCAACTTTGCATTGCTTGAATTTGACACTTTTTCCATCAAGTGAAAATCCGCCGCCACGAGAAAACCACTCCAACATATCCAAAACTAAGAGAGGTTTCTCTAGAGGGGCCCAACACCTTCCTGTAGGATCAGACAAGAAGTTTCTAAGTGTAATGGTATCCAA
The DNA here is from genome assembly GCA_007115665.2 of Sequoiadendron giganteum. NCBI lineage: Eukaryota > Viridiplantae > Streptophyta > Pinopsida > Cupressales > Cupressaceae > Sequoiadendron > Sequoiadendron giganteum. Next base: position 182,250,121 of record CM021100.1, read on the forward strand.
GTAATAGCATGCTGAAGTTTGCAGCCATTTTGCACTTTGGACCCTTTAGGGATCAATCTGGTGGAACATAGCTCGAAGCAATTCCACATGTTTCGGTGCGAAAAGGGCCATGCCTAGCGTAAAAATAAATATTCAGACGTGTTGGAACATTTTGTTTGGTCACACGAGTTGTAGAACGGAAGTTGCACCACTTTGCAACTTTGCACTACTTGAATTTGATGTTTTTTCCATCAAATGAAAATCCACCGCCACAAGAAAACCACTCCAAGATAGCCAAAACCGAGAGAGGTTTCTCTAGAGGGGCCCAATTCCTTTCTATAGGATTAGATGAGAATTTTATAAGTGTCACAGTATCCGATTAATAGCATGCTGAAGTTTGTAGCCATTTTGCACTTTGGACCCTTAAGGGATTGATCCGGTGGGACATAGCTCGAAGCGGTTCCACGTGTTTTGGTGTGAAAGAGGACCATTCCTACCATAAACATACCTATTCAGACGTGTTGGAACAGTCCGCTTGGTCACACGAGTTGCAAAAAAATGTGTACAAATTGTTTACATGACCTTTATATGACCTTTTTCACATTGTTTACATTTCAAAATTCAAAGTTTGCAAATTTTCCTACTCAAGGCATTTACAGAACAAGGTGCTACTACACCAAACATGAACTCCAACCTTACAATATTTGAGTATATCTCATTATGTAATTAAATCTTATTACAATGCCTCTGGCACTTCGTTCTCTCAGATCTTTTACAATGTCACTCATACATTCAAGATTCTCTTTGAATGTCTACATCATAGGTGCTCATTGTGATGTTAACTTCAAATGAGTAACTTGAGATTCCCTCACTAAGATTCACACGCTCTCTTATAATGGCTTGAAATCAAAATTGAGATTTGTCAAAATCATCAAAATAAGTATGTTGCATTTCTTTTTTGGCTGATATTCTCTTTGATGGCTCTTAAATCAGCATTTTCTGCAACGAAAGATCAATCAATTTTTAGTAATTTACCTACAAATACGCAAAGTAAAAGAGAAAAAGAAAGAGCATCCAAAATGGAAATGAAATAAAAATAGATGGAAGGCACTTACAGATGTTGCGTCCAGGCATCAAAATAAGGATGTTGCATTGCTTTTTTGGCGGACATTCTCCTAGATGGCTCATATATCTGCTTTTTTTGCAAGGGGACACTAATTACTGCAAAAGAAGATGATAGCATTGGTATCGAAAAAATTAATATGCATACAAGTATAAATTAATAAGAACCAGTGTGCATATACTTACGAATTAATCCAACGAACCATCCGGATCTACTCTACTCTTTATTGTGTCAAGTATTGCCTCATGGTCAGACTCACAAACCTTCCATAACGTCTTGTTCAAAGGTCTACCCCCATATTTGGTCAAATGAACATTCAATTCCACGACAAGGTTCGAGTAATGAAGAATCTTACGATGCATGTCAAAGTCCTGAAATAGCCAATGTTTAACACTTGAATGTGGGTACCTTCTAAGCCATGTTCCAGTAACCACAACTGAGCCTGTAGGGTATTCGATGTTTTCTCCATCTATAACTAGGGCCTCCAAAAAAAATTTGGTCTCAACACAACGATACAAGTAATAGTATGTTCCCTCTTCATTGTTTTCATCTACAATAACTTCATAAACATGCCCTACATTGATATGTGCAAAAAATCTCTTGAAATTTGTCAACATTACGAATATAGTACAAAGTAAGATAGCGATATGGAATTTCAACAACTAAGAAAGTAGATATATCACCTGGTTGAACTAGATTTGATACATGGTCAAAGTCGACCGATGATTCCATCTATGTCAGCTCCAATGTCGTCGGAGGGTGATACGTGTGAAGTGGGCTAAGATAACTTGTGAACCATTTGTCAACACACTCCCCTGACTCATAATCATTCCAGGCTTTCATTGTACATGAAGAACAAAAGCATGCCATCTTTCGTGTATCGATACTCCATGAACCTGAATTTGAGCTAAGGAAAGAGTGTACCTCACTCGATCCTATTAGTGTACAATAGTCTTCATATGGTGCAATGTTAGTATCATCCATCAACCAAAAAAATATACAAACTAAAGACGTACCTTCATTACCTGGACCCATCAAAGCATTACACCACTCAACGATTGATTTTGCATCTGTCAACTTTGCATTGTCTTTATACTTTAACTCTTCTCGTGCTAATGCTCTTTTCACGCATGCTCTTACACCGTCATGCTCCCCCTTTCCATGTCCAGCCTCACAAAAGTTCCACATATGTTGAACACCTGTAATGACATGCATCCTGCACAACCAGTAGAACATGCATGAGTTCTTGAACTGTGTTGCACAGTTATCAGACCATATTATATGTTGATCGTATTCTATGCCCCTCTGAGCCAAACCACTGTAGAACATATGGAAGCAACCTTGCACGAACTCTGGAGAATGTGTGTGATCATCACTAATGTAAAAGTGGTACTCCCTCAATACCACCCTTTGCTCATCTGTACTATCAGATGCATGAACGAATGCTATGTGCACAAATATCGAAACTTGTGTGGAGTTGTAATACTGTGACTGCACCTCATGTTGTGGTTGTAGAGTGTAGTTCTTTGCAAAGTCAACCACGGATACTATGCTTCCAACTGGAAGGTGTCCTTACATAGCTTGAACTACATGTCCAACCATCGGGCTCTATGGGTATGCATTGCATACTCAGACAGTATATTGTCACGAAATGTGGTCATAAATTGGTACACTGGAATCTTCTCAATAACCAAATCACACCTTTCTGCTTGAGACCCATCATTTGTAGCATATGCCACTATTTTATACTTCTCGAACTCTACTAGTTTTTGTCCCACCTCATTTGTGTTTTCCATATGTTGACATGCTGGCATACGCTGGAAGCCACCACAACACTCGCATGAACCATCCAAGCATGTTGTCTTATAGAATATCTGGCCATCCTCTATTTCACATAATTTTTTTAATAAGAACTCTCTTGAATATTTTGGTGGGGCTTCTATGACACAATCCTGCAAAACATTGGTAGTATGCAAATCTAAACAAGTAGAACGATAAACATCATAATGGTTAGAAAAATCAAAACTCAATATGTAGTCTACAACAACAAGTAGTGCGAGTGTGATTTATCTTGACATAAAAAGGTTTAAGAATTTCAAAAAATATTTGAGAAATACTAATATGAGGATAATCATTTTCAAATTTCTGAAAAAATTGGGTTTGAGTCATATCCAAAAAATGCTTTGGATGTGGCTCACGATTCTGACTACCGATTCTCCTTCTTACCACATCCCTTTGATTCAGAGACGGACTTATGTTATTCTTCCAATACTCTTCAATTAGTGTTCTCAAGGCTTGGACAACTTATTTATCTTTTGTGACAGTCTCCCCGAGAATGCCCATAATTCATTTGTATCATTGCCTTCAATTCTTTGCCGCCTTTGAATGGCTCTTGATAAAGTTTTTCTACTAATTCTCGTTTATTCACTAGTCTTTTTAATTAGATGAGCTCTCTTTGTTTGAAAGCTTACCAAAGTCGATGTAATGACACATCAGGTGACATTACTATCCTTTGAGCGTGAGGTCTTACCCACACTCTCATAAGCATCCATTAGATTCTTCACAATAGTGTCTTCAATCGATGCATTCGATGTTCTCAACCCAAGAGTCTTCATGATGTTCCTATACTTTACACCCCACATCATTTCAACAAATAGTTGACATCTTGCAGTCTCATTTATCCTTTCAAAGAATCATTCCCAAATCTTATCAGCATATCTTCTACAAGTGCATCTTGAAATCTTACCTTCCATGTGCTACAAAATCTCATTATCAATATTAATCAAATACTTTGGCTTTCTACGCAAAATTCTAGGTGGTGTTCTCCTAGGTACATACATCTCAACATTAGGAATTTCATCAATATTTAATTGAGGTGGGCTAGATTGTGTACCTTCGATCAAGGGTGGAGAAGAAGACATACCTTGAGGTTCACATGGGGATGATGGCATACCTTCTTCATCAATTCTGAGTGATGATGTACTGTCAACTTGAGATGTGTTGGATGGTGTCCAACAATATTCACTTGCGGTACATGGTGTCCCTCCATATTCACTTGCAGTAGATGGTTTTTGTCCATATTCACTTGTGCTAGATGGTGTCCCTCCATATTCGCTTGTGCTTAATTGTGTCTCTTCATATTCACTTGTCATAGAGGGTGTGTCTCCAACTACGGTATTTGAATTTGTCTTACGACGATGCTTTCGCATTCGTGCCTGTTCTGCTGCCAATTCCCGTTCTCTTTTTGACGCTTGAGGTTCCTCTACAATCGGGTTTTTTCATCAATCATTTCCAATTTCTTCTTTTCATGATATGTCGCCACCTGAACTCTCTCCTTTTCTTTCAAGGTTTCCTTCTCTTCATATTTTAGTTTCCTCTTTGTCTTTTTCTTCGGCATGGCGGATAATTTTATTTATACCATGGTAATGAGACAAATATTAGTTCCTAAGAAATGTATCCATTGAAGTTAATTGAAAAATATATGGTATTGAAGGCTTCATTTCAATAATACTTACAATCATTGTGTACAAAGTTTAACCTAGCATGTAGACAAATGTGTACAAATTATGGAAGCACTAGGCTGGCCAAAGCACATTCCTAACTAAAAGTGAATAACCATGATAGTGATTCTGAAAAATAATGAGTGTAATGGCATTGTGAGTGTTTGATAATTTTGTGGTGTAGGATCACCTTGACAATCTATGCTTCCATTTTTAAATTTGATTCAATTTTGGGTATCTTCATGTTGTAAGAGGGTCATTAAAGACATTTTCCATGTACCAATTATATGAGCTTTCAAAGGTCGTTGTTTGTTAGTTATAGGAATTGGGGGGAGTTGCTTGTCATTGAAAAAGGTTTAAACAACCTCCATTGGCTCGAAGGGAGGATTTTTGTTCATTTTGAAATCCATTTTTTTGATTAAAAAAAATGCTCTTTTGCATCAATTCACTGGTTTTTTTGCACTTTCGTGCACTTGTACGCATATATACAGCCTCCCCTTGATAGAAAAATAATATAATATTGTAGGAACATGTCTTAACTCTCTAATGCATTAGGTTTTAGGGCTTAACATTACGTTTGAAAGGAGCAATTGACAATTTTCTAAAACTGCTCATTTCAAGCCAGTCAAGGGTTTAAGTAGGATTTAATTATGAAATGACCATCCCACCTACTGTTATGAATTGTTTCTCGGTGAGATGGAATATACATTGTTATAGTAGGGTCTTTTATTGTTCAACATGCCTTGGAATGAAACTAATGACAATGGGATGCCTATTCTTAGCTCAAACAAGCACTTTTCCATGAGAATTTGAGGAACCAAGGAGTGATTTTGGAAAAGTGTTGAAGGAGTGGTCTATGTAATGAACTTTTGACCTTGTGCAGGGTATTTTGAAGATTTTTGATGCTTTCGAATGGTCTGGGAAGGCCCGAGTATAGGAGTTTCTATAAACCCTCCCTCTTTGCATTGAAAAATGGGGGGTTTTGTATTGGAAGCCTAGTTGAGCGGGTAAGGTCCTAAGACCTAGAAATTATCTTGTTTTGAGACCTAATTAAAGACTATTTTTGGGTTTGGAAGTCTGGTGTGAAGATCTAAGGGTAGTTCCTTTGTAAAATTGGCCTACCTGGAGGCCTAAAATAGTGAAAAGGTCAATTTTCTTAAAGTTGTCCCAAAGGAATCATGTGATGGGTTAAGGTATGTCTTGCAACTCTAAAATTGGTGCTAGAATCATTCTTTTATTTTCCTAGTTTTTTGGAAAGTTTTGGAGTTAAGGGCCCAAAACTGGTTTTGCACAGTAACTAGATTCTGAGGGTGAAATGTGCGAAATAATGTTTTTGTTTGTTGTCTAGCTTGGAAGAGTGTTGGGATTGGTCCATTAAGCCTTTTTAAACTTCTTAGATGCCTCTTGAAGGCAAGTTGACATCTTCAATGGTTTTGGGTTCTCTAAATCTACATAAAAAATCAGTATCACAGTTTGAAGTGTGCGCATGGTTTGGGAGATACATGTGACAATTTGCAGATGCTTGGCTACTAGTAATGTGGACAGTGAACAAAGGAACTAAGTTTGTGTGTAATGGAAGACTTTTGAAAGGTTTCATTTTTGTTGTACTAACTCAAACAAAGATTTATTAAGCAAATAATGGTTTAGTTGTGCCTTAAGAATTATATTTTATGTTTGTAAACAATGGTGCCATTATGGGAGATTTAAGACAACTTGTGAATGACATAATCATTATTTGATGTTTTGAGGAACCTATTTGATTGTAATTAGTTATTTTCAAGATTTTCAAGGTGTTTTGAAGGTCCTTATGGAATTGGGAACTCTTAATGCTAATTTGAGTATACGAATCAAATGTTTTGTGTAGGGAAATATAGTTGAATAAGTATTTCAAGAAAGGTGTTGATTTATTCCTTTGTACTGCATCAGTTTGTGCAGAGGTATTGGAAGGTTTTTGGACCCTTCGAAGGAATGGGAAAGGCTTGGAGTTGTCTTAAAGGATGAATTTTCGTGAATGGTTTTGAGTTTCTAATCAGCTTTATGTTGTGTTACAATCAATTTTATGATGGTTAATCTTTTTTTTTTAGTCTGAAAAATTGTTGAAACCAAGTTCTAATGTTTTGATGAAAAGATGATTGAGTTTGTTTGTTAATCTTATTCAATTTAAGTTAGGGTCATAAGTACCCTTGATGATTTGTGGATCCTGGTAGATGCTCTGCATCAAGATTAAAATGATAATTGGCAAGTGTATATAATTGTGTATATAATGGTTATATAAAATGTGCATTGACAACCTAAGGTTATAATGACAAACAAAAATGAAATCAAGCCATAATAGAATGAAAGAAAATGTGTAAAAACTTTGCATACCTTAAAAACCAGACTTTCAAATGGAGGAGTTCAACCCAATTATGTAGCCTTAGCTTCTTCTTTCTTCAAACTCCACAACAATTTGACTTGTTCAAAAGCTTGTTCCCTTCCACACTTCAATTGTATATCTGTTTTCAATGGAATTCAAACTTCAATTGATATTATATGTCTTTCAACGTGGAAACTCTGCTATTTCATGCAAAGGTGGTAAAAAGATAATGGAAAAGGTGATGGAATGTGAAAAAGATGCTTGCACACTTCACAACATCATCAAAAAGCTACTTTTTGTTGGAGCACATGCAGAACCAAGGGAATATGCAGATTGTGGGCCTTCAAATCATGGGTATATAGAGTTTTTTACCATTTTAGTGGAGTAAAAAATGCGCTCGCCTTATGTGAAATTTTGTTTTCTTAGTATATTTTTGAGAGTGGGAGAAAGAGAGAGTGGGAGGGAGAGAGGGAGAGAGTGGGAGATAGAGAGGGAGGGAGAAGGGGAGAGTGGGAGAAAGAGAGAGTGGGATGGAGAGAGGGGGAGAGAGTGGGAGAGAGTGGGAGAAGCGCAAGGTGGGAGACCGAGAGAGTGGGAGATAGAGAGGGAGGGAGAGATGGTGAGAGTGGGAGAAAGAGGGGGAGAGTGGGAGATAGAGAGGGAGGGAGAGAGGGAGAGAGTGGGAGAGAGTGGGAGAAAGTGGGAGAAAGAGAGAGAGAGGGGGAGATAGAGATGGAGGGAGAGAGGGGGAGAATCGGAGAGAGTGGGAGAGAGTGGGAGAAGGGAAGAAGCGGAGGGTGGGATACCGAGAGAGTGGGAGATAGAGAGGGAGGGAGAGATGGGGAGAGTGGGAGAGAGTGGGAGAGTGGGAGAAGCGAGGGTGGGAGACCGAGAGAGTGGGAGATAGAGAGGGAGGGAGAGATGGTGAGAGTGGGAGAAAGATAAAGTGGGAGAGAGTGGGGGAGAGTGGGAGAAAGAGAGAGTGGGAGGGAGAGAGGGGGAGAGTGGGAGATAGAGAGGAAGGGAGAGAGGGTGAGAGTGGGAGACAGATAGAGGGTCAACCCCTATA